>CM055116.1:409361428-409403928 GCA_029206835.1 Rana muscosa | reverse complement strand
TTGATTACTTTTATTCCTATTACAAGGAATGTAAACATCCCTTGTAATAGGAATGGTTAGTGACAGGTCCTCTTTATGGAGAGATGCGGGGTCAATAAGACCCCACATCTCTCCTCCAGGCTGGAAAGCATGAGATCGGGAAAAAAAAAAGTAAAAATTCACCGATCTCATGCTGACAGCCGCGATCGTGGCTTTGTTTACTTCCGGGAACCCGGGCTTGAAGTCCCAACATCGCGCCCGGGCCTCTGACGGTCAGAGTCACTCTACAGGGCAGCAACAAATACTTAAAGTGGTTGTAAACCCACTTTGTAAACAAACACCTACAGGTAAGCCTAGATTAAGGCTTACCTGTAGGTGCAAGAAATATCTCCTAAACCTACACGGTTTAGGAGATATTTGTGTAGCGGCCTCACCCCATCTCCTTTGTCTAGGGGTATGTCACACGACAGGGTGAGATGCGCTACGGCCCATGTCCTCCCCATAGCTGTGGGTGAGGTGAAGGCCAGTATCAGTATCTTCCTCGGGCCAATGTGTTTTAGTTATGAAACTCAGTCCTGCTATGCTGACACCTCCCTTTGCTCCCATTAACCAGAGTCCACACACCGATCACAGTCCAACTCTTGTTTTATTGCAAGCTCCACAATAAACAGTGCTTCAGTAGCCAACTGGTTGGAATGTTATAACAGCCTGATACGGTGGGATGAGCAGGTCGAGGCACTATCCTGATTTCAATCTAAACCACTGTGGTTTCACCAGCGGTTATCGTAGCCTTGATTAGTACAGAACATAGAACTTGCGAGTCTCTACCAGCAACTCAAGAGAACGTATTTAGGAGTACCTTTGCTGCGCTGTGGCCCCTATCAGGGGAAGATGTCCCTCCAAGGGAGTTACCAGAGGCCCATCCGTCACCGGGTTGATGCTGCTCCGGACTCTCCGGACGGGTGACTTCCCCGGCCTCCTCACCTCAGATGCGGGTCCCGTCCACCTCGGGGACCCTCGGATCACTTCGCCCTTACGGGACCCAGTCGAAGTCACTGGGCCCCAGGCCTACGATTTAGTACCTCACCCCAGGCTGAAGGTGCCTGGGATGGACTCCAACTCCATTCCGGCCAGGCCTAGGGCGCCTGGGCCGGAACTCCAAACCGCCCGCACCCAGGCCTAAGGTGCCTGGGTGCGCGTGAAGAGAAGATCCTCGAAGACCTCGTGGTGAGGGCGTCTCCCCCTTTTATCTCCTCCCATCGACACCACGGCAGGTTCCCCGCCCTACCATCTCCGGAAAGGGACAAAAAGGGTAGCACTGCGGCAGTGATTCTACCTTGAGCCTGCGGGTACCCCGCCACCCACAGGCCAAGGAGAATAATACACCACCCAATCCTCCACGAATACAAAGGGGTCCAAAACCTCTCATAATTTACACACCTGGGTCACACTACTACCCAGGTGTACCCCAACTAAAAATTTAAAGACCCCGCTACATTTGCAAAAAAACACATGCACCGATGTCTACGGCGCATGCGCGCCGTAGACA
The DNA here is from genome assembly GCA_029206835.1 of Rana muscosa. Lineage (NCBI taxonomy): Eukaryota > Metazoa > Chordata > Amphibia > Anura > Ranidae > Rana > Rana muscosa. Next base: position 409,402,400 of record CM055116.1, on the reverse strand, counting down.
ACGGTGCATTCACAGGGTTAATCCCATTCACAATTCCGGCTCTGCCGGAATAGACAGCTCCCGCGCGCATGCGCGGAGTGACGTCTTTGCCGCTCCGGCCAGTCACAGCGCCGCAGCGGCGCTGTGATTGGCTGGAGCGGCGATACCCGGAAGCAACCTTCCGGGTATCTGAGGAGCGATGGCTGCGGCCGGAGCGGGGGACGAGGATGGCTTCGGGGTCCCGATCTAAGGTAAGTGATGCATAATGAGCTAGTATGCTAGTCATACTAGCTCATTATGGCTTTGTCTTGCAGGTGATTTAAAAAAAAAAAATTTTTTTATCTGGGTTTACAACCGCTTTAAGATCTCACAGCTGTTTACAAGTTCAACGACTGAAGCCAGGCCTCATCTGGAATCGGCCACTAGAGGGCGCACATCTTCCACAGCGAGTAAAAATAATCTACATGTTCAAGCATTACACTTTAATACTCAGGAAAGTCAAACCCATAATCATCTATAAACTCCAATGGCCTTAACCATCCTGTAAAACGCAAGTCCGTATGGTAAGAAGCACTGCGCTTTAAATATGACATCCTGTGTGCACAGAAGACTCACTTCTTCAACAATGCACCACCTAAATGTTCACACAGGAACTTTCCCTACATATTCACTGTAAACGCAGGCTCTAAAAAATGAGGGGTGTCATGGCGGCCATTAAAGACAGTGTCCTTTACTCTCCACAAGGAAATTAAATGATCCCCTGGGCAGATACCTTATATTGATATGCATCATCAACTCCACGACCCTAACAATGCACACAAACTACACTTTTCCAACAAACTGCTGAAGACTATACACAAGCATAAATAAGAAGGTCTACTCCTATGCTGGCAAGCCATGGATGCTACTCGCTTTTTAATTAACATAATACACCTGGCAAGGGAAGAGCGTACGCCTTCTCTGCTCCTAGCACTGGATGCGGAGAAGGCGTTTGATAGAATCCACTGAAATTATTAAGTACAAGTGCTATCCGCCTTTGGCTTCTCCAGTCCAATATTCACTGCCATTATGGCTTTATATACGAACCCTTCAGCCCAAGTATACTCCTCAGGGATGCCATCTACCACATTCTCAATTTCCAAAGGAACTCGCCAGGGATGCCTCCTGTTACCGTTGATCTTTAATTCATTAATGAAACCATTGGCATCATATATACGCTCACACCCGCAAATCTGTGGATTCCAAATTCAAAATACTAACCATGTCATTAGCCTATTCGTGGATAACATAATATTAATGCCAACAGATGTGGAAACTTCCCTGGCTTCAGTACATTCAGCTCTATCAATGTTCAACCATATATGCTACTACAAGGTGAATGAATCCAGAACATACGTACTGAGTTTGGGTATATCTTCCATCACACAACAAAAATTACAGCATTTATTCCCTTATGTGTGGCAACAAGAACGTATTAAAAGGAACACTAAAAAGGCAAAATTGTATTGATTTCATCCAGACAGGGGTGAAACACTAAGGTGCTAGGCACCACATCCCATAAAAGAGTAAATTAGACAAAAGGGGGGGGGGGGGGGAAGGGGAATGGGATTTTGACGGTGCAATATTTAACCATGTAGTGATGAGAAGAATATAACAATGATAATCAAAATAAACTTTAAAAACAAAAATGTATTTTGTATCATTGTTATATTCTTCTCATCACTACATGGTTGAACATTGCACCGTCAAAATCCCATTCCCCTTCCCCCTTTTTGCCTAAAGACAAAAGTTTTTTCCCCCTTATGCATTCTATGCATTAAGGTGAAAAAAACATCCGACGATTAGCGCCCCCCCCCCGCCCCCCGAGCCCGTTTACTTACCTGACCCCTCGAAAGTCCTGCGCCGTGAACGCGCTGGCTTCTTGGTCGACTTCTCGGCTCATTCATTGGTTGTTGAAAGCAGCGCAGCCATTGGCTCGCGCTGCTGTCAATCACATCCAATGACACAGCGTGCCTTAGGGCGGGGCCGAGTGATACAGTTAGCAGCTATGGCCGCCGGCTGTATCACGGGAGTGCGCCCGCAAGAACTTTCCACCATGAGAGGGAGCTCGCATGAAGGTGGAAAGTTCTTGCGGGGAGGAGCAGATACAGCCGCCGAGGGACCCCCAGAAGACCAGGTTCGGGGCCACTCTGTTCAAAACGAGCTGCACAGTGGAGGCAAGTATAACATGTTTGTTATTTAAAAGAAAAAAAATTTGCCTTTAGTGTTCCTTTAAATACCTTGGTATCACACAAACCCCTGATGTAAAATCACTAGTGGCTGCAAATTTCTCACCTTTCTTGTCCTCCGCTCGAAACTTCAAGACATAGCAAAGTCAGAGCTGTCTTGGACTGGGAGGCTGGTAGCATTCAAAATGCTCTTACAACCACAACCACTATATCTATACAGGTCTTTGCCTATTCCTGTGCCGGCATCCTTTTTCAAGACCGCTCAATCTCTACTTAACCACTTAAGCCCCGGACCATTTGGTAGCTAAAGGACCAGAGGTGAATTCAGAATTTTGCACTGCGCTGCTTTAACTGTAAATTGTGCGGACATGCAATGTTGTACCCAAACGAAATTTGCGTCCTTTTCTTTCCACAAATAGAGCTTTCTTTTAATGGTATTTGATTGCCTCTGCGTTTTTTATTTTTTGCGATATAAACGGAAAAAGACCGAAAATTTTGAAAAAAAAAATGATATTTTCTACTTTTTGTTATAAGAAAAATCGAATAAACTCAATTGTAGTCATACATTTAGGCCAAAATGTATTCAGCCACATGTTTTTAGTAAAAAAAAATGTCAATAAGCGTATATTTATTGGTTTGCGCAAAAGTTATATGCCGCGTACACACGATCATTTTTCCCGTCGGGAAAAATGACATTTTTTTTTTTCGCCGAGAAAAACGATCGTCTGTGGGCTTTATGTCGTTCTAAATTTTCTCATCGTTTTTTCCATCATTTTTTTCCGCGGCAGTTTTCCCATAGGGAGACACTGTCGCGGAGCCCACAGACGGTCGTTTTTCTCGACAAAGAAAAAAATGACGGGAAAAACGGTCGTGTGTGGGGGAAAATGCCGTTCCCTCGTTTTTCATTTTATTTCATGTCGTGATTCACGGCGGTGTTTTCACCGCCGTGAATCACGATCGTGTGTACGCGGCAATAGAGTTTAAAAACTAGGGTACATTTTCTGAAATTTACACAGCTTTAAATTTATGACTGCCTATCTCATTTCTTGAGGTGCTAAAATGACAGGGCAGTACAAAACCCCCCCAAATGACCCCATTTTGGAAAGTAGACACCCCAAGGAAATTGCTGAGAGGCATGTTGAGCCCATTGAATTTTTTATTTTTTTGTCCCAAGTGATTGAATAATGACTAAAAAAAAAAAAAAAATTACAAAAAGTTGTCACTAAATGATATATTGCTCACACATGCCATGGTTATATGTGGAATTACACCCCAAAATACATTTTTCTGCTTCTCCTGAGTACGGGGATACCACATGTGTGGGACTTTTTAGGAGCCTAGCCGCGTACGGGACCCCGAAAACCAAGCACCGCCTTCAGGATTTCTAGGCACAAATTTTTGATTTCACTCCTCACTACCTATCACAGTTTCGAAGGCCATAAAATGCCAAAATCGCACAAAACCCCCCAAATGACCTTATTTTGGAATATAGACACCCCAAGCTATTTGCTGAGAGGAATGGCGAGTATTTTACAGCTCCCATTTGTTTTTGAAAATGAAGAAAGAAAAAAAAAAAAAAAATTATATATATATATATATATATATATATATATATATATATATATATATATATATATATATATATATATTTTCAATTTTCAAAACTTTGTGACAAAAAGCGAGATCTGCAAAATACTCACAATACCTCTCAGCAAATAGCTTGGGGTGTCTACTTTCCAAAATGGGGTCATTTGGGGGGGTTTTGTGCTATCTGGGCATTCCATGGCCTCCGAAACTGTGATAGGCAGTGAGAAGTGAAATCAAAAATTTACACCCTTAGAAAGCCTGAAGGCGGTGATTGGTTTTTGGGGTCCCGTACGTGGCTAGGCTCCCAAAAAGTCTCACACATGTGGTATCCCCGTACTCAGGAGAAGCAACAGAATGTATTTTGGGGTGTAATTCCACATATGCCCATGGCATGTTTGAGCAATATATCATTTAGTGACAACTTTGTGCAAGAAAAAAAAAAAAATTGTCGTTTTTCCGCAACTTGTGTCAACATATAAAATGTTCCATGGACTCGACATGCCTCTCAGTATATAGCTTGGGGTGTCTACTTTTCAAAATGGGGTCATTTGGGGGGGTTTTGAACTGTTCTGGCATTTTATACACAACATTAGGAAGCTTACATCCACTCTTCTAACCACTTGAAGACAAAGCCCTTTTTGACACTTGTTTACATGAAAACATTTTTTTTTTTTGCAAGAAAATTATGTTGAACCCCCAAACATTATATATATTTTTAAAGCAAAGGCCCTACAGATTAAAATGGTGGGTGTTGCATTTTTTTTTTCTACACAGTATTTGCGCAGCGATTTTTCAAACGCATTTTTTGGTTAAAAAACACACTTTTTTTATTTTAATGCACTAAAACACACTATATTGCCCAAATGTTTGATGAAATAAAAAAGATGATCTTAGGCCGAGTACATAGATACCAAACACGACATGCTTTAAAATTTCGCACAAACGCGCATTGGCGACAAACTACATACATTTTTAAAAGCCTTTACAGGTTACCCCAGTAGATTTACAGAGGAGGTCTACTGCTAAAATGATTGCCCTCGATCTGACCTGCGCGGTGATACCTCACATGCATGGTGCAATTGCTGTTTACATATGACGCCAGACCGACGCTTGCGTTCGCCATTGGGCAAGAGCAGGGCAGGACAGGGGTGCTTTTTTTTTTCTTTTTTTTTATTATTAATTTTGCTTTTTTATTTTACTTTTAAATTGTTCCTTCCAAGTATTTTTTTTTTTTTATCATTTTTATTGTTATCTCAGGGAATGTAAATATCCCCTATGATAGCAATAGGTAGTGACAGGTACTCTTTTTTGAAAAAACTGGGGTCTTCTAGACCCTAGATTTTTCCTCTGCCCTCAAAGCATCTGACCACACCAAGATCGGTGTGATAAAATGCTTTCCCAATTTCCCAATGGCGCTTTTTATATCCGGGGGGGGGGCATTCCCTCCCACTGCTTGTAAAAGCAGTCCAGAGGCTAATTAGCCGCTACGATTGCTTTTACATGAAAGCCGGCCGCAGGCTGAAAAGAATGATACCAAGATGATACCTAAACCCGCAGGCATCATTCTGGTATAAACATTCAAAGTCCAGCAACATACCAGTACGTTGCTGGTCCTTGTTGGACATGTATTGTAATCTTTTTATTTCATGCAGCCAGTTGGCTGAACGAAAAAAAGAGATTGATCGGTGGGTATGCCCACCATTAGAATACCGCCCTTCATCCACCCACTTCCAATGATGGGCATACACGCACCATTTATATATGCCGAAGCATGGGGGCATCCTCCCGCAAAAAAGTTATGCCACACACACATGGTCGGACTTTTCCATGGGCAAGCCTCCGTCGGAATTTCGACCGTATGTACGCGGCATTAGGAGCAAAATCGCTCCTCCGCCCCTGCTGCCCCAATGCTTCGGCATATTTGCTTTTTTTTTTTTTTAACTGTGGTGGTGAAATCACCTCCTACAGCACTGGAGTCGCAGGGATCAGGCCTGTCTCTGCGAACGCTGCAGTTATGTGTGTTTTTGTTTTGTAAGTGACAGTGATCGATCGATACTGCACTTGGGTGGCCTGGGCTGGACGGAGGGGCAAAACGCAGGTGCCAGCAGGTATCTGGGCTGATCCCGCTAACACTGCGTTTTTGGGAACCCTAAACTGCTGGGGACGCTAGTATAGATCTGATCAGATCAGATATTGATCTGTTCAGATACTATACCACTAAGGGGGGTGTATGCTTCACGCGTGGGTGTTAGCGTTACTGGCACTAACCTGACGCTGCCTGGGGTGTGACTCAGACCCTCTCTGACGCTAAAACCTAATTGATATCACCCGCCGGGCGATCAGGGGGTTAAACCTTTATTGGGTTATATACACGGCGGGTGCCCTGACACTATAAAAAGCAAACTAACTAACCAGCGTCACCCGTAACACTTATATGGTGATCACTGGTGAAAGGGTTAACTAGGGGCAATCAGGGGGTTAAAACCTTTATTAGATAATATATGGGGGTACCTGACGCTATAAAAACCTGCGGCGAACCTAAAAAAAATTACCAGCTACCGATCTGCATCACCGACACTAAGACAGTGTTTAGAAAAACGATCGCTTAGTGACAGTGGTGATAGGGGGTGAAAGGGTTACCTGGGGGGCGATCAAGGGGGTTAAACCTTTATTAGATAATATATTGGGGTACCTGACGCTATAAAAACCTGCGGCGGACCTAAAAAAAAAGTACTGGCTGCCGATCGGCATCACTGACGCTAAGACAGCGATCAGAAAAATGATCGCTAAGCAAAAGTGGTGATAGGCGGTGAAAGGGTTATCTGGGGGGTGATCAGGGGGTTAAACCTTTATTAGGGGGGGTTAGGGGGCTACACTGGACCTAAGACTAAACTTTGGTGACACTTTTACAGTCACAAATGTCACTGATTGCAGTGATCACTAAATAAATGGTCACTGCAATCAGTGACACTGTGACTGGGGGCTGGGGGGGTGATCTGGGGGGTGATCTGGGGTGTCTGGGGGGGCGATTTATGTCCCTATGTGTCCTGGTGTCAGTGTAGTGTTGTGTGCACTGACCTGATGTCTTCTCTTGTACGGCGCTCGGTATATGTGAGCGCCGCACCAGAGATGACATCACTTCCTCCTGCTCCCTCTGTCTGACACAGACAGAGGGGGCATTTCCATTCGCCGGGAGCGATCGCGAGGGGGTGGCCAGAAACGAATGGCTGCCCCCTCATCCCGGAACGCTCCCGGACACTTAGCCACCGCTCACTGTATAGGAGGGGGGTCCGATTGGACCCCCCAACTATACAAAGGCAATCACGTACACTCTATGTGATTGTGCCTGTCGGTGCCATTCTGCCGACGTATATATACAGTGAGCGGTCATTAAGTGGTTAATGGATTTTTATGGCAAGGTAAAAAGGCTAGAGGTACATTTAGTAAACTCACAACTACAAGGAGAGCACAGGGAACGGAACATGTGCCAATTAGAGATTACTACCCAGCAGCTCTTCTCACACAACTAAAAGCTTGGTTCCACCAATCACAAAATAACCTATGGGTGCCATTAGAGAGATATCAAGTACATGGTAACTAGCCGCTTTATTCAAAAGGAACCCAATACTAAAACGTCTCCCTCTATCAGAGCCACAGCTCTAGCATGGAACACTTTATTGCGCACATCTTTAGGCCCCTTTCACACTGAACATCGCCCTGTGGTAGCGGTTAAGCGCCGCTCGTTTTAGTGGCGCTGTGCGGGCGGTAGTGGGCCGCTTCTAACCCCAAAGAAGGGGTTAAAAGCGCCCATAAAGTGCCGCTGCCGAAGCGCTTTGCTTTCGCAGCGCTGCCCATTGATTTCAATAGACAGAGCATTTTGGGAGCGGTGTGTGCACCGCTCCTGCACCACCCCAAAGATGCTGCTTGCAGGACTTTTTTTTCCACATCTTGCAAGCGCACCGCCCCAGTGTGAAAGCACTCAGGCTTTCACACTGAGGTGGCTTGAGAGGCACTTTACAGGCGCCATTTTTTAGCGCTAAAATGTCTGAAAAGCACCTCAGTGTGAAAGTGGCCTTAGACAGCACAACAAGAACCCCTATCCAATTCCCCATCATAAGTCTTCCATGAGTTGTACCCAATATAGCCATTGCACAATGGGATAAAAAAGGGATCAAATGGTTGGATGATATCCATGTAGGTCCAGCTACTTCAGGGATTTGCAAATAGAATATGGGCTGTCCTCCCAGGATTTTTTAACATACTTACAAATAGTACACTTTTTTATGCTCTAACCCTTCACATAATATTTCATTGCCTTGGCGAATTGTCCAATTTTTCACCAACCCCCATTCTTTTTTTTTTCTTTAATCTTTACTTTGAGGATTTTTTTCCCCCAAATATGCACATACATATTAAAATCTTACATACATCCTCTTTTTTTGTTATACCATGTCCCCATCTTCCTTCTAATCCATCTGTGTCTATCATAGTCCGTGGGTATTTCTCCGATAGTTTAAAGGCACCCCATTTCTCTCTATATCTTTCCTCCCACCCCTCCTCCCCGCTGCATAGGTACTCCATCTTACAGGTTTAATCAACTCTGTAGCCATTCTTTTATAGTTGGTTTCTCTACATGTAGCCATTTTTTGGGGATCAATCCTTTTGCAGCATTGAGCAGGGGTGGGACCAAAGTTTCCTTATATTGTTTTTTTATTTTGTTTGTCCCATGGAAAACAAAACATTCCAGGTGTTTTGTGGGATCCTCTCCCCAGTTATCTCTTCGATATACTCCAGGATTACCTTCCAATACTCCTTGATTTTTGGGCACGCCCACCATATGTGTATTGTTCCCTTTTGTTTACAATCTCTCCAACACTGAGGGGACTTTTTTGGTTGAAATTGGTTAATTATCTCTGGTGTCAAGTGCCAGCATACCGTACCATACACTTATAATTTGCTTCTATTGTAGTTATACAAGATGCAAAATTATATACTGCTCCCATGACTTGTCGATCATCTATCTTTATAGCTAAATCTTGTTCCCATCTTTCTATAAAAAAGGTAGTGTCCCTTGTCCATCTATGTCTGTTAGCATATCATACATTTGAGATATTCCAAGTTTCATGCCAACTCAGCTCTAAGGAATTGTGCTTACCAAGTGTTTTAATTGAAAGTACTCCCAGTCACTAAGCGTTGGTCTTAAATCCTCTCTTGTCCTAATTTTACCTTGTGTGACAATATCCTTTAGTTGTGCATTTCCCATTTGAGTTCCCAACCGTGTCCCATTCCCAGGAATAAAAAAAGGTTGTGCCTGTTAATGGGATTAGTGGAGAATTGTATTCCCACTTTTCTTTTCAATATATTTTTTGTTAAATCATGTGTGTTAGTGCCAAGTGTTCTGAATTTCGGTGGTATCCAAATATGTTTATTAAGCGGTATTGTGTTTAATGTGTCTTCCATTTTTACCCATCGCTTATTTGTGTTTGTATTTGCCCATTCAGCTAACCATGCCAATATTACTGCCTTATAATATCTTTTAACATCTGGGACTGCCAACCCTCCTTCCTTTTTCTTTATAGACAGAAGCAGATTGCTTACTCTGGGTTTTTTATTCTGCCATATGTATTTCGAGATTGTTTTTATCACTTTAAAAAAAGCATTTTTTTTAAATTCATAAATATTTGCTAGAAATAATTACTTTTAACAGAAATAATATTCAAAAGGATAACTATAGAGGTTTCAGTTAAAGTAGTTGTGAACATTCAATGGTATAGACCAGGGGTCTCAAACTGGCGACCCTCCAGCTGTTGCAAAACTACAAGTCCCATCATGCCTCTGCCTGTGGGAGTCCTGCTTGTAACTGTCAGCCTTGCAATGCCTCATGAGACTTGTAGTTTGGCAACAGCTGGAGGGCCGCCAGTTTGAGACCCCTGGTATAGACACTTTATAAGAAGGTTAATACCATGCTTTTGCTTAGTTTCAGAAATTATCTTTCTTACCATTTTTACAAGGTTAAAAAGTTCTGTCATGTGACCATGCATCTCTTTTTTTTTTAGTAGGGAGGGCAGGGTACAGGACACTCTGCAGACATACAGTTTGCCTGTTTTCCAGTCTGTTCAGCCTGAGGCTAGATGCAGGCTGTGCTTGGAAAGGGGCGTGTGTCAGAGGCAGACTGTGACTGGCCAGGGGGTGTGGTGGCTGAACAAACTACCCAATATAAGCATACTGTGTGTCTGCACAGTGTCCTGTACTTCTTAATGGCCAGCCAAATGATAAACACAGATTAGCTTAAAGCTTCCACCCAAAAAATAAATAATTAAAAGCCAGCAGCTACACATACTGCAGCTGCTGGCTTTTAATAATAGGACACTTACCCGTCCTGCAGTCCAGCGCTTTTGGCACCGCAGCTGATGTTTCCATCAGCTGTCAGGTGCTGCCGCCGCCATTGCGGGTAAGGGAACTCGGCAGTGTAGCCTTCCGGCTTCACGCCGAGAACCCTACTGCGCATGCGCGAGGCCCAGCTCCTCTCTCCTACTGACCCGGCGGCCGGGGGAGGAGGAGGGGGGAGCCCCGCGGTGACGTTATGGGCTGCGGCCCAGACTCCCGGACGTGGGAAAGGATACAGGTCAGACAATTGTGGCATCGGGGGGGGGGGGGAATCTGATGAGCGGAAGTTCCACTTTTGGGTGGAACTCCGCTTTAATTCAGGGATAGACAAAATATAATAAATATTTCAGTTACTTACAAGGTAACACCTTTCAGAATCCTCGCTTACCTTCCTTATGAAGTTAACATGACATTCTCCTTTCTGTACATCCGGAGGACAATTAGGAGGTATAATATAAGAATGATTTGTGCTTTTTTCTTTTGCCCATTCCACAGGTGACTCCAATTTAATCTCAATATAATTTTTCTCTAAAATATATTTGGTAATATCAATTGTCTGAAAAAAAATGTATGCATTGGTCATGAAGGTATTGTGGTATTTAAGCATAATTTTTAGCATAAGCAGAGTTTTTAAAACAAGCCAAAATAAGTTGAATTAGCAGTAAATAGTAATTATCCAGAAAAAAAAAAATGGTCAAAGTGGCATTTTAACATGCAAATCCAATACAGGTTTAGGAATCTAAAAAAATTACAGTTATCTGGTGCAGTTCTGCATAGAAACCAATAGGGGTGCAACAGATCAAAAAACTCACAGATCGGATCGATCCTCGGATTAGGGGTCACGGATCGGTTTGGCAAAAAAAAAGAAAACACAAATCTTGTTACCCCCACCGGAGTTTTAGATTTTACAGTTATTTTCAACACAAAAACGGAGTTTATATGCTTAAATACATTATTTGAAAATCCAACAGACTGTTTACATGTTACATTTTAAAAGCAGCAGCAAACCTGCTGACCTTACATGGTTGTTAATGTGACAGAACACCTCTGATTTTCACATTTAACTAAATGTTAAATGTGAAAATCAGAGGTGTTCTGTCACATTAGCAAGCATGTAAGGTTTGCTGCTGCTTTTAAAATGTAACATGTAAACAGTCTGTTGGATTTTCAAATACTGTATTTAAGCATATAAACTCCGTTTTGTGTTGAAAATAACTGTGAAATTTAAAACTCTGTTGGGCGTAACAAGATGTCCGCTTGGCCCCTTCTTACTATCATTACTATGCAGGAGTGTAAGTGGAGCAAGATGGCGGAGACGAAACGTCATTACAGCGCCGCCGCCGGGTGTACCAAGATGGCCGCCAACCGGAGCTAGGCCGAAGCCGCTGCCTTTCCTATGGCCGAGGCTCCGGAGCGCTCCGCGGATCGCGTGGTGATCCGAACAGGGTGACCCGTTCGGATCACAGATCACCACCGATCCGTTGCACCACTAGAAACCAATCAGCTTCCGTTTTTTTTTTTTTTTCAAGGTTTAATTGAACAAGCTGAAGTTAGAAGCTGATTGTAAAATTTGGTGCAGCTGTGCAAAGTAGCCATTCTCTAGTTTTAGTAAGATCCCTTTCACACTGGGGCCGCCCGTGCCTTAGCTTTTAACCCCCGCTTTTAACCCCCCACTAGCAGCCCAAGAAGGGGTTAAAAACACCCGTGGTGCACCGCTTCCGAATCGCTTTTCAGGCGCTTTGGAAGCGCTGCCTATTCATTGCAGTGGGCAGGAGCATTTTAGGAGCACTGTATACAGCGCTCCCAAACCGCCCTAAAGATGCTGCTTGCAGGACTTTTTCCAACGTCCCACAAGCTCACCGACCCAGTTTGAAAGCACTCGGGCTTTCACATTCGGGCGGCATAGGAGGCAGTTTTCAGGCGCTAAAACACCTGAAAACTGCCTCAGTGTGAAAGAGGTCAACCCTACAGAGCTTTCTCTCATGAACACACAATGGCAAAGTCTGGTTTCTAGATCTTTAACCCCTTTGTCAGGAAAGAATTTTTTCAAATCCAATTTACAACTGATAATCAGGTAAAGTCTGTTACCAAAAACACAAAAGACATGTAGCGGCCTCCTCACTCCCCCCTTTCTCTCGTCTTTCTCTTGTCTAGGGGTATCTTAGAGGGGAGGGAGCGGGGACACCACGCCTGGCTTCCACCACATGTGTCAGTGCGGTATAAGCAACGTTCTTGTATTACCTTCGGGTCATTGCTGTGCACCTGGATCCTCCCTCCAAGAGTTACCTTGAACAATGTCTGTCAGGAAATGAGCCCCACACCATTAAAGTTCAACACTCCTTTATTCCTCTGCGAATGAACACAATCAGTTGAACTCCCTTGATAGAAACAGAACAGGAAAGGAGGTGTGGATGCGAGTAGGCCCAGACACAATTTGGTTCTCCACTTTCCTCCCTGAAAGTGGGTTACGGTCTCCGCACGAGTGGGAATTTCCTTCCAGGCGGTCTCCGACGAGAGGCTCACCCGTCACCGGCAATATGCTGCACCAGGTCTTCAAGTGAGGAGCTCCCCCCGGTCCATTGCGCCTTCCGGATTCGGGTACCCACTCCCGGGGTTCCCTAGGATCTCCTTCCCTCGCGGAACTCAGTGTTGGGCACTGAGCTCCGGACCTCCATCCGAGTACCTCACCCCAGGCTAAAGGTGCCTGGGATGGAACACGATCTCCGGCTGTCCTTTAGGCCTAGGCCACCCAGAGGACCCACACGAACCACCGTCCACAGGCTGAAGGTGCCTGGGACTCGACCCCGTGACAAAGATGGCTGGCCCCTTTATACCCTCTCTCGGCAAGCACGGCGGGTTCCCCGCCCCACCATGCCGCCGCCGAGGGAGGACAAAAAGGAGGCACGGCACACAGCAATGATTCAACCCCAACCCAGGGCGACAGCGCCACCCACTGGGCTGCGGGGAATTACACATCACTAATGTCTCTGCCAAGTTCAAATTTACACCCGGGAAAGTACATACCCACTACAGACAGGTAGCCGCTCTCTATTTAACCCCCAGTGTTTATTTTTTTTAAGTATTCTATGCACAAGCCGATCCACCGGTCCCACAAGCTTGAATGCGTTTCATTTAATCAGAGCTGAACTGAAAGCTGATACTTCAATAAATACACACAAGGACTTTATTGGAGAGTGGCTTTCTTTCTTTTGTGACTGAAAGTGTTACATCTTGGATAGAGTTAGGCACATACATTTTTCTATGCATGACAAAAACATGTAAAAAACTTTTAACACAATATGAAATGCTCTTAAAAACGAATTACTCACATATCTATTGAACATGTTTTGAGTTTTCATAACAGGAATATTATTGAAAGTAATTGTAGAAATGGTATCTATCCCTTCGCAAACCAAAACGACCTGCTGCCAAAGTCTATAAAACAAAAAGGATAAAATTACATATTTAAAAAAATTCCATCTAAAGCAAATCTTTCTCCACAATATGCCTATTAGGCCTCGTACACACGACCGAGTTTCTCGGCAAGAACCAGCAAGAAACTTGCTGGCAGAGATGTCTTGCCGAGAAATTTGTTCGAGTGTATGGTTTCTCGTCAAGAAAACCGACAAGTAATCTCGACGAGAAAATAGAGAACCTGCTCTCTATTTTCTCGTCGAGATTCTCGTCAGCCAGTTTCTCGACGAGAAAAGTGAGTGTGTGTACACTTACCTGTCCTCCGGGAAGCCCGCGCATGTTCGAAATGAATTTGACGCATGCGCGGTATCTTCCTAGGCATAGGTAGGGTATACCAAGATGGCAGCGACGGCATCGAATGTGACGAGCGGGTTCTTTGAATCGAGCGTCTGTACACTCGGCTGGGACAAGTTTCTTGTCCAAGGATCTTGTCGAAAAAAACGACGTGTTTTTTTCGAAGAGAAACTCGGCCGTGTGTACGAGGCTTTAGTCATTGGTATTCATCAATCACATTTCCTTGTCTCCTAAAAAAAGATCCATATACCACCAGCTCTTAGGCTGGATTCACACCTATGCAGTTTTAGTGCTTTTTGCATTTTTCAGATTTGCACTACAGTACATTTAAAATGGTTTCCTATGGAACACGTTCTGTAATGTAAATCTGCAAAATGCAAAAAGCACTAAAAATGCATAGATGTGAATCCAGCCTTAGCCCACTTATACCAATATACTAAACTTCCTCGTGCTCCCTTATCACTGTACTCTGTCAGAGCTACTACACAAGATCTGTTGCCTCCAGGTATGGGGGAGAATGAGCCTCCTCCCATGCTTTACTACTCAGACCTAGCAGCCAATTTCCATGCCCAATAACTACCACCTGTAAGGTCCAATATGTAACTTATACAGAATTAGGATGGCAGAGGAGTGGAGTGAGTATAGGGACCAACAGGACCCCTGGATGGCTCACATACCAGAGGTTACAAATTGGAACTAATGCACTATATTGTATAGGGTGACCAGACATCCCCGGTTTCCGGGGACAGTCCCCTGATTGAGACACTGTCCCCGGACCAAGTCTGTCCCCGGATTGGATTTGAACAGGGGCTGGGGCAATTTCAAAGACAGTCAGAGCAGAATTTAAGATAAAAAAAATTCTGAATTACACACCCCCGCTCCTACTAGCTTAGGGGGATGTATTTTTTTTCCATTATCTGTGCCCCTTTTTGATGCTTATTTGCTGGTCGGAGCGGAGGGAATATTTCTTCAGTTTCGGGTGCATGCCTATTTAGCTCCGCTTGCATGTTCTTCTGCCTTGGCTCAAGTCCCGGCCAGCAGCCTGCCTGCTTATCTATTTGCCTTACTTGGCGGAGTGATCTTCCTCCGCACCCCACCCAGTAGTAGCCGGGGCCCGGAGAGTAAGACTTGACAGGCTGTGAGGCGGACGGTGGCAGCAACGGGCAGAGAGTCGCTTATTGCAGCCATGACTAGTAAAAATAAAGTGTCCCCGGATCTCATTTTAAAAATCTGGTCACCGTACTATAGTATGCAAATTTAACAGCAAAAAATTTGAAAAATGAAATTAAAATGTATTACCTTCCAAATCATAAAGTTGTCACCAGATAACACTAATTTGCATCTGGGCCACTCATACCAAGCCCCCCTCCCTCAAAGATCCTGTGACACCATTACCATTACAAAAACATCCTGAGTGACTGGCAGTAAGTAATGCCAACCATCATCTGATCAAAAGGTAATTGTATGGAATAGACTAATGAGGTTTTGACCCAAAAGAGTTCTCCCTGTGTTTAGCCGCAATGTTTGTGGGAGTACATCTTTATTGAAGCCACACTTTTTCCAATGGGTAGTAACATTGTGAATTCCACCTTGAGGCAGCTGTCATGACTTGGAGATTTAGTCTACTATTACATGCACAGAGCACATGTAGTAAGAGCTTAGAGTAGCAAGGAAAAACAAAGCATATTTGGTAAAGCTCCTGTTAAATGGCATTAAAGTGGAAGTAAACACTCCTATCATTTTCAGGCAAGGAAGCTGCCATCTTGGCCTCTGTTTAATCTTCAACTGCCATGATGCTGCCCATGTGATCAGTTATGACACCAGCCATTGGATGGTTTGACAGTTTGGTTGAGAGCACAACCAATGTGACAGTTGGCATTTCCGTCATGCCGGGAATGTAACTGCTTTTTGAAACTGTTAAATCGATGGGTTTACTTCCGCTTTAAAGCAGTACAGCTCATCTTGCTGCTATGGAAAGCAAGGATGGTTAGTATATGAGAAATATAAAAGGGGGGCACAACCTTCATGGGTCCATGGCTCCCTTGTTTACTAATTTTCCTCCTCTGCTTGGGGACAGGTAAGGAAAGTGTGGATGGTGCGCTTCCCTGTTAAGGGGAATACGTGAGGCAGAAGGGAGTTAAGTAGGGCATTGGGAACACGTGGAAGGTGCCGGGGGTGCTGATAAAAGGGGCCAGAACAGGAAATGGTCCTCTTTGGACCTTCAAGCAAGCAGCTTTCCCTCCCCCCAGAGTGGGCGTTGGTCTGTGAATAAAATTGCCAGAGTTCCAATAACTGGACATAATTTTGGTAGTATGGTAAAAGAGGTCATTGTTTGTTTATTAAAAATATTAATTTATGAATTTTGGTAAACCAATTAATAAAACCACGGTCATTTCATGCCATTATGTGTATTGGTCTTTTGTTTAGGGTCTGGGCTGGGGGGGGGGTTGTGACCTGCAGTCACATGAAGATTTAATAGATCACGTTAGAGCAGATCACTCCATCTTGGCACACAATCATGCTGATTGAGCTGTCAAGAGCCGACGTCAAATTCCTATAATGAGATTCAAGCACTGTATGAGTGTTGTGCTGCGGTCCCATCCTGACAAAGCCAGCTTGGGAGGTTGGTGAAAAGCATCCGCGTCAGACGCCCAGCTTCTCTTCCACCTGACCCATGTCGCATCTTCGCTTGAGACATCTCTACTGGGGAAGGAACATTCAGTATACATGTGGAACGCACACCAAGGGAAATGGAGAGCCTGGGATCCCTTGGCTGAGGACCAGGTGACTTAAGCATAAAACTTAAGGGGAAACAAAAAGTTAACCCTCGCAGTGCTCCCCCTCTACCCTGCAATAGTTAAATGCTCATTTTGTCTAAAGGTAGAGGTCAAGTTACTGTACCTTATTGCTTACTCCCATAGGCTTCCTTCCCACTGCATGACTGGTCCCCAAAGACACTTCACTTTGTTGCTCAACAGGTCGTGGCATCTCTGAGATTGTGTAAAATGCCAGACTGGCAGTCCTGCCTTGTACACAAGGATGTTGGGGGCCTTTCCCACATTCCCATATGTTAGAGAGCAGAGGAGAACACTGGCTGCTGGTTGAACAGCAGAATCTGTGTTCCTATGCGATTCATCCATGTTCCCCTGCAGTGCAATTTTTCAGCCTATTCATTTGAATGGGCTGCAAATCGCACCAGAACGCGCAAAAGTAGTACATTCACTACTTTTGAAAAATGTACTGTGGTACCATGCGATCTAGTGCCTGTAAACATACTGCATTGGCACCCGCAGAAGATCACAAAGGCAGTGCGTTTTGAACACGATGCAGGAAACGCACACAGAATGCTCCTTTTCCACACCACGGTGTGGTGTGAGCCGGTGTTCTATGAGATAGTGCCCACTATCGAGAAGTGCCCGGGACGATCTGCGCATGCAGCGTACGGAACAGCACAACAGCCGATTTTACGATCAGCTGTTGTGACAGCACTTGCGCACAATAGCCGATGGAAGGAATTTGTGTCAGATTGTGCCTCGCGCTGCCGAGGCGTGTTTATGTCGGTGAGGGGCAGATTTGTAGATGTTGGGGCCGGTTTTTTAAATGATGGCCAGTGCTACAAAACAAATCATTTTCTGCTATTTTTCCTGTAGTTAGCTAAATATGCCCCGGCAAACCTGCCCATGAACATAGAAAAGCCCGCCCCGTAATCGTCCATGAAAAATAGAAAGATTTGTTTTGCAGCACTGGCCATCATTTAAAAATCCGCCCTTCACCGACATGAACACGCCTCGGCAGCGCCAGGCACAATCTGACACAAACGTTTCTTCCATCGGCTATTGTGCGCAGGCACCGTCACAACAGCTGATCGTAAAATCAGCTGTCATGCTTTTCCGTGCGGCGCATGCGCAGGTCGCCGTCCCGGGCGGGCACTTCGACAGAACACCGGCCCTAAAAGGTGAACAAAACTACAGAAGTTAATCAGGTTAATCCCTGGGAGTTCTGCTTTAAAGAACAGTTTGTTACATCTTACTGGGACTTTTGATGAGATCTTTTTGCTCCAGTTCCCACCCGCGCTGCAGTTCATAGCATGGGGGGAGAGCATGTATGCCAAGCTCCCTATTGAATTTTTTCAATGTATTTATTATTTTTGGTATAAGCATTTGGTACAGACCAAACAGTCCGCATTGCGGGTACAGAGAAAGTAAGCCAAATACGTGGATTAAAACAATAAGGCAATCTGGTATCCAATAGACAGTGTAAAACGATCCGTGAAGATGTGATGTTGCTGACGCATATATTGGATCAATGAGAAGAGTAACAAATCAGTACACAGAGTGTTAATAAAAATAAAATAAAAAGTCACATCATACGTATGGGGCAGGAAGATTTAGATCAGTGGTTCTCAATCTTCTAGTGCTGTGACCCCTTGATAAAATTTTCCAAGTTGTGGGGACCCCTCACAGTAAAATGTTTGTAGTGTAGGTTGTCAGCACCCAAGGCAAGACAAGTAATTTGCGCCCCTAATCCACAGACATTTAGCGCTCCCCGAGTCCCTGCCACTTGTACAGTAATAAAACCCATTATGGTACATTTTAGGATGTACCTTTCTCTTTGTTCTTTCCTTCCCTTTAATCTCTATGCTAATTTCGTGGGTTTTTTTCCTCTTTGTTCTTTCCCTTATTCTCTCTCTCCCTTTTTCTTTGTTCCTCCCCCTTCCATGTATTCTTTATTTATACTCCTTCGCTTACTCCTTGGTGGGGGGACATAATGGGAAAAGTGGCAGTGCTGGTGGGTGGGGGGGGGGTGAGTGGCAGTTCTGGGGGGAGTTCTGATCAGCCAACTTAGGTGCTCTTGATCAAGGTCATCTGCTGATCTGAAAACTTTTTTTTTTTTTTAACAAAGTTTATTCATTTAGAAAAAACAACATACAAAAAATAACAGGAAAAACACTGTGGTACAGTCTCAGCAGTCAGCTCATACGAGCAAAAGGTGTAAACCATGATACAGGGTTAGAAGTTAGGGCAGTGTGTCAATGATACAATGAAAAATAGTACACAGATGTAATGTAAGCAGTGCGGGGGGGAAGAAGCCCCCCAATGTCGCAACAGCCAGGGCAAAAAAACAAAAACAAAAAAAACAGTAAATACACAGTACAGGAAGCATATCTTAATTCAGGAGCGTCCTAGAGTCGTGGACCATATCCCAGTAGAGGACAGGAGGGTAGATACAGGTCAGCACCTGTCAGGGACCAGGGCAGGTCACCCCGGAAACAGTGTTTCGAAGCCCAGGGGACAGAAGGGGACACCTTATGGCAGGAGCAGGCAAGGATAAGGAGGGACAGGGGAGGCCAGCCCCAGCACACCCCATAGACCCGGTTCCGGACCCTACTCCAGAGTCAACTGTCTCTTACGAACCCACGCCGCCCAAACCTTATCGAATTTGTTGGGGCAGTTACGTCCCATATAAGTCAGTTTATAGAGGGGAAGGGCCGCGTCCACCAATGCCCTCCACTGCTGCACCGTCGGGGGAGAGGAGGTCTTCCAATTCAAGAGGATCGCTTTTCTGGCATAAAAGGCCGCAAAGAATACAAACAATTTCTTAGCCTGCGAGGTTTCCAGCGTATCGACAACCCCCAGTAGCAGCGGTAGAGGATCGCAGGGAACCCGCAGCTTGCCAACGGAATTGATATCAGCAACCACCCCTCCCCAGAAGGCCCGCAGCAGCGGACAGGACCAGACAACATGAAAGAAGGAACCCGTCTCTGACAGGCATTTAGGGCAGACTGCGCTCCTATCTGGGTAGATACTAGCCAACCGGTCGGGCGAGTAGTAAGCTCGATGTATAAACTTCAGTTGCATAAACCTATCCCTCGCAGAAATTACAAGGGGAAGGTATTGCTGAAAGCCCTCCTCCCAGTCATCACCAGCGAGCGTGGGTATATCTGCCTGCCACTTCGTAAACAGCCTAGCAATTGCTGAAGTGTCCAATTTAGCAAACTCAGAATATAAAGCTGAAAGGGGCTTAGTGACCCCCGCCTCTCCCAACATGTGCTCCACACCAATGGTCTCCAATCTGATAGGTTGGGGAAATTGAGAGTGGTAGGCATGGCGGAGCTGCAGGTATCGAAAAAAACATGATTTGGCAATCCATATTTAGTTTTGAGAGTATCGAATGAGCGGAGCCCGCCCAGAGAGGCCACGTCCGCCAGGGTTTTGATGCCATACCGGGCCCAGATCACCGGGTCCGGGATGGATCGAAAGTGTGGCAGTCTTGGATTCCCCCACAATGGGGTATGCGGTGCCCAACCGTCGGGCCTCTCAAACTTGGCCTTCACCGTGTCCCATACCCGCAGCGTGGTCCGCATGGAAGGGGTGACATTGGAGTTGGACCTGGGGCCTCTATGAATCAGATTCCTGAGCTCAGAGTAGGAACCTAATATAGCCGCCTCTAACGTGGCTGCGGGATTGGCAGGTTCCTCAGACAGCCACCACTTGACCGTCACAAGGACCGCTGCCCAGTAGTATTTGACAAAGCAAGGTAATGCAAGGCCTCCAAAGGTGACGGGCAGCTGCAGGGTTTTCAGTGCTATGCGGGGGGGTGCCACCATTCCATATAAACGACACGATCAGGCTACAGTATCTAGTTTACGGAAGAACGAGCACGGGATGGGGACCGGGGTTTGTCTAAAAAGATAAAAGAAACTTGGGAAGCACAGACATTTTGATTAAATTAACCCTGCCGACCGGCGTGAGGGGCAATGATTTCCAGGCGGAACATCTGAGACAGCAGGGAAACCACTGGGCTTAAATTTAGGGGAATAAATTGTGAGGTGTCATTGTGGATAATAACCCCAAGATACTTAAACTGGGGGACCCGCTGTAGCGGGGTGTCAACCGGCAGCGCGTCCCCGGGGGAACGCAATGCGAACAGTACAGACTTCCCCCAGTTGACGCAAATGCCTGAATACTTACCAAAAGTATTTATGAGTGAGAGGGCCGCTGGGAGGGAGAAGGCGAGGTCCCTAAGGTAGAGGAGAGGGTAGGGCTGGGAAAAAAATCGATTTTAATCTTGAATCGAGTTTTGAGCTCAAATCGATTCAGTTTTGAAGAAAATCGATTTTTTTAGATTTTTTTTTGAAAAAAATAAATAATATTTATTTTTTATTTTTTTCCCTTCAAAGTTTCCGTAGCAGGACTGCAGGGGGCGTATCCGGAATAGCACTGGGCAGCGTTACCCCAATTACATCTACTCGCTGCAGCCGCCGTCTGCCTACCTGATCAGCGTGTCATGCAGACAGACGGCGGCCATTGCAAGGTTCAAAAGCCGCGCCTCCCGAGTCCTCGTCGTCTGTGATAGGCGGAACACTCAATTTCACAGCAGGCAGTATTCAGCCTATCACGGACATCCTCTCATCCTCGTCTGTGTTATGAGGATGACCATGATAGGCGGAACACTGAATGCTGGGAAATTGAGTGTTCCGCCTATCACAGACAAGGAGGAGGCGCGGCTTTTGAATACTGGAATGGCCACCGGTGTAGCAGTAAAATCCGTATACCATGAAAATCTGCATCAGGTACGGGCACAGTGATTGAAGCATGGGCACAGTGAGACACGGGCACAGTGAGACAAGGGTACAGTGAGGCATGGACACAGTTCAATTCAACTAAGAGTAACCTCAGGATTTTTTGTTGTTTTATTAGCTAAATCCAAATACAGTATTATTAATTTGGATGTTTAACAATCTTTGTTGCACACTGCAAAAAACAACAAAAAGGTCACAAGCGCTAAATTGGTGGATAAAGAAAAAAATATAATGGATGATAATAATAATAATAAGAAAAAAATCCCAAATATTTTGGGAAGTACAAAGTATCCAAAAGGGGGAAAAAAACAGGATCCAGCGCAGCAAGAAAAAATCCGTACCCAGAAGTACAAAATACACAACATGCACACAATATAATCCAGCGCTCATGGAACATACATTATTAACTATTGAAAACTCTTGAATTGATAAAAAAGCTTAGTCCATTTATCACAATAAAGAGAGGGATCCAATACCAAATGTGCAGAGGGCAAATGAATCTTAACTCTCCAGTTGCCAGTGGTGACAAACTTGTTAAACTTGCAGTGACATCCGTGGAGCAAGGAGGGGTTAAAAAAGTCAAAACAAAGCCTGTGGCATGATCTCAGTGTGAGCACAGTACCTTGAATGATGGACAACAGGCAGACCAGCGTGTAAAGGGCCCTCCAACACAAAAGGATGCAGAGCCAGGATCGCAGCAAGGCTGGGACAGAAGGAATCACACACAGAGTTTCAAGAGTTTTCAATAGTTAATAATGTATGTTCCATGAGCGCTGGAATATATTGTGTGTTTGTTGCACACTGACTTTGCAGTTAGAGAAAGGGTTTGCCTTTGCAATTTTGTTTGTTGATGCACTTTAATATAATAAAAATAAAAAAAATCGAATCGTAAATCGAGTTTTTTATAAAAAAATCGCAGATTTTTTTTTGGGGGAAAATCGCCCAGCCCTAGGAGAGGGTCATCGGCATAAAGAGAAAGTTTTTCCTCAACCTGTCCTATCAGGATGCCTCGCACCGCCGGCGACGAGCGCAGGAGGATTGCCATGGGCTCCACCGCCAGTGCAAAGAGCGCCGGAGATAGCGGGCATCCCTGTCTAATGCCCCTATGTAGGGCAAAAGGGGGGGAGAGCAGCGCTCCAGTGCGCACTCTGGCCTGCGGGGAACGATACAGGGCTCGTACCCACGAGATAAATTTAGACCCAAAGCCAAAACGGAGCAGGACCTCCCAAAGATAGTTCCACTCAACGGAATCAAACGCCTTTTCGGCATCGAGGGAGGCCACTGCATCCGAGTCGGCCAGGTAATTGACAGAACCCAGAACCGTGTACAACTTCCGTAAATTGATGTCTGTACCCTTGCCTGGCATGAAGCCGGTCTGATCCTCATGCACCAGGGTATGAATAACCATATTCACCCTTCTAGCCAGAATCTTGGCGAGTAGTTTAGCATCAGCATTTAAAAGGGAAATGGGCCGGTAGGAGGCACACAGCTCAGGGTCCTTACCTGGTTTGGGGGTTACCACTATGATCGCGTCAGCCATGGAGGCTGGGAGGCCCCCTTCCGCCAGGGTCGCGACCATCATCCCATGTAATTTAGGTATCAGCTGCTCCCCATACTGTTTATAAAATTCCGGGGGAAAGCCATCTACTCCCGGGGTTTTTCCCCGCCTGCAAGTCACCCAGGGCCTGCCGGACCTCCTCAATGGTGATAGTATCGTCTAACTGGTCAAGGGCCTCAGGGGAAAGTCTGGGGAAGGTGACCAGGTCGAGGAAGGAGCTCAACTCCTCCCTCGAGTAGCTGGCCCTGGAGGAGTACAAGCTGCGATAGTAGTCAGCGAATTGGGCGTTGATGGCCAACGGGTCAACCGCCAAGGCACCACCGGCATCCCTAAGGCGAGCAATGGAGGAGGTCGGTTGCTGCTCCCTAGCCAACCAGGCCAGGAGCCGCCCCGTTTTTTCCCCCTGCTCGAAAATACGCTGCGATTGAGCTAGTTGTTGTTTTGTGGCGTTCTGCACCCTCAAGAGCATCACCTCCCGGTACGCAACCTGCATGTGCAGGTACGTCACAGGGTTGCGGGAAAGAACAAATTGGGATTCTAAGGCCTGGGCCCTGGACTCAGCCTCCTCAACAGTAATGATTGCTTCCCTCCTAGCTCGAGAAATGGAGAGCTGATAGCAGCCCCTAATGAAGGCTTTAAAAGCGTCCCAAGTGGCACGTACAGAAGCAGTTCCGTCATTCGACACCCAGAAGTCAATGTGTTCAGAGATTTCGGTGTCAATAAGGGGATCCGAGATCCAGTAGTGAGACAGTCGCCACACTCTCTCCGAGGGAGGCATCCTAGTATGGAAGGTACACAGCATAGGGGCATGATCCGAGATACCCCGTGGGAGAATCTCCACCTCCCCACCCCGGGACAGCATACCCCCACTGACATAGATCAGGTCTATTCTGGACATAGCACGGTGAGACGCAGAGTGACAGGTGTACACTCTGTCCGTCGGGTGTCTCCACCGCCAGACATCGGTCAGGCCATAAAGAGACGCCCATTGTGACAGAGGAGAGTCCACACCGGTCCCTGCCGACAGTCTATCTAGAGACGGGTTCGGAGCCATGTTGAAGTCCCCCGCAATGATAAGATTATCAGTGGGATACCCAGAGAGGAGGGGGGTTAGAAACTTCAGTAGGGCTATAGTAGCTGGTGGTGGTATATAAATGCCTAAAATCAACATTTCAATGGTATCAATCACAACATGTGTCAATATATACCTACCCTCCGGGTCCACCTTAACATCCAGTAATTCATAGCGAAGGGACTTGTGGATAAGGATACTAACACCCCTGGCGTAGCACGAATACGTAGCGTGGTAATAACGTCCCACCCAGGGCTTCTTCAAACTAAGGACCTTGCCCCCCACCAAGTGGGTTTCCTGTAAAATACATACCTGAGGATTATACTTCTTAAGAAACGTAAACACTAGGGAGCGCTTAATTTTATCAGGACATAATTCTCAGGTGGGCCATAGGGGGAACGAGACAGAGAGAACATCAGGGGGATACACAAAAGGCGGACCCAGAGAGAGGCATCTCCCACTTAACGAGCAGGCAATCATGAAGTATAACAATATGACCCATCCACCCGGCCCAGGCAGAGCCGAGCCAGACTGCCAGAGATAACCACAGTGAAAAAAACATACAAACCCAAAAACATAGCCCACCACTCAGAGATTATTTCTCCTGCTCCTATTCTCGTTGTCTTCGGCCCGGGATTCAAGTGCTTTGACCCGGATCTGCAGAGTGTGTAGGGAGGCACGGTGGTCCCTGATAACATCCTCCGAGTCACCCACGCGCCGTTCAGCCTCCCCCACACGATCACGGAGCCTGTCCACATCCCTGCGCATCAGGCCAAAGTCAGTCTGAAGCAGGTCTATTTTTGTAGTCAGGGAAGTTTTGCACTCAGAGATGGCCTGCATCAGCGCTTGGAAGCGGTCCTCTGCTAATACCGCCGGCGGAGGAGTCTGCGTCGCCATGTGCGTGGTGGCGGGAAGGGCCGACTTCTGTTGCGGGGAGGCCTGGGGAGCGGAGTAAGTCTTCCGTCTGGAACTAGGTTTGCCCCTACGCATACCCGGGGGTCTCCGAGTGTGTTCAGCGGGTGATTCTGATGAAAAAGTCCGGTAGAAGGTCGGATAAAAGGTCAGGTAGGAGCGGAGCTCTAGTCACCCACGTCCGCTCAGGCCGCCAGCTTGACCACGCCCCTGATCTGAAAACTTTAGTGGGGACTTAATGGCAACTCTAATCACAGGTAGTGTTACTCACTGTGTCAGCAGTGACACCTATACTGAAATCAGGAGATAGGGTCTCCTCCAGCCCCTCCCTCTTCACATTCCTCACCAGTCAGCTGACCTCTAGTCTCTGCCCCCAGCCATGCCGTGAACTGAATGGGCAGCTGCGAAGAGGCTGAGTGGGTGGCCGCGAGCTCCAGGAACAGCCCAGCTGGACAGCCGCGAAAAGGCTGGGAGAGAGTTGCGGGCTTCAGGAACAGCCCAGGATTTGGTGACTGTAACGGCACCCCAAGTATGAAAGGGGTTAACGCCGTTTAGGATATTCCCTCTCTGGACACACATCCACTGCCGATCCTCCACGGTCAGGCGACCGCTTCCCATAGGATTAATCCTTCCAAACATACGAGACAAACAAACACTCTGTATGAAGTTTCCAACTGGACTGACAATCTTTAAAGACAAACTCCCGGTTTTATACACACAGAGAGGAGGTTCTTACATTCTCCTCAGACAATACACCTTTGACCAGACCTAATTTACATGAGCTAATTAACTACAGTGATGACTCAGACACATGACCTTTAGACTAGCCTCACTGTCTCCCAATACACATCTGACATCTTAGCAGACACAGGTGGGGGCTGGATGTGGTGACATTAGCATCTAACAGTATGTGTCCCAACATCATGAAGGAGTCACTTTTCAGTTAACCTGTTGATTTCATAATCAAACAGTAAATTTGTTCTTTACAGATATCCTGGGAATATTGTGGAAAAATATCACTGTCCCATTTTAAAGCAATCCAAGACATATTCTTAATGTCCATTATTTTCTTGCTCACCCTGTGCCCAAAGTGACCCCTGTCACAGTGACCCCCAGCAAATTGTCATTCGACCCCCAGGTTGAGAACCACCGATTTAAATGGTCAGCCAAGATGGAGGAGAAAAAAATGGGGTGGGGGGAAATGTAGGCCCATACTATAGGAGAGAAGAAAGGGAAGGAGAGGGAGGCTGGCACAGGGGACCCCTGCCACACCAGGTTCTATTGAATTCTTTTTTTTTCCTAGTACACCATGGAAAATAAAAGTGGGAGTAGGAATACCCCAAAGTAAAAGGCTCAAAACCCAAAGGTTGAGGGTGGAACACATCCAGAAACAGTGGTGGGAAGCAGTCCCCAATGCTGAAAACACCTTACAATTTAACTGAACAAACTCCTTTAGCACTACAAACAACTATGTAAGGCAAGGGTCTGATTGAATTTTTCTTTTATTTAACAAAAAAAAATTAAAATTTTTATTAAAATCTTCCAGATACATGAACAAGGTACGTAACACTCAAGTTGTCAAATATCAAGAAAGTACAAAAGCTACAGAGTCACCAATGTGCAGAAACAACGTAGGCATCATCAAGCAATAGTCAAACAATAAGTAAAGACACAATACACAGTTGCAATACAGAATAAACCAGTGCAATTACCCAACCTCTATACCTCAAGAGGAAAAAAAAATAAAAAATCACAGATTAACCCAAGAAGAGGGGACAACAAGACAGTAGAGAAGTGGAGAAGGGAACCTCGAAGAGGGAGGAGAGGAAGAAGGGAAGGGGACCAAAAAAAAAGGGGGGGGGACAGGGAAAGGTAAGAACGCAAACAGGGTAGGAGCCTGCATCATAAAAACTAAGATAGGCCAGCAGGTAGTCCAGATTGCGTCAAGGCTACAAAGGCGGGTCAACACCTGCACCCCAGGAGTCTATCCATGTAGACCAAATTTTATCATTTTTTTGGGGACAATAGCAATTAAGATAAGTAAGCTTATATAGGGGCAAAACTGCAATATTGGTAGTATGCTAAGAGGTCACAGTAGGGTGCTGAGTAGACTTCAAGCGGAGGAGTATCTCCCTGTAAGCATAGAAGGAGGTGCTGCGTAACAAACAATTTTACATATTTGTCCATAGGAGGGCCCTCAAAAATGTTCAGAAGCAGTGTCTTTGGATCCAATCCGAGAGTTAACCCACACACAGTAATGTCCGCTACAACCTCCATCCAGGAGAGAAGGGCATGACCAAACCATAATGGAAAAAGAAGGTCCAATTGAATTTAAAATTGAAAGTTTAGGGAGGTCTTCACATTGCATTTAATTTATTGTAGAGAGATGGTCCTATAAAATTGTATAGTGTATGGACAGCTTTGAAGGCATAAGAAGCCAAAAGGTAACCCAATTCATCAGATTCTGACTAGAACTGAAATACTACTTTGGGGTGAACTGGCCTGTTAAAGTGATCCGATGCAATGTCACTGCTTTTCTCTGACATTTATGCCACGTACACACGGTCAGAATTCCCGACAGAAAAAGTCTGATGGGAGCTTTTGGTCAGATATTCCGACTGTGTATGCTCCATCTGACTTTTTCTGTCAGAAATTCCGACGGACTTAGATAGAGAGCAGGTTCTCTATTTTTCCGACGGAAAAAAATCCGATCGGAAATTCCGATCGTCTGTAGCAATTCCGACGGGCAAAATTCAGACGCATGCTTGGAAACAATTTGACGCATGCTCGGAAGCATAGAACTTAATTTTCTCGGCTCGTCGTAGTGTTTTACGTCACCGCTAGGGATGAGCTTCGTGTTCGCGTCGAACACACGTTCAACTCGAACATCGGCCGTTCATCGAAGAACGAATGTTATGGTCCATTCGTGCTACAAATCGTGTTGCGCGACACGGCCCATAATTCACTGCAGAATCGCAGTGCATTGCTGGCTGATGATTGGCCAAGCATGCACTATGACCCACATGCTTGGCCAATCACAGCGCAGAAAAAACGGAGAGCCGTAATTGGCCAAAGCCAGGGTGGCTTTGGCCAATTATGGCTCAGGGGGTTTAGTACACGCCCCACACTATATAAGGCCGCCTGGAAGTCGGCCTTGTGTAGTGTATTGGCGTTTGTGAAAGAGGCAGTTTCAGAGAGAGAGACAGTGTCATTTATATTGAGTTAGATAGAGCAGGTAGGCAAGTCAGTAAGCTGTAGTTACAGTGTGTAGAGGAAATATATGCATCCTAGGTGTTGTATATATATTTATACACTGTATTCAGTTTAGCTAGATCCGTTCCTGTTAGTCTCTATACTGTGACAGGCAGGTGATTGTGCTAGCTGCAGACAGAGCCCTAAGTGAAACACTGACTTTCACATGGACGGACTGTTCAGGTCTGCCTGTCAGTTTTTTTAGGCGGACCTGAACGGATGCTCCATGTACCCCTATGGAGCCACGGATGTCAGCGGTGACATGTCCGCTGACATCCCACCCGCTCCGATCGCCAAAGTGTGACGGAAGAAAACCCTACATTTCCATCCGTCTGCGGATCAGATCGGATGACAACGGACTCTACGGTCTGTCGTTATCCGATCCCCCATGGGGAGAGCGGCGCTCTGACAGGTCGGTCCCAGCACAGTGTGCGGAGACAGACCTGTCATCTGCCTGCTCAGCGGGGATCGACGGAGCGATCCCCGCTGAGCAAAGCGGAGCCCGCACACGGACACGGATCGTGTGAAAGGGGCCTCAGTGTACTACTGTGTGCTTTGCATAGCATTCACCTAAAGCTCACCTGGATAGAGTTATTCTCTATACTGTGACAGGCAGGCCGGTGATTGTGCTAGCTGCAGACAGTCAGTGTTTCACTTAGTGTACTACTGTGTGCTTTGCATAGCATTCACCTAAAGCCTAAATTTTTGATGCAATACTTTGCAACAGGGCTCATTGCTGCGCTCTAAGTACAGTATCTGTGAGGGGTTGCAGTGTTGTGGCACCAGCACCAGTGCCCAAGGCCGAATTTTTCAGCCCCTGTTCAACAGGGGCATGCAATTACAATTCTTGATCTAATAATTCCCAGCAGGGCCCATTCCTGCACCCACCAAGAGTAACTGTGAGGGCTTACAGTGTTGTGGCACCAGCACCACCACCAAAGGCCCAATTTTTCCTACCACTGTTCAACAGTGGCATGTAAATACAATTCCTGATATAATAGTTGACAGCAGGGGGTTCCAGCGCCCACCAAGAGTAACTGTGAGGGCTCACAGTGTTGTGGCAACACCAACACCTAAGGGGCACATTTCTGCAGAGTATATATGGCAGGCCTCTACTTTCAAACATCCAACTTACAAATGACTCCTACTTGCAAACGGAAGGAGACAACAGGAAGTGAGAGGAAATCTACCCCTAGGAATGCAAATTCTCTCCTGTTATGCCGCGTACACACGATCGTTTTTAATGTCATTTTCAAAAACTACATTTTTCTCAACGTGATTTTTCTTGTTTCCTCTCAAGCCTGTCTTGCATACACACGTTCATTCAAAAAAACGCTTGAGCAAAGCGTAGTGACGTACAACGGCACTATAAAGGGGAAGTTGCATTCGGATGGCGCCACCCTTTATGTTAGTAAAGTTTGTTGAGCGACGATTCGCGCTTTTCAGCCTCGTGCTTTTCAGTCCGTTACAGCGTGACGAATGTGCTATCTCCATTACGAACGCTAGTTTTACCAGAACGAACGCTCCCGTCTCATACTTGATTCTGAGCATGCACGTTTTTTTTCCCCTCGTAAAAGCATACACACTACAGTTTCACGTCGTTAAAAACGTGAAAAACGACGTGAAAAAATAGAGCAGGTTCTAATTTTTTTTAGCCCGTTTTTCACATCGTTAAAAATGCTCTGGAGCCTACACACGATCGTTTTTAATGCCCAATTTAAAAAATTGCATTTTTAACTACGTGAAAAACGATCGTGTGTACGCGGCATAAGAGTTAATATGTGAAAAAGGTGTCTCCTCTCCACTGATGCTTTATCACCAATCCTTGTTTCAATAACAACCCCAAATTTTCCAAAAACATTTGTCATTGGGATGGAAAGTGAGGTGAAATGTTCTGAACAGGGGCACAGACAGCAAAACAAATGTTACAGGGGTGATAACCCTTCCCTATGTTCTCCAAAAAGCTTAAAAATAGATTTTTTGGCTAGCGCTACACTTAAAAAAATTTACCTGTTCCAAATTACAGATTGTACTTAAGAACAAACCTACAGTCCGTGTCTTTTTTGCACCGCCTGTTCAGAGTATATAGGGCCTTTTTTTATTTTGGGTGCGGGGTTCCCCTTAATATCCATACAAGACCCAAAGGGGCTGGTAATGGGCTGGGGTAGGGGGGGGGGGGTCATGGGGTAGCCATGCC
Organism: Rana muscosa; assembly: GCA_029206835.1. NCBI lineage: Eukaryota > Metazoa > Chordata > Amphibia > Anura > Ranidae > Rana > Rana muscosa. The sequence continues at coordinate 409,371,878 of CM055116.1, read as the reverse complement.
ATTTTTCTCAATGATTTTCATCCATATTGCCGGGACCAGACATTACATTAAAGCCGCAAGCAGTTTTAAATGGCTTTTTTTCCTTTAGAAATGTAATTTTGTGCAGGGACAGTTCTAAACACGGGAAACACGTGCCACTTCACAGGCATACTTTAGACACCCCCAGGTACGATATTTAAAAGGAATATTTAACTTTTTTTTTTCACTTTATGCATCATTAAAATCACTGCTCCCGAAAAAACTACCGTTTTAAAAGATTCTTTTTACATTGATACATGTCCCCTCGGGCAGGACCCGGGTCCCTAAACCCTTTTTAGGACAACAACATGCATATTAGGAGTTATAATTAGCACTTTAGATTTCGAACATTCGCGTCCATTGTATTTAATAGGGTTCTAAAGTTCGTGCGAACGTTCGGTCCGTTCGAAGGTTCTGGTGCGAACCGAACGGGGGGGTGTTCGGCTCATCCCTAGTCACGCGTTCTTGACGGTCGAAAGTTCATAGAACTTGTGTGACCGCGTGTATGAAAGCCAAGCTTGAGCGGAATGCCGTCGGAAAAACCATCCAAGTTTTTTCTGACGGAAAATCAGTTTGTGTGTACGCGGCATAAGGGTTTGTTTCATTTGTTGTTTAACTATCAATGTAAAGTGTGTGTAGTAAAATAGGTAGTTTCAGAAACCACAATCCCAGGGTCTGCTCTTGCCCTGGTTGACCACAACCTTTTTGCCATATCCTTTTTTCTTTAAAGATATTTTTATTAAGTTTTAAGACAAACCAACAGATAGACATACAGAAAAACAAAACAAAAAAACAAGCACATTAGCCCCAGACAATCTGGGCATATTCAGGTATAACACATACATCAAATTGCACAAGTACAAAGGAGCATACACAAAAAACAATTAGTGTAATATATTGGAACACAAGGCATAAAGGAGGCACTGAGGCAGATCAACAAGAAAAAAAACAAAAACAAAAAACTCAGACATATGAAATCTCCAGGGCACGGCCCAGTAATGGCTGATAAGGATAAATTTGTGCGAGAGAGTCAACGGGCTAGCCAACCATTTACCCCAGATCTTGTGGAACGTTTTATTCCGTTTCCGGAGCTCAAAAGTGAGTTTATAAAGCGGGATAGCATCATCAATAAGTTTCAACCAGAGGGACTTTAGAGAGGACTGTGCACCCTTCCAGGATAATAGAATGGCTTTCTTAACATAAAAAAGTAGTATGCAGAGCAGTCTCTTGGCAGGTGTGGAAATATGTAGGCCCCCAAAACTGCCGAGAAGGCAGTTCTTTGGATGAATAAGGTTTGGGAGGCCTAGCGCTGAGGAGACAAAGACACCCACTTCCTCCCAGAAAGCTTGAACTATCGGGCAGAACCAAAAACAGTGTAGGAAGTCGGCCTCCTGGCCACAGCCGCGAAAACAGCTGGCCGAGGGCAGGAGTCCTATTTTGTATAGTCTAGCCGAAGTAAGGGGAGTCTGATGGAATACTTTAAGCTGTATAATTCGGTCCCGGGAGGCAATGACAGAGGTTTTAAACGTATCCCTAAACTCTGACCAGTCCTCATCGTCCAGTGAAATGTCTAGAGAAGTTCATTTCACCTGAGCCTTGTGGAACCTAGGATTAATGTCAGTCATCAGGGCAAAGTAGTATGTAGAGATTCGTTTAGTGGGGTCTGGCTGTCTGAGCAGCTTTTCCAGAGGGGGCAGGTCAGTGGGATCATCCAGAGAGCCAAACTGGGCTCGAATAGCATGCCTAAGTTGATAATAGTAAAAGAGGTAGGACCTCGGCAGATCAAAGTCTAAACTCAACTGAGAGAAAGTTTTAAAGCCTTGGGCATTATACAGGTGGCACAAATATTTAACCCCCTTTGAATACCAACGATTGGGATCCGGGATAGCGTACAGTTCTTGTAAATTAGGGTTAAACCACAGGCGGTTATTGGGAGATTTCTGCCAAGTATGTGTGGAGACCTTCTTGACAATATAACGAAAGACTGAGAGTGTAGGGGTTATGACTGAGGTCCCAGGGTGGTCAGGAGCCCGTCCTCTGTAAACAATATTATGTAAGGTTTCCATGGAAGATACAATGGCCCCCCTCCGTGGAGGTACAAGCGTTAGCCGGTACCGGGCACAACCAATCATGGATATGTACCAACTGAGATGCTAAGTAATACAAATAAAAGTTAGGAAACGCCAACCCTGCCAAATGTGCTGGCAGCCTCAACGTTTCAAGGGCCACCTTGGGGGAGTCACCCCTCCACAGGAAAGTAATACACAGTGAGTCTATACGTTTAAAGATAGATTTAGGTATTTTGCATGGGGAGTTAGCAAGGATATAGAGAATATAGGTAGATAAATCATTTTAAGAACATTAGCCCTTCCCATGAGGTCCATAGGCAGTTCCATTCACAATTTGGTCTGTTCTTGAAGGCAGGCCAACAAAGGTTCTAAATTATTAGTAACATAGGAAGACAAAGAGGCCTGCACATGCACCCCCAGATATCTAAAGGAGGACACCACCTGCAGCTTGGAGTGAGGGTGAATTAGAGGAGGCACAGACACATCCAAAGGGAAGAGGCTATATTTCTCCCAATTCACCCGAAAACCAGAAAAGTCTCCAAACGTATTAATCTTCTCAACAGGGCCCGGAAGGATGCATTATAGTCTGCCAGATATACCAGGGTGTCGTCAGCGTAAAGGGAAATTCGTTCCTCTATATTTGCGATCGGGAGTCCTTTAATGAAAGGGTAGGAGCAAATGCGAACAGCAAGTGGCTCCATGGCCAGGGCAAACGAGGGGGAGCAGCGGGAACCCCTGTCGTGTGCCCCTTTTAATTAGGAATGAGTCAGTAATATTAGAATTAACCCATACTCTAGCTGTTGGGGAAGTGTAAAGTAGTTTAATCCAAGCTATCATACGAGGGCCAAAGCCATACATCTGCAGCACCCGAAAGAGGTAAGGCCATTCAACACTGTCAAATGCCTTGCAAGTGTCTAGAGACACAATAGCACGGGTAGGGGGACAATTGTGGGGATACTGCAGGTTGTGGAACAGCCTGCGGATATTCATTCTGGTAGACTTACCTGGAATGAAACCGCCCTGGTCACTATTGACCAAGGTCTCCACTATAGAGTTCAAATGGTTAGCTAGTATTTTGGCCAGGATTTTAACATCCACATTGATAAGGGAAATTGGACGATAAGATTCACATTTAAGGGGATCCTTACGGGGTTTTAATAAAAGTACAATTAAGGCCTCACACGTTGATGGGGGGGGGGGGGGGGGGGGACTCCAGCATCCAGGGCTGCGTTATAGGTCCACAAAAGATAGGGGCACAGAAAATCTTTAAACTGTTTATACCATTCAGTTGGGAAGTCGTCTGGACCAGGAGTCTTATGTGCGGGCATTTTTGAAATGGCCGCAATTTCCTCAGACGAGATAGGTGCATCCAACACATCGCGCCCCTCAGAGGACAATGAGGGGAGCGATACGTCATCTAAATAGTCAGTCAATTGAGAATCATCATAGTCAACCCTAGATGTATAGCGATCTGTGCATGGATTGCTTTTCAGAGGAGCAGCAGTCCTCACAAACAAGCCCTACAAAAGCAGTTCTGATGGTACAGGCATTAAAAGTAACATACACACATGCACGCGCGCACACACATGCATGCACACAGACACAGGCACACAAACACATACAGACAGACACTCACATGTATAAAGCCCTTTTAAAACGAATCTAGCTTCTAAGTACCTTTGCAGTTTCCTCATTCAGCCGGGTACTGCACTCTAGGGGAAGCAGAGAGCACAGCACACTCCCGTGCACTTTCACTTTTGAAGCTGATGGAGCTTCTCACAGTGCCGATGTGTAGTTTGGCAGGGGATCGGGAGATCGGGCTCATCTGAAAGCCCTTATCTCCCCTGATCCCGCAGCACACCTGAGAACCAGGCGGGCCGTTCAAAACCGGCCCGCGGGCCGGACTTTGGACATGCCTGCCCTAGAATACACAACCTTAACCACTTAACGACCGCCCACCGCCGATTTACGTCGGCAGAATGGCACGGACAGGCAGAATCACGTAGATCTACGTGATCGCCTTTGTGCAGTTGGGGGGTCCATCCGGACCCCCCTTCACTGCAGTGAGCGGCCGTTAAGTGTTCGGGAGCGATCAGGCATGAGGGGGGGGGCGCTCGATTCCGCCCCCCCCTCGCGATCGCTCCCGGCCAATGAAAATGCTTCCTCCGCCATGTGATGTAAACAAGGCTGGAGGAAGTGATGTCATCTCCCTCGCCGCGGTCTTTCCGTTCCCGGCGCCGAGCAGAGAAGAAGCAGGTTAGTGCACCAACAGTCCACTGACACGTAGGTACACATAGGCACACAAATCACCCCCCAGTCACCCCCAGATCACCCCCCAGGTCACCCCAAAGCCCCCAATCACAGTGTCAATTGCAGTGATCATTTATTTTACTGATCACTGCATTTAGTGTCATCTGTGATTGTAAAAAGTTGCAGGGCAGTTAGGATTAGGCCCCTTTAGGTCCAGGGTAGCCCCCTAACCCCCCCCTAATAAAGGTTTAACCCCTTGATCACCCCCCAGGTAACCCTTTCACCCCCTAACTTCAGCGTCACTAAGCGATTGTTTTTCCGATCGCTGTATTCGTGTCGCTGGTGTTTTAGATAGGCAGTTATTTTTTTTTAGGTTCGCCGCAGGTTTTTATTAGAGTCAGGTACCCCCATATATTATTTTAACCCCCTGATTGCCCCTAGAGTTAACCCTTTCACCAGTGATCGCCGTATAAGCGTCACTGGTGTCACTGGTTAGCCAGTAAGTTATTTAGTTATTTAGGTTACCCGTCAGGTTTTTATATAGTGTCAGGTACCCCCATATTTAACCTAATAAAGGTTTTAACCCCCTGATTGCCCCTAGTTAACCCTTTCACCAGTGATCACCATATAAAGGTTACGGGTGACGATGGTTGATTAGTTTGCTTTTTATAGCATCAGGGCACCCGCCGTATATAACCCAATAAAGGTTTAACCCCCCTGATCGCCCGGCGGGTGAGATCAATTAGGTTTTAGCGCCAGAGAGGGTCTGCGTCGCCCCAGGCAGTGTTAGGTTAGTGACAGTAACGCTAACACCCACGCGCAAAGCATACACCCCCCTTAGTGGTATAGTATCTGATCAGATCTGATCAGATCTATACTAGCATCCCCAGCGGTTTAGGGTTCCCAAAAACGCAGTGTTAGCGGGATCAGCCCAGATACCTGCTAGCGCCTGCGTTTAGCCCCTCCGCCCAGCCCAGCCCAGCCCAGCCCACCCAAGTGCAGTATCGATCGATCACTGTCACTTACCAAACACAACACACATAACTGCAGCGTTCGCAGTGCTTGGTTTTTGGGGCCCTGTACGCGGCTAGGCTCCCAAAAAGTCCCACACATGTGGTATCCCCGTACTCAGGAAAAGCAGCAGAATGTATTTTGGGGTGCAATTCCACATATAACCATGGCATGTGTGAGCAATATATCATTTAGTGACAACTTTTTGTACATTTTTTTTTTTTCTTTTTGTCATTATTCAATCATTTGGGACAAAAAAAAAAAAATATTCAATGGGGTCAACATGCCTCTCAGCAAATAGCTTGGGGTGTCTACTTTCCAAAATGGGGTCATTTGGGGGGGTTTTGTGCCATCTTGGCATTTTATGGCCTTCAAAACTGTGATAGGTAGTGAGGAGTGAAATCAAAAATGTATGCCCTTAGAAATCTTGAAGGCGGTGCTTGGTTTTTGGGGTCCCATACGCGGCTAGGCTCCCAAAAAGTCCCACACATGTGGTATCCCCGTACTCAGGAGAAGCAGCAGAATGTATTTTGGGGTGTAATTTCACATATGCCCATGGCATGTGTGAGCAATATATAATTTAGTGACAACTTTGTGCAAAAAAAAAAAAGTTTGTCATATTCCCGCAACTTGTGGCAAAATATAAAATATTCCATGGACTGAACATGCCTCTCAGTAAATAGCTTGGGGTGTCTACTTTCCAAAATGGGGTCATTTGGGGGGATTTTGTGCTATTTTGGCATTTTATGGCCTTCGAAACTGTGATAGGTAGTGAGGAGTGAAATCAAAAATTTGCGCCCTTAGAAATCCTGAAGGTGGTGCTTGGTTTCCGGGGTCCCGTACGTGGCTAGGCTCCTAAAAAGTCCCACACATGTGGTATCCCCGTACTCAGGAGAAGCAGCAGAATGTATTTTGGGGTGCAATTCCACATATAACCATGGCATGTGTGAGCAATATATCATTTAGTGACAACTTTTTGTAATTTTTTTTCATTTGGGGGGGTTTTATACTGCCCTGCCATTTTAGCACCTCAAGAAATGAGATAGGCAGTCAAATTTAAAGCTGTGTAAATTTCAGAAAATGTACCCTAGTTTGTAAACGCTATAACTTTTGCGCAAACCAATAAATATACGCTTATTGACATTTTTTTTACTAAAGACATGTGGCTGAATACATTTTGGCCTAAATGTATGACTAAAATTGAGTTTATTCGATTTTTCTTATAACAAAAAGTAGAAAATATCTTTTTTTTTCAAAATTTTCGTTCTTTTTCCATTTATATCGCAAAAAATAAAAATTGCAGAGGCAATCAAATACCATTAAAAGAAAGCTCTATTTGTGGGAAGAAAAGGACGCAAATTTCATTTGGGTACAACATTGCATGTCCGCACAATTTACAGTTAAAGCAGCGCAGTGCCGAATCCCAAAAACAGGCTTGGTCCTAATGGCCCGAAATGGTCCGGGGCTTAAGTGGTTAATGTATTCTAGTAAAGTTAGTCTGTAAACTAAGGTCCATTTAGTTAGGTTATTACAGCATTATTACAGCATTTAGATTATAAACTAGAAATAGACTGTGGCCATCTTAAGTGTGGTCATCTGAAGCCAGACTGTATGTCTTCCTGGATTCCAGGCTTGCAAATCTTGCACAAGCTCAGTGCTTCACAAGCAGTGGTTTCAGTTTCAAGTTTCCTTTTCTCTCCAGTTGCCGCCCACTATTTATGTAAACATCTCCTCCTATCTCTAGTACGTACAAGCAATATTCTTCTAGAAACACAGAATTCTGCTGCTAAATATAAGAGGTTTAAAAATATCCTAATTGTAAACTAAATCATTTGTTTCTGTGCAGATAGATTATATATATATATATATATATATTGTGACAGCAGGAAGGTAAAGTCACCTGGTTGCATCCAGGGGGGTAGATATATTTCTCCCAGATTCAGGCTTTATGCTGACTTATACAACTAGGGTGGAGAGTTGTATAAGCCCAGCTGAGGCTAGTAGGCTCATGGATGACTCTTACCTCTAGGGAGAGTGTGGGGCGTCGTGCAGACAGAGATGAGGAGACCAGCTGAACCTTGTCAGCTCATTTAGGCCTCTATAAGAACTCCCAGCTTCATTAGATGTTAGCTCATGCCTGGAACCAGACCTGTGTGGACTGTCTAGGGAGAGTGAACCCCTGTGCGGTGAGGCAAAGCCTGTGTGGCTATTTGTTTGGACTTTTACTAAACCAGGGACTTAGGGACTAGGACAGCACCAGGCTGATCCCAGTTGTTAGTTTAGGAAACCTGCATGTTTAGTCAGAGGTCAAACTGACCAGGATTTATTTTGTTTGTTTCTTTTTGGCTTTGCTGTGTTTTTGTCACTGTACATAGAGAAATAAACCGCACCTTTTGATTTTGAAAACCACAACCTCCGTCTGCTGGCCCTGTTTTTGTGTGGGGAGCCCAACCAGGGGGTCACACACACCCGCTACCGAGTTAACCCCCTCACAGTTGGTGGAGAATGCGGGCAGTTTTTTTTAAGCCAGCATGGAGGAGATACTGAAACAGCTGGCTCTAGCAAATGCCAATCAACAGCAGACAAATGCAGGTTTGCAAAGGAGCCTTGCAGCCCAGCAGCAAGCTCATCAACAAGCCCAGCAGCAATCTGAGGCCCGCTTCATAGACCTGTTACAGAAGCAAGAGCAGAGACTACAACAAATGGAAGCAGTAATGCAGCAACGTCCGCAGACCAGTGAGGAAAGCCGTCCCACTAATACCGCGTCCTTTGGGGTGAGTCGTTTATTGACAAAAATGACTGGAGAGGATGATCCAGAGGTATTTTTGACCACATTTGAAAGGACTGCTGAAAGAGAAAAGTGGCCTGAGGAGCAGTGGGCTGGACTGGTGGCTCCTCTGTTAACTGGTGAATCGCAGAAGGCTTACTATGACCTAGAGCCTGACCAAGCAAAAGACTATGTGATGCTAAAAGCTGAAATATTGGCAAGGCTGGGTGTCACCCTGGCTGTCCGGGCTCAGCGTGTGCATAACTGGACTTTCCAGCTTGGAAAACCCCCCAGGTCTCAAATGTATGATCTCATTCACCTGAGCAGGAAGTGGCTACAGCCAGAGACTTTGTCCGCACCGGAGATTGTGGAACGTGTTGTGATGGATCGTTTCTTGAGAGCTCTTCCTACCGCCATTCAAAAGTGGGTAAGCCATGGAGACCCAGAAACGGCCGGTAAACTTGTGGATCGTGTAGAGAGATACTTGGCTACAGAGAACCTGACAGCCTCTTCCAGAGACTCTCGGACTTTCCACCCTAAGACCAGACCATCCCCAGGGGCGGATAAGAGGATTCCAAGGGGTGAGGGTGGAGAGAGTGAGAGGGTGGGAGCTCTACCCCAAGTTTGGCGAGAACAGCCTGGGAAATCAGCGGCTCAAGAGGCCGCAAGAAGGATCGTTTGCTACCGCTGCCGGCAAGCGGGACATATTGCAGCAAATTGCCCGGTTGTGGAGGAACCCATGCAATGTGACTTTCTGATGGACAGACGTCAGTCGCTGTGTGCGACAGTCGCATGCACTGCCATTCGGGGAACTGAGAAACATTTATGCAAAATGTGTATTAATGGTAGAAATGTTGTGGTATTGCTGGATTCAGGTAGCCTTGTGACCCTGATAAAGGCTGAATTAGTTAAAACAGAGGTCTCTGGGAATAGCAAGGTAGCTGTTATTTGTGTGCATGGGGACACCCGAGAGTATCCAGTGACTACAGTGTGTTTCGAGACCCCCAAAGGTACCCTCTCTCATCCAGTGGGGTTAGTATCTCAATTACCGCATGATGCCATTGTGGGAAGGGATTTTCCGAAGTTCTGGGAACTGTGGGATGATCCTGAGCCCCCCACTGGTGCCCCTATGTACCAGGAATGTGATAGCCAGAACTCCTCTGAGAGTGGGGAGGACTCTCCAGAATTTCCCTTGTCAGTATTGGCAGGGGAGACTCAAGAAACTGGAGAGGAGCCCACCTCCTCAGACGAAAACCTACCGTCTGTGGAGTTTTCTGATCTGGAGGTTCACAGGGAAAATTTTGCCACAGAACAGTTAAAAGACCCCGCCCTAATAAAGGCACGGGAAAACGTAGTGGAAATAGATGGCGAGTTAGTGAACCCAGATATTACCTGCACTTACCCATACTTCAGCGTAGAGAAGGACCTACTGTATCGGGTGGCAAAAAGGGCAGAAGAAACCGTTGAGCAGCTGGTGGTGCCCAAACCTTACAGGAAGTTGGTGTTGGAGTTGGCCCATGGGCACATTCTTGGAGGTCATCTGGGGACAGAGAAAACCCGAGAGAGGGTATTACAGAGATTCTATTGGCCTGGGGTGATGAAGGACATAGAAAATTATTGTTCCTCCTGCCCTGTGTGTCAGAGGTCGGCCCCGATGCCACATTTCCGTAGCCCGCTGGTCCCTCTACCCATCATTGAGGTCCCGTTTGAGAGAATCGCAATGGATTTGGTAGGTCCTATAATCAAGTCCGCTAGGGGGCACCAGTACATATTGGTTATAATGGACTATGCCACCCGTTATCCAGAAGCGATCCCTCTCAGAAATACCTCGGCCAAAACCATAGCCAAAGAGCTATCTCTTGTTTTTAGCCGGGTGGGTATTTGTAAAGAACTGCTTACGGACCAAGGTACACCCTTTATGTCCCGGGTTATGAAAGAGCTGTGTAAATTGTTCAAAGTGACGCAATTGCGTACATCTGTGTATCACCCCCAAACCGATGGGCTGGTTGAAAGATTCAACAAAACCCTAAAACAAATGTTGAAGAAAGTGGTGGATAGAGATGGAAAGGATTGGGACTGTCTACTTCCTTATTTGATGTTTGCTATTAGGGAGGTGCCCCAATCCTCTACGGGATTCTCCCCCTTTGAGTTACTGTATGGGAGACACCCAAGAGGGCTGTTGGATATTGCCAAGGAAACTTGGGAAAGTGAGAGTTCTCCCCACAGGAGTGTGATTGAGCATGTCGCCCTGATGCAAGATCGAATTGCACAGGTAATGCCCATCGTGAAGGAACATTTGGCCCAAGCGCAGTTGGCACAGCAGAGAGTGTACAAC
>CM055116.1:409028928-409356428 GCA_029206835.1 Rana muscosa | reverse complement strand
GACTATATTGAACAGAACATGGATTACCTTCGCTAACGTAGCCCCTATCAGGGGGAAGACATCCGTCCAAGACAGTTACCAGAGGCCTCTCCGTCAACAGCAATGCTGCGCTGGACTCTCCGGAGACGTTCCGCTCACCAGCCTCCTCATCTCAGACACGGGCACCCAAGGAGTTAGGGCCCCCTCGGATTTCTCCACCCTCGCGGAACTCAGTCGAAGGTACTGAGCTCCAGGCTTCCGCCATAGTACCTCACCCCAGGCTAAAGGTGCCTGAGATGGACTCCATCTCCCGCTCCGGCCAGGTCAAGGGCACCTGGGCCCGGAACTCCAGAAGGCCAGCACCCAGGCTGAAGGTGCTTGGGCGCGGCTGCGTCCTCCGACTCTGAACCCCAAGGTCAGGGCATCTTCCCCTTTTATCCCCTCTCCCTTTGCGTCACAGCGGGTTTCCCGCCCCGCTGTACCAGCGCCAGGAAAGGACAAAAAGGGAAGCAGTCTTGCGGTGAGTGTTCAACTCCAGCCAGGGCGACAGCGCCACCTGCAGGCCGCAAGGAACCTCACACCACCAGAGTCCTCCAAGAACCATAAAAGGGTCTCAGGTTCCCTAACAATCAATGCATCTGGGTTACACTACCACCCAGATGCCTCCCTTAAAATCACATACCCGCTACACTCGTTTTAGGTTTTGCCTCTTCTTCACATTAGGAGTTTAAATACAATACACATTTACTTCAAGGAGGGTGACAAAAATGACTAGTTTATAGCTGCAATTTTTGATCAGTTGCGTCTCTAAAGAATGAGTTAGATCATGAACATTTGCATTTGCAGAGACTAACTGTAACTCTAAAGCCCCGTACACACGATCGGTTTGACTGATGAAAACCGTCCGATGGATGGTTTTCATCAGACCAACCGATCGTGTATGGTACCCATCGGTCTTTTTTCCATCGGTTGTAAAAAATAGAACTTGTTTTAAAATTTTCCGATAAAAAACCGATGGGAATTTCCGATCGTCTATGGGCAAGTCCATCGGTTAAAAAACCCACGCATGCTTAGAATCAAGTCGACGCATGCTCAGAAGCATTAAACTTCATTTTTCTCGGCTCATCGGAGTGTTTTACGTCACCGCGTTTGGAACGGTCGGTTTTTTGACTGATGGTGTGTGGCCAAGACTGATGAAACAGTTTCATCGGATTTCCAATGGACAAATCCATCGGATGAAAATCCATAGGTTATCCGATCGTGTGTACGGGGCTTTAGATACAACAGAAATTATCACTGCACGATAGAAGCAGTTAGTAGAAATGGCAAGGACTTTGCAGTCAAGGACGAAACAAACCATAGACTTTAATTCCTTCCACGAAAAGCTTTACACTAAATACGTCATTCCCTTCTATGGTTTCAAAATTAGTTAAGACCAGTAATACAGTAAAAGGAGGAATAAGCAGGAAATTGAAAATGAGTTACAATAAGAAATGTTATATTTTTCTCAAAATAAAGGTTAATGGATTCTGAACTGTCCCTCAACACTGATAGATTTGTAGCACTCTCTACCTAGGTAGGTGCTAGAGTTGAGATTCTTGTCAGGGCAGGTAAATTTAGGCAGGCCTAGCTGAAATGGCAGGGGGCAGTCCTCCTTATATACCAGGAGTCAGCCCAGCTGGGGAGTACAGTAGTTGTTTGTGTGGAAGAACTGGAGATGGAGTATTAGGCTATCGGGGCCTTGATGGGAGCCCCCCAGTCTGGGGGGGGGGGGGTGATTTTGGGCCAGGGGCTCAGAGCTGTGAAGGAATCCCACACAACCAAAGGGGTGTCCTAAACAGGAGCAGGAGAGGACAGCAGGGAAAACTGCCAGGCAAGTCTCCAGGAGTGATCCATCAGCTGTTGTGAGTGGCAGTCTACAACTAGCCTGTTTGAAGTCGGTGGTGCTGATCAGTGTATTCTGATGGCGGGGAAGTCTCCCAACTGTCAGAATAAAAAGACTCAGCGGGAGGGATCCCCCTATCCACATTGAGTGTTTGGATGGAAGAATCGAGTTATTTTCTTTTGTGCAACCCACTGGTTGAATAAAAAATCATGATTCTTTTATGGCCAGCCAAACATCAGGTGCATTCCCCCCCCCCCCCCCCCAAGTTAAAATGATGCTAAAGGTTGGTTTAAAAACTAAAAATTAAAACGATAACAAACATGTTATACTTACCTGCTCTGTGCAATGATTTTGCATAGAGCAGCCCCGATCCTCTTCTACTCTTGTCTCCAATCGGCGCTCCTGCCCCTTGACCAGTGCCCCTAATAGCAAGCGGCTTGTGTCCGTTATGTGTCCATAAGACACAGAGCCACAGCTCGGCCCTGCCCTCTCCTCATTGGCTTACTAGCTGTGATTGTCTCAACCAATGAGGAGAAAGAGACCCGGGACAGCTGAGACTCTCGTGCACATCGCTGGAGGATAAGGGGGGCTGTGGGGACAGCAGCACACAGAAGGTTTTTCACCTTCATGCATGAAGGTAAAAAACCTTCAGCTTTTCCACCCGATTTAATTATATGCATGCTTAGTAATGTATAAAAGTTTAATACTTCCAGGTATTTAACACCTCTCAGAGTTCACAGTACTCCCCTTGAAAATGCCGATATCTGTATTTCTCTCAAGAAGCGCATAAGAAGTTGATTCAAGGATGGCACAATTATGTAAATAGCGGGGTCTGTACAGTTCTTGGTTGTGTTCACAATTGTTTGCCATAGATAAGCTTTTTACTGCAGCCTCCCACCTTTTGACTTACTACGATGTTAAAAACTGATCACAGAGAGAAGGAACCAAGGAAATGCCTACTTCTACCTGCAGCATACTAATGACTAATCTCAGCCTAGGCCGAGGCAAAAATTGTACAGTTGCTGTATTGCCTGATCTTAAGAATTTGTCAGTGCAGACTTGCAAAAGCACTGAAAGGTCTATTTTAAAGCAGAACTCCAGGCACACAGCTGTATGGGATTGGTTTTATCCACTGAATTTTATTACCCTGCCCTGTTAATCTTGCTAACAATTTACCAGCTTTAAGCCTAGTACACATAGGCTGAAGGCTGAATGCTGGGCTACATCGGCCAGTTAAATTAAAACCGTCTGACATTTGGCCCATGTGTATGGCAGCCGGTCTGAAAGAAGGCAGGCGTTGGGCTGGCTTCTGTCAGATATGCATGCTGGAAAACAAGCGGCCATCCGGCCCCCAATCAGCGCTCTCAGCCAATGGCTGGGTTGAAAAAAAAAAAAAAAAAAAACCTAATGGTGTGTACTAGGCTTTAAACAGGATATCTTTAAACAATGTCAAAGTTGTGTGTGATAAGGGGCCATGGAATCTCATTGTCTATTTCATTTTTTTTTTTTTTTTACATTTCTGAACCAATTGCAGAGTTTTATTTTATCCATCTGCATTATATGATCTATTCTATAGCATTAACGTATTAAGTCCGAAGTGATTGTCAAATTGAAATTGTACCCCAGTTTACCAAACCTACACCCACTTTAAACAGTTACTGTACGTCGCGTTTATTATATAATGTGTACCTGATGTTAGGAGAAAGTGTGAACTCCTTGCTGTATATCCATTCATCACGTGCGATCCATTTGTAAGCAATATCATTGAAACGCAAGTAAGGATCCTTAAAAAGTAAAATAATGAATTACTTGGCACAGCACATCAACACTACAATTGCAATTGAATGATTATATTAAATTGTCCACTATATTTATACAACGGTGTTCAAAACATACAGGGATTGATTTACGAAAGATGGAGTGTGCAAAATCTAGTGTAGCTTTGCATGGTAGCCAATCAGCTTTTAACTTCAGCTTGTTCAATTAAGCATTACTATAAAAAAAAAAAAAAAAGTGGAAGCCGATTGGTTTCTATGAAGAGCTGCACCAGATTTTGAACTCTCCAGTTGTAGTAAATTAGCCCCACAACTTGCTTTTCTCTTCACCCACATTCAGGGCCATCAATAGGGGGTACAACTGGCCCTCCTGTAGAGGGCCTGGCCCCTTCTCTTTGACAGGGGGGGCCCGGCCAGCCGGCAGCTTCAAGTTTGTTAATGCACTAATAACTGTTTTTTTTTCAGCCGCAACTGTCGGCGCTGGCTCCCTGCATTACAGTCACTTATAAACACAGAAGCCTGCGGCGGCAGCCTGACTTCATGTGAGGTTCAGTCCATTCTTTTCTGGGGCAGAGCAGCGCTGTGTAGTAGACAGGGAGGAGAGGTCTGTACTGTAAAGGGAGGAGAGATGCGCTCTGCTCTGGGCAAGAAGGAGAAAAGAGATCTGTACTTGGCGCTGTAGGGGGAGGAGGGGGTGTAAACTGGCCCGCGATATATGCACACTAGCACTCTATACATAGCACAATCCTCAAGCCTGCACTGAATGTAATGCACTCCTCCTGAATGCTGCACCTTGTACGTAGCACACTCCTGAATCCTGCCCTCTTTATGTAGTGTGATCTTGAACGCTGCACTCTGAATGTAACGCACTCTTGGGCTCTGAATGTAGCATACTCTTGAACCCTGCACTCTGTACGTAGCACAATCCTGAACCCTGCATTCTGTACCTAGCACAATTTTGAACCTTGTACTGTGTATGCAGTGCACTCCTGAACACTGCACTCTGTGCTTATCCTCAGTGCGCTACTCAACCCTGTACATAGCACACTCCTCAACTCTGCACGTATTACACTCATGAACCTTGCACTCTATGCAGTGTGCACTCCTCAATCCTGCAATCTGTACATGGCACAGCACACTGCTGCATTGTGCACTTTGTACGTAGCACACTTCTCAACTCTGCACTCTGTTCGCAGTGCACTGCTTAAACCCTAACTTCATGTGTAATGCATTGTTCAACTCTGCAAATAGCACCACCCTGAACGCTGCAATTAACTGCTGAACCCTGTATGTAGCGCGCGCCTGAACTCTGCATGTAGCAAATTGAGGGGGGGGGGAGGGGTTGATTATGTTGATGGCCAGTGCAATGGGGGTGTGATAGAGTTTCTGCACCTATTTTATGAGTAAAAAAAAAGCCCCGTAGCCTTAGGCATCATTTACACTTGTATTTGTAACTGCTCCCCCTTCTACTGCATGCACTTGAAGACAAAGCTGCATTTTGTTACAAGGCAGGGTCAGGGGTGGGATCGAGTTGGGGGCACAGGGCCCCGTGATTTCTAACAGCGGCCCTACCCGCATTACACGTCTTTACCACTTAAAGTGTTGCTAAACCCAGGAGTCTGCATTCACAATATCTGGTCTCCCACAGTACACAGAACACGGGAATGCAATAGTTTTAGTAAACAAACTGCTAAACCCCTTTTCTCATCAGCAGTATATAGCAGTCTTGTGACTTCTATTAGTTCCTGCTTAAAGCTTGTAGGAGGAGTTTTCATACTGCACTGAGCAGGACCCCTGAACCTCTGTCTGGACAGTGCTGATTGGCCCTGTGTTGCACTCTCCCAATAAAATAAACCTATCTAGCAATACACACCAAACTGAGCATGTGCAGCCTGACTCCAGTAGCTCGGTTTTATCCGAACCTGTTCTGGAGTCAGTGGAAGAAGAGGAGGATTTGAGCATACAGGATCAAAACAGCCTTTTTACAGAATGCAGATGATTAACCCCTTAGGTTCCACAGTGAGTATAACAAGCATGCTTTACTGTATATACAGACTGATTTTACTGTTGTGGGTTCAGTAACACTTTAGTAGATATAAATTCAAAACTAAAACAAACCAGAGGGAGAGGTCAGCATTGAAAGCCTCTATTGCTTTTCTTTTTACAGGTTTCATTTAGGCCGGGTTCATGCGAATTGGATGCCAGTTTCCCCGCATCCAATTCGCATGACAGGAGATTGTAACGGTCTCTCAATGGACCCGGTTCACACATCTCTGGGGTGGCTGTGGAGCGAATTGCACAGGAGTCTTGTGTGCCTTTGGCTCCATTTGTGGGCTGAATTCAGCAAAAAATTTGGGCCCGATTCGCCTCTGAAAAAGAGACGCACCGGATCCCTGCTGTCAGCCGCATCCGTTTTAAGTGTGAACCCAGCCTTAAAAGATCAGTGCTAGCAGCTTGGTAACCCAGTTTCCACTCAATACATTTTGATATACAAATAAGAAATATAGCAAGCTTTGGGCAGACTATAATAGCACTGACAAAATAGGGCTTATAACGACTCAGTACTTTGTTGTCAGTGGAGAGCTTAGGTGTCCTCCGGTCGCACCTCTAGTTGAAGTTGCGCTCTTTTTTTTTACTCCAGTGCGCTGCGGGCCGGGTCGTTACACCACTCTGCAGCTCACTTAAAAGAGGTGAGCTGCGGGTTAGGAATGACCCGGCCGTACCTCATTGGTGTGTAAAGAGTTATGCCGCGTACACACGATCGTGATTCACGGCGGTGAAAACACCGCCGTGAATCACGGCATGAAAAAAAAATGAAAAACGAGGGAACGGCATGTTCCCCCACACACACGACCGTTTTTCCCGTCATTTTTTTCTTTGACGAGAAAAACGACCGTCTGTGGGCGCTCCGCGGCAGTGTCTCCCTATGGGAAAACTGCCGCGGAAAAAAAATGATGGAAAAAACGATGAGAAAATTTAGAACATGTTCTAATTTTTCTCGTCGTTTTTCCTGCCGTTTTTCTCAACGAGAAAAACGACATAAAGCCCACAGACGATCGTTTTTCTCGGCGAAAAAAAAAAGTCATTTTTCCCGACGGGAAAAATGATCGTGTGTACGCGGCATTAGGCTTGATAGGAGTTTGGAGGATGCCTAAACTCATCTTTATTTGTTGTCAGTGTCTCAGAAAGTACTGTGGCCAGAGGCAGCCAGAAAACCAGCATTTTCATAAGGAGATCAGCAATATCAGAAACTGTATTTCTACCTCCTCAAGTTCTCTTTTCAGAGTTTTGCCTTAGTGAAATAATGAATAGGAGTAGAAAGTCCATACCTTTATGAGCCCCCAGGAGAATAATGCAGTGTGCACACAGCCAGGCACGTCACCATACAACGTAATAGAGCTGTTTGAATTACGGAGGGCCCATTTCCCATTCAAGCTGTACACCTGTACATTAGCATTACGGTCCCGCAAGCTGCCATGCGTAACCTGCAGCAATCCCAAAACCATCCACCACATGGCACACCTTAGTACTGAATCCAATCCTATAGCCATGGCTTTAACCAGAGCTTGCAGAGTGACTCTTTTATCTGCTGGCAGTGTAGCTGCTCTCCACTAAAATCTGCAGTCAGCTGTATGCACAATTCATCCCCATGTTTCTGAGTCCTGCAGATTGCTGTGTGCAAAGGCTTTATTATAGATACTGGCTTCCTCCTTCTGCTGTGCAGTCATGAGTCATGACTAGTGCCTTACCAGGGCGGGGTTACCATGCTGACTGTTATTCCTGTCTTATATAGAAGGAAGTGGAAAAGAGTGTGTGAACAAAGGCAGCACAGCTTACTGACGGCACCATTCATAAGGGTAAAAAGGTGGCCATACAAGTATCAGATTCTAAATAAACTAGGTACAAGCAATCACAACCAAGAAATGTATTATCTAATAAAGTTTTGACCGATGCAACAATCATGGTATTGATTGAAAATACGATCTACTAGAAATGATCTATTAATCATTTGATCGATCTGTATTATGATCAGTTGCCCTGCCCATCTAAATGAAGGGGCAGCAGCGCCACAACACGTGCACTATTAAAGCCCCGTACACACGATCGGATAACCTATGGATTTTCGTCCGATGGATTTGTCCATCGGAAATCCGATGAAACTGTTTTTCATCAGTCTTGGCCACACACCATCAGTCAAAAAACCGACCGTTCCAAACGCGGTGACGTAAAACAATCCGATGAGCCGAGAAAAATGAAGTTTAATGCTTCTGAGCATGCGTCGACTTGATTCTGAGCATGCGTGGGTTTTTTAACCGATGGACTTGCCCATAGACGATCGGAAATTCCCATCGGTTTTTTATCCATCGGAAAATTTTAAAACAAGTTCTATTTTTTACAACCGATGGAAAAAAGACCGATGGGTACCATACACAATCGGTTGGTCTGATGAAAACCATCCATCGGACGGTTTTCATCAGTCAAACCGATCGTGTGTACAGGGCTTTACCCTTTCTTTGGCCGCTAGCGGGGGTTAAAAGCAGCCCGAAAAGCGCAGCTATAACATCGGTAAAGCGCCGTTTTAGCGGCGCTTTAACGCAAACGCCGGCACCGCCCCAGTGTGAAAGTAACTTAAAACAGGTTGACGCTCACGAAATTAATCGAATGGTAGAACTGCATTTTACAATTCTTAGGCCTCTTTTGCATGAGCTGTGCGATCAGGTCCGCCTGTCAGTTTTTCAGGCAGATCTGATCGGAACCACCAGTCTCTTCTATGGAGCGGCGGATGTCAGCAGACATCCGCCATCATCCAAACCGAACCTGTCCACCAAAAACAGATATATGGTGGTCCCATTCCGCATCCGTCCAGCGGATCAGATGGAAGCGGACAGGCGGTCTGTTTCCATCCGATTGCCCCATATAGGAGAGCAGGACTGTGTCCATGTCCTCTCCACATAGTGGAGTGGACACGGACGGAGAGATCCCGCGCTGAGCAAGAGGATTCCGCTTAGCGGAGGTGCCCGTGTGAAGGAGGCCTTTTTTGATCATCATTAAATGATCCATTGAACAATCATATCCACACCTGTGTGGCTACCTATATGTTGATCATACACTATTTAACCACTTTGCGCAAATCGCCATACCTGTACGTCGGTACTTTGACGCTAAATACCATTGTTATGGCAGCAACTAGCTGCCATAACCCCAGTATTTTCAGAAACGGCGTGCGGTTCTCTTTAAGATAAAAGTGGTTTCTGTGGCGGATTCGCCGCAAGATCACTTTTATCAGGGGGCGGGAGAGGGCCCCCTCCCGCCGCGCTTCGGTCATCTTCCTTGCTTACCAGAGCCGTCGGTAGCGGCGGAGACGATCGCGTCCTTTCCCCTCTGAGTCTGGATGCCGAGTGAGGGAAAGATGGCCCCCACACAGCTTCATAACATTAGATGTCAGAAGCGACATCAAATGTCACTTCCGCCCAATGGTCTTAAAGGGGACATTTTTTTTTTTTTTGCAAAAAAGAAAATGACATAAATTTTTTTTTTTTATTGCATTTTAGTGTAAATATGAGTTCTGAGGTCTTTTTCACCCCAGATCTCACATTTAAGAGGTCCTGTCATGTTTTTTTTTCTGGTTCAAGGTATTTTTACATTCCTTGTAATAGGAATAAAAGCAACCCAATTTTTTTTTTTTTAAAGGACAGTGTAAAAAAATAAAAATAAAACGTAAAATAAATAAGAAAAAATAAATAAAATAAATGTAAAGCACCCCGTCCCGCCGAGCTTGCGCGCAGAAGTGAACGCATACGTAAATCACACCCGCATATTAAAAGGGTGTTCAAACTACACGTGTGAGGTATCGCCACGATCATTCAAGAGAGCAATAATTCTACCACTAGACCTCCTCTGTAACCCAAAACTGGTAACCTGTAGACATTTTTTAAACGTCGCCAATAGAGATTTTTAGTGCCAAAGTTTGTCACCATTCCACGAGCGGGCACAATTTTGAAGCATGACATGTTGGGTATCAATTCACTCGGGGTAACATTATCTTTATTAATATAGGTTAGTGGGTATATGCTTTCTATTTATTGGATCTGGTGGGGAAAACTGTGATGTATGGTTCCCTGGGGCCCACCAGGTGGCACTGTCGCTTTGGGCCCGGGGTTGAGTCATCGTTGCGGTGGCGTACCTCTTTTGGTCTCTCTCAGAGGTTGTATGGTGGGGCGGGGAACCCGCCGTGCTTGCTGGGAGGGGGTATAAAGGGGGCGGCCATTTTTGGTGGCGGGAGTCGAGCCCGGGCACCTTCAGCCTGAGGGCGGTGGTTCGTGTCGGTCCCCTAGGCGGGTCTAGGCCTAGAGGACGTTCGGAGGTCGTGTTCCATCCCAGGCACCTTTAGCCTGGGGTGAGGTACTCGAGAGGTGGTCTGGAACTCAGTGCCCACCACTGAGTTCCGCGAGGGAAGGAGGTCCTAGGGAACCCCGGGAGTGGGTACCCGAATCCGGAAGGCGTAATGGACCGGTGGGAGATACGTACTTGAAGACCCGGTGCAGCATATTGCCAGTGACAGGTGAGCCTCCCATCGGAGACCGCCTGGAAGGAAATCCCCCCTTGCTCGGAGACCACAACCCACTTTCAGGAAGGAAAGTGGAGAGTTCATTGTGTCTGGGCCTACTCGCATCCACACCTCCTTTTCTGTTCTGTTCTACAAGGGAGTCTAACTGATTGTGTTCATTCAAGAAGAATAAAGGAGTGTTGGACTTTAATGGTGTGGGGCTCATTTTCTGGCAGACATTGTTCAAGGTAACTCTCATTGGAGGTTCCAGGTGCAGAACACTGACCCGAAGGTAAAACAAGAACTTTGCTTCCACCACACAAACATCTGCGGTGAGGGCTTGGCGTGGTGACCCCGCTCACTCTCCTCTAAAGTACCCCTAGACAAGAGACAGACGAGCTGATGGAAGAGAGGGGAGAGAGGAGGCCACTACATGTGGGGGCTCGGGTCCGGTATAGTGTTCGTGTACCACGGAATTGAACGTGTCTGCCCGGAGGAGTTACGAGTACGCAGGCCTTCATTGGCCGAAGTGCATCCCTGCTCGAAGTCATGGACATGACCCAATGAAGGGAAAGGCCCGCGCAGAAGAGTGGAAAAAGGGGGAAGCTCAGCCGTGTGAAGTAGTACACGTGGGGGCTTCTATTGCACTGCGCCACCAGGCACATCCCCCACCGCTTAGTTCATGGGCGTGACTCAGAAAGAGAAAAGAAGAAAAGCCTGCGAACTGGAGCAAAGGGGAGGAGTCCAATACGAGTGAAGGACTACACGTGGGACGTTGGCGCAAAACCCTGGCAGTGTGCGCTGGATCAGCAACAGGTCACCATGTTCGGACATACATTGTGGATTCCAGTTCACCCTTCTACCACGACACTGACTGCTGCTGCTCCGGTAACAGATACGGGGATCCGGCTAAAGCCAAGGGGTCGATTCGCCCTGTATTTGTGCATGGACGTTGAGGTCCTGGGTGTGATTTGTCCCGGTTGTTCGGGAGTGGTGTGCCAACTGAAGCCGTTTGGGCAATGCGAGGCCTGTGGGGAGTTTCTTTTTGAAGTGGATCCAGCGGTTGAGAAGCCGAGAACCATTTACCCCGGCCGGGCTGCAGGCAACACCACTCAGAGAGGAGGAATCACTGCTTTGACAGCCATCCCTGCGCACACTGCAACAACCGCGGAGGAGGTCGTGAGTACTCAACGGGAGAAATCCGAGGATGCTGACTCGGTTACCACTGTCTCGCAGCGTCCACCACCGAAGAGAAAGACCGGTATGGTAGCCCGACCAGCGGTTGTGGTGGACCGTTTCGCCCGCTTACACCCGGCCCGGATGGATCTGTCGATAAGAGTTCCGGACGTCCCGCTTCAAGTAAAGGCCGAGGTAAGCCAGGCGGAGAGATTTGGTGTGTGGGAAGAGGTGAAAACTCAGTCTCCACTACAGGTTACCTGCCCGCGGAGGAGTGTGACACCTCTGACCTGGAGTCGCTCTCGGATATGGGAGACGATGTTGCTATTGACGAACTGTTTGCAGAAAAGGGCTGGGACAAAGTACCTCTTGCCTCATCCCGCAGAACCAGGGATCCACCTATGTCTACAGGGGATAGTACACCCCGGGTGGAGGCACCAGCGCCTGAAGAGGGGTCCCGTTCCCAACCTGCCCTTACATCCCCGGTGTCACCTACACCCAGGACCGGGGAAAAGAGACTGTTGTTGCGGGCACCTATGCCCAGATCAGATGTGATTAAGGTCCCTCGCCACCCAGACTCAATAGTTTTACCTGGCGAAGGGGACAGAGCCACTATGCCTCCTCTGGCGAGACTACAATGCCTATTTGGTCAGAAGGTTGCTGCAGAGTATGGATGGGAGTACCCATACTTGTCCAAGGAGTTGTTGTACGAGGTGGAAGTTTGCCGGGAGCGCTGGTACAATGACTTTGTGTGGATTCACCTTCAGATTCCACACGCCCGCAGGTACCTGGCGTGTTCTCCCAAGGCCTCTCAGCGTTTTAAGGACTGCAAGGCAGAGTGGATGTTGGGACGGCACATCCATGTGAACAAGGTGCTGATCCGGCGCAAGGAAGGGGAAGATGTTGAGTATCATCTGGAGACCATGGATCAGCACTTGAAGCCACTTGTTCTGCCGCATCCCTGTTTCTATTTGCAGGAGGAAAAAGACTCCGTTCTTGTTTGTATGCTGCTGAACTTTCTGGGGCCTGTTGTCCTTGTTGCCCAGAGGGATGAAGGACTGTTTCTGTTGTTCTTCACTTTTCCAGGAAGAGATCATGGACTCTGGGGTAGATAGGGCTCAAGAGAAGAAGAAAAGTTCCACGAGTGCAGTTACTGCGACGCTGTCACCAGGTGGCAGTGTTGCGCATCGTTAACACTTTTCACACACTCACTCTTTGGAGTAAAGGGATTTCTTTACAAAGAAGTTTCTTTCCTCTTACACGAATATATGTGTAATGCCGCGTACACACGACCGCTTTTCTCGATGAGAAAAACTGCATTTTTTTTTTCGCCGAGAAAAACGATCGTCTGTGGGCTTTATGTCGTTTTTCTCGTTGAGAAAAACGGCATAAAAAACGACGAGAAAAATTAGAACATGTTCTAAATTTTCTCATCGTTTTTTCCAGCATTTTTTTCCGCGGCAGTTTTCCCATAGGGAGACACTGCCGCGGAGCCCACAGACGGTCGTTTTTCTCGTCAAGAGAAAAAATTACGGGAAAAACGACCGTGTGTAGGGAACCAAGCGGTTCCCTCGTTTTTCCTGTCATTATTCACGGCGGTTTTTTAACCGCCGTGAATAATGATCGTGTGTACGCGGCATCAGGGTTTATGTGTGATAATTTTATTTTTTCCCTCTGCAGGAGAGCATTCCATCAAGACCATGAGTATGGGGTGGGTCTTAGTCAGGATGGGTGGGGAAAAAGCATAATGTGAATATGTGATTCTACAGTTATGGTTAAAATGTTGTTGTTTCCCTTCCCTTTTATGTAAGGCTCAGACACAATTTCTTTAGTTGACCAAGTTTTAAAAAAAAAAATTATAGTTGGTTTCTGGACTGGACTATGTCAGCTGCTGACGGCAAAGTTTGCTCCAGACACTGGGGACCAGTGTAAAATCACCAGGGGGAGAGTGTAGCGGGTATATGCTTTCTATTTTTTGAATCTGGTGGGGAAAACTGTGATGTATGGTTCACTGGGGCCCACCTGGTGGCACTGTCACTTTGGGCCCGGGGTTGAGTCATCGTTGCGGTGGCGTACCTCTTTTGGTCTCTCTCAGCGGTTGTATGGTGGGGCGGGGAACCCACCGTGCTTGCTGAAAGGGGGTATAAAGGGGGCG
This sequence comes from Rana muscosa, assembly GCA_029206835.1. Classification (NCBI taxonomy): domain Eukaryota; kingdom Metazoa; phylum Chordata; class Amphibia; order Anura; family Ranidae; genus Rana; species Rana muscosa. Next base: position 409,342,911 of record CM055116.1, on the reverse strand, counting down.
GCCATTTTTGGTGGCGGGAGTCGAGCCCGGGCACCTTCAGCCTGAGGCCGGTGGTTCGTGTCGGTCCCCTAGGTGGGTCTAGGCCTAGAGGACGTTCGGAGGTCGGGTTTCCATCCCAGGCACCTTTAGCCTGGGGTGAGGTACTCGAGAGGAGGTCTGGAACTCAGTGCCCACCACTGAGTTCCGCGAGGGAAGGAGGTCCTAGGGAACCCCGGGAGTGGGTACCCGAATCCGGAAGGCGTAATGGACCGGTGGGAGATACTTACTTGAAGACCCGGTACAGCATATTGTCAGTGACAGGTGAGCCTCCCATCGGAGACCGCCTGGAAGGAAATCCCCCCCTCGCTCGGAGACCGCAACCCACTTTCAGGAAGGAAAGTGGAGAGTTCATTGTGTCTGGGCCTACTCGCATCCACACCTCCTTTTCTGTTCTGTTCTACAAGGGAGTCTAACTGATTGTGTTCATTCAAGAAGAATAAAGGAGTGTTGGACTTTAATGGTGTGGGGCTCATTTTCTGGCAGACATTGTTCAAGGTAACTCTCATTGAAGGTTCCAGGTGCAGAACACTGACCCGAAGGTAAAACAAGAACTTTGCATCCACCACACAAACATCTGCGGTGAGGGCTTGGCGTGGTGACCCCGCTCTCTCTCCTCTAAAGTACCCCTAGACAAGAGACAGACGAGCTGATGGAAGAGAGGGGAGAGAGGAGGCCGCTACAATAGAAAAAAATTGGGCTAACTTTACCGCTGTTGAGGGAAAGAAAATTGCAAAATGTATGACCTGCCAAAGCCTGGAGATGCTCATTAGATGATTTATTGTGATCTGGTTTCACATTTTACAGCAATACAAAACTCTTTGTATGAGGGCATTAGACATGTGCAAAATTGAAAAATTCAATCAGTTTGTTTCGCATAGATTCGTTATGTTACTAATTTAATTTTGTGGATTTGTTTCGGAATTTGTTTAGTTTCATTTAGTTTAATCATTTTCGAACAAAGAATTCCAACTTTTCGAATATATTTGAATTTGAATCGAATAGAAAACATTGGTCCGATCTGAATTCTGTGTGAAGAATAGCTGGTTGCTAAGTTAGCGGGGCAGCCTCGCGGCCACTGTGTCCTTCACAACCGAAGACTCATCTGCTGTCAGCGGTGTCTGACATGTCTGGTTCCCACTGACATTAAATAAAAAAAGGGGCAGGTTCAAGGTGACAGTGAGTGACCCTGCCCCTTTGTATATTTAGCATCTCTAGGCACCCATGGACTGACAGCTCCTGTGGGAACCGGATATGTCAGACATGGGGAGGCAAGCGATGGGTGCAGGGGTTCTTTTTTTTTGGGTCAGCAGTGGTGACGGTGTTCATTGTGATGGATGCTGGATTTACTTCGGGGGGCATTGTTTTTTAATAAAGGACTTGTCAAAAACGATCTCTACAATATACCCCATACTCATTCACATGGGGGGGGGCAGGATCTGGTGGGGGCCCCCTTGTTAAGCCACCCAGGGTTGTAGGGAAGAGGTCCTTGTCCCTATCAACATGGCGAGAAGGTGCTTTGGAGAGGAGCTCCTCCTGCTCCAAAGCACCCCCCATGTTAAAGGCATGTTACCCAATATGGTTCAGGAGAGGGAGGGGGGCACTCACTCAATCCCCCCCCCCTTTCCTGACTTGCCAGGCTGCATGCTCGGAAAAGGGTCTACTACGGATTTTGGGGGGGACCCATGCCTTTTTTTTTTTTTTTTTTTGGCATGGGGTTTCCCTTTAAATCCATACCAGACCTAAAGGAATCCAACGCTGTTTTAAAAAAAATAAAAATAATGAAATGCTGGCACTGGTTTATTCTGCTATCAGCGGGGAATCCCACTAACAGCAGATGACTCATGGTTGTCAAGGATGCGGCAGCCGGGAGGCAAAATACTTTCAGTTTTGGGTACAAGTTCACAAAAAGGATATAGGGCAACTGGAAAAAGCGCAGAGAAGGACAACCAAACTGATGAGAGACATGAAGGACCTTGACTACGAGGTAAGATTAGCTGAACAGAATTTAAGGTCATCAAAAAGTACAAGGGGCAATGCTTACATCTGGAGGAAAAGAGGTTAATGACCAGAACGTGGTGCAGGAAAGGCATGTTCTCGTTTCCCCCACAGCATTCAAAACGCACTGCCTTTACGATCTGCTGCAGGTGATGATGCATTGTTAACGGCCCTTCAAACATAGATCGCAAACGCAGTGCGTTTGCAGAACCCAGATTGCATGGTACTGCTGTAACATGTGATTTGGTGAGTTCACTACTTTTTGTGCGTTCCGGTGCGATTTCCATCCCATTTAAATGGACTGCAAATTGCACTGCAGGAGAACACACAGAAATTGCACAGGAAAGTGTTCCTGTATGATTCTGGTGTGAACTGGCCTAACCGCCACATATGGAAAAGTTTATTCACAATAAGAGCTGGTAAAATGTGGACTATAAGGTCCCTCGAGAACTATTTCTGGTTAGCTCAGTAAAGATTTTAAAAAGAGCTGGATGTATTCCTTAATGAACAAAACATAATTGGATAATAACATTCATATGTAACACCAAAGGTTGTTGATCCGAGGAATATCCAATTGCCTTCTGGAGGATTAGGAAGAGTTTTTTTTTTCCCCCATGCTTCTTTATAAGGTTTCTTTTGCCTTCCTCTAGACTAAATGTGTGTGTAGGATATTAAGATTTTCTATTATATATTTTTTTAATATTGGATGAACTAGAACAGTGATGGCGAACCTATAGCACGGGTGCCACTACCGGTTCACGACAAGCCCTCTCTGTGGGCACGCCAGGAAAACGTAGAAAACACACTGAAACACTGACATCCAATCGTCCACACTGCACCCCCCATCGCAAACTTACATCTTCCAAAGGTCTGTAGGACAGACAGCGGTGATGTGTCTGAGGTGGGCGTGACTAAGTAGAAGCGGCTAGGGCCGACGTGCGGGCAGAAATCCAATCATGGAAGCTGTCTCATCCACACCGCACCCACCATCAAACTGTATCTCCCACAAATCTCTGGTGTCGGCGGTGACGTGACGTGCTGGGCATGACAGAGTCAACACACGGCTGGGATCAGAGGAGGCTTGCGGGAGACTTGCGGGCGGGAATGAGCTGCTGGAGAGATTGGAGACAGATGAGAGATGTGGAGTGGACATGTACAGTTATCAGTCCGAAGCAAAAAGGGTTGACACCGCTCCAGGCATGTTATCACATGCAAAACCCACTCTGCCCCACTCTGACATCAGGTGCTAGCTCGGCAAACGTGCACTGCAGACAATCAAAGGTAGCTGGATGAATTAACACCTTTATTGTGCAAGATTAATTAAAATCCAAAACGGTCAATCCATGTACAAAAAGCTAGCTGTTCTTTTTGTACCTCTTCTGTACATGGATTGACTGTTTTGGATTTTACTAAATTTTGCACAATAAAGCTGTTAATTTGATGTGCAGCCATCCAGCTACCTTTCTTGAGTATCTTATCAGTCCGTGGTGTCCCGCTTCTTAGAGGCAGAGGCTCAAGCTACCCATCTGCTGGTGGGTACCTTCCCCTTTCAACTCCTTCCTGTCCAGTTTCACTTGCTTTTTCCTGACACAGCATGACAGCATATACGTATGGGAAGGCTCCGCCTCCCTGCCCAATTCAGGACCGGTTATATTATAAAAGTAGGTCTCCTCCCTTCCTGCAGTATTCTCTTTTTTTTTCCTCACTGCTACAGCCGGTTATGCTACTGCTAAAAAGCAGAATTTTTATTTTTACCTCACCTTGCCGGACGCATCTGGCCAAGCCGCACAGGTTCAAGCCTCTCCTGTGACGAAGCTCCCCGCTGTAAAGGCAGACATGAACGCCTATATGGGGGAGACCCCACCCCCCCTCTCAAGATCCAGGAAGATATGGGGGTGAGGGCATCTGGTCTCTAGGGAGTGCTCCTTTATCATGATGCCATGGATGGACATTCATTGGACTTTCTGTTTGGACATGAAGCATGCAGGTGGTAAGGCACCACATGGTGCACAATTCCATTCAGTTGCTGCTGCAAGTATGTGGTTAAGCTTGCATTTCTGAAGGGTTGTGGTTGTGTCTGCAATACTGCTAATGATGATAGCAGGTGTGCTGTGCTGTGCTGAAGCCTTCCTACTAACTGAACAAGCCTGGCCCTACAGTCTTGACTTATTTTCTGCAGGTATGCTGTTAGTTTGCATTTCTGAAAAGCATATATCACACATGCGAATATAACTGGCTATCCATAGTGCCACTTTGTTTACTAATGTTTCACAGATTGAAGTCTGTGTCTGCAGTTTTGCTAATGCTTGAACTGAGAACAGGTGATATTGAGCCCTTTCCTTTTTAATGCAGGGCCTGGCCCTGCAGGCTGGGCTCACTGTGTATTGATGCTTGGTTGTGGTATGATCCTTGGTGGTACATGTGTCTAAGGTAGGTTTAACCTGCTAGTGCTAATTGTCAGATGACTATTAACTTGCGCTGCTTGTCTATGATTACATTAACTCTACAGTGTGAATGACTGTGATGTGTTTATTTCTATGCATTTACATGCTGACCTTGGTTCTAAAATAAAAGTCAGAATCTGTTTAGTCACATTCCTTAGTACTTACCTGTTAGCAATATGTAATTGCTTGTATTATTTGGGGTACCCCACAGAAAGATGTGGTTGTAGTGGTTACTACTTATGGCAAATACCCCAGGCATGGCTCCAGGCTTCAGCTCATCTGTGAACCAGTAGCAATCAGCCTTCCTAGAGACCAGCAAATTTAACTAAGGTGAGGGCAGGTAGGTATATGGTATATCCTAAAAGAGTGCACATTATGGGCATAATGAGCGTAAATCTCTCCAGCCCTCAACACCAACACCAGTCAACCTACTTCTGCAACAAGGGACAGATCCTCTTCAGCCCTGAAAGAACCACTATGTAGTTAACTGCCAGTGGAGGCAGATCAAGAAGTCTCTACAGTAATCATAGTGGTCTGGTAGTAACTGGTGTGTCGGCCAAAATGCAAAACAAGGTTGCAGGCCAAAGACAGTGACAAATGGGCAGAGACCTGAAAAGGCCTACAGTCACTAATGGTTCCATACCAAGCCTAATCAAACAATTGTGTTTGTTTAAAGGCAACATCTACCTGAGAGCTTGCTTCTGGGAAATTGCTATGACAAGTTGGCATATCAGAAGCAAAAGGTGGATACTTTAACCCCATCCAAACTGACTGTGTGGAGCTCAGGGACTAAGCTATTCAAACAAAGGCATCTAAAGGGTACTTCTGCCTCAAAAGCAGCCGGCCAAACAGGCTGCATCAGATTAACCAAGGGTGCCATTCTTGCAACAGAAGAGGCAATATCCTTTGCAGAGACCCTGGGACAGCAAATAGATCCAGAGATGAAGAAGGTTCATACTACTGTTAAATAGTGTTTTGTGTCCTGCGATTGTGCTCACTTCGGTAGCCAGACTGTCAGGACCCCAGACAAGATGAAAGCAGAGCTCTGCTCAGTGATAAACTCTCTATGATGGCGGATCCTAGATTGAAAATGTAGCCAGTGATGCAGTTCAGACACTGCGAATACAAAACTATAATGCGGTTTCTCCAGTAATCATTGTGGTCAGTGAACCCTTATGTCCCATCCCACAAGTAAACACATGCCGCTTTAAGTCAGAGTGGTGACTGTTCAAGTCGGATCTGGTGATATTTAGGAGGATTAATTCCTTATGTTAATCACCAATGACCAGAGGATGGCCAAAAGGCAAAGTAACAAAGAGTGAATGACAGGTTAGACCTGGGAGAACTATAGCGGAGAATAAAGAATCAAGAATTATCTTTATTTGCCTAAACCCAAGCCACCCAATAGGGTCAGCTGACAGTTATATGTAAATTTGAGCTTAGGATCCGTGGGTCCTGTGCATTAAGGAAGCCAATGGAATTTTTTTCATTTCTCTACCAATTCATTGCATTCCCTTCATGATGCATCAGAGCACAAGGGTTGTGATTACATGGTCGTTAGTCAAAAGTAAGACTTGAATAACAGGCGGAAGGTTAAGGATCAAAAAAATTGCACAGGCCATCGTTGCAATTAATCTCTCCGGCCGTCGGTAAGGCTTGACCTCCACAAATCATACCCCATGATTTCCAAGGAGTATCGTTCATAGCGGTGCGACCCCCAAGTCGCTGCAACGGTAAAGTAGTCCCTACACTACTTTTAATCCCACTGTGATCTAACTTGGGGCCATAGACATCAAGAATACACAGGCATTGATTCAAGACACATAGAAATCGCAGTAAATCGCACGATTTTAGGTCGCAATAGTGGAAACCTAGGCTAAGACTGTCGATGGTCTTTAGACCTAGCAAGTTGTATATTTGCATGGTTGCATAGGGGGTGAGGTTGAGGATGGACACCGGTTCATCAAGTCCAACCTATGTGTGATTATATGTCGATATTACCTTTTATATATCCTGTATGTTGTGGTCATCCACAAGTGTGGGTGTGTGTGTGTATACTGTATACACACTTCAAAATACCCATGTTGCAGCAAGTACCTTCGCTTGGCAATTAGAGTTCACTACGAGTTCATCTGGCAGACTATGACCTTTCCACAAACTCCGGACATTTCCTGGGATATTGGGTCCAGTAAGGGCCGACTTGTGGGACAAAGGACTTCTGGTGAGCCTTGTCTGTACAACAGACTGGCGCAATGGCTTCCAGATTCTGGGAAAAGAGTCCCAGTACAGACTCTGATCGAGTTGGGAGGAACCATCATTGAGAGACCATCATCGAGAGACCAACAAGTCTCATCACAACAATGACCTACCCGGAAGCAATTCTGAATCTCTGAAAAAAAAAAAAAATACAATAAAGTTACACTCAGAGAGAGCAACAGTATAAGTATCTCACTTGAACAAATGGCTCTTTCCCATTGGTTGCATCCTACGGTCGCAAGAGCAATAAAGTAGCCGGTAGTAATCCATGAGGTCCGAGGTGCCCAAGGGAAGGTTGACAACTGTGTTAACTGGTTTTGTAGTAAGGAAAGACTTACTTCCTGCACTAGAAACAGTAACTCCACAGAGGAGAAAAGTCCCCTCTTGGGGAGGTAGCTAAACAAACTAATCTTTCAGCGTATCAGCTATTAGGCATACCAATCATCCCAAGTGGTTACTCGTCAGGTATTCATGCCAATGGAGAACAAGGTGTCCAAAAGTCAGAGTTATAGCGGTCGCAGACTGGAGTCTTTCCGAAACGCAACAAAAGATCCTCAACTATGCTGAAAAGACTCAGCAAAATAGGGAAGTCCTAACTTCGCTGTCAAGAAGGAATGCAAAACTAGTCAACTTCTGTCAGATGTATCTCCCAGCACGTTAAGTAGGGTTTTCTAGAACTTACGGCCAGATGGCGTAAGATACAAAAGCCGTCGGATGACAAGGGACGGTCTCCAAAACAAAAGCTGGTCAAGAGATCGGCAACAAATAAGGCTATCAAGATATTGGTCTGACTGTAACCTGGGTGGCTTCCCAGAGGTGGAAGCAGAGAAACTAATGACAGCCAACTGGGTCGGCAAATTAGCCAATATGTATATTCAACAAACCTAATACTCTCCAGGATCCTTATCCGGATTCGCAGTCATTCGGTGGTGATAACAATAATTGCCCTGTGGCTTGCAGGCCATAATATCCGCGGGTACAGTCTCAGATCCGAGAACCTCCTCCTATTCTCCTTCCTGAGTTCCAACACCTCATACAGCGTAGCCAACGGTATCTTCCAACTTTCATACAAGTTATATCTAGAGGCTGGAGACCAAGAAGTAGAGGTCTCACCGTTTAGTGTTTGAAATCCTATGGAGGTCAGAGCGCCTACTCCAAACTTCAAGTACATTAGATACGAGAAAAACCTACAGAATTTAAAGGATGGAATTCTCTACTCCTTACTGTAAGGATTGCATTGTATACAAGTAAGCCTAGATACGGCATTAAAGGATACATGAAACTCAGACGTGTCCTCACTCTATGGGATCCAGTAACGGTGGGATCCAGTAACGGTGGGATCCAGTAACGGTTGCATATCTTAGCAGCCAATTCCGAAAGACCTGGGCAAGTTATTCTTTTCCCCATTTAGTCTTCCAAATAGTGTGAGACACATTATCTCACTCTCCATTTAGAGGGATAGGACATCCTAAATATGGCCAGTAACATGGAATAAGTATTCCTTTTGGCGAATAGGTCTAGAAAGATCTCAGACATCCAAGTGTCAAGCTATAAACTACCTTGTTGCTGAAATTATCAGGCAAAATGGCTCTAGTTTCTTCCTCAACACTATACAAAGGTTGGTATCTTTGCAATCTGGGATAGAACATCAGCCTTCTGGCATATCCAAACTAAAGTGTTTGAAGTACCACGAACATTGAAAATAGTCAAGGTTTAAAAGAGACATAGAATTGACCCTTCTTCTAGGAGAAAAACGACAGACTCATCAGGCCTAACGGCATCGGAAAAAGACAATCACTGTCTCACGAAGACAATCGCAGTGGTGCGGATCAAGTTAGTCAAAGCTTAGATGACTAGGACAAACCCATCAGATGAGGGCAGAGACCGTTCTTCCAGTCTGATTGCGCATGCATTGACGGAACACCAGAATAGTTCCTCCAGAGTTAATATGTAAACTACGACCTGGTCTACATTCAACACGTTTGGGGGTCCATTCTTGTGGACCCAGCAGTCTTAACTACAATACATCTCAGTCGTTAGTGGGGATAGAGCTAATCCTCTTAAACACTTGAGCAGTACCCACCCTTGTTGTCTGGTGATTTGGTACATCCCATACGTATATGCTGTCATGCTGTGTCAGGAAAAGGGAAAATTTTATACTTACCTGACGGTAATTTTCCTTTCCTGATGCAAGCATGACAGCATATAGGTCCCCTCCCAAAAAATAAAAAATAAAAATATCACGAAAATATAATAAAGGCCTTCGCAGTGATACTAAGTTAGGAGAATACTGCAGGAAGGGAGGAGACCTACTTTTATAATATAACCGGTCCTGAATTGGGCAGGGAGGCGGAGCCTTCCCATACGTATATGCTGTCATGCTTGCATCAGGAAAGGAAAATTACCGTCAGGTAAGTATAACATTTTCCCTTATCCTGGCCCTGTCTCTAGGTCAGGATCCAGATTGACCCCCAAAATTTGATTTAAATTTACAGTTTTTGTAAAAATAAAAAAATTCAGGTGGGTGAGTGTATGTGTCAGGTAGGTGAGTGTAATGGTCAGGTAGGTGAGTGCATGTGTTGGGTAGGTGAGTGGCATGTGTCAGGTAGGTGAGTGGCATGTGTCAGGTAGGTGAGTGTAATGGTCAGGTAGGTGAGTGTAATGGTCAGGTAGGTGAGTGCAGCATTTTAGCCCTTCTGTCCGATAAGCTTGTACCTAAGCTTTGTCTGTGAGTAGGACTATTGCTTTTTATTCATATTCTAATAAACCTTTAAGTGGTAATGCACTAGGTCGGTGCGCCCTCCTGTTTTCTTTCTTTTTCTAGCCGTATGAACACCCATTGTTCTGAGGAGGGCTGCAAGATTTTAGACTTTGCCTCTAGACGGAACCACACCACCCGTGATTTGACGATACACCGAGAGCGCAGGAGATTTTTGTCTTACATTTAGGTGAGTGCATGTGTCAGGTAGGTGAGTGTAATGGTCAGGTAGGTGAATGGCATGCGTCAGGTAGGTGAGTGTAATGATGCATGTGTCAGGTAGGTCAGTGTATGTTGCACAGTGTATTCTGAGCACAAAGCATTCCTGAACCCTGCATTCTGAGCGAATCTGGCAGAATTGTACATTTTTGGTCCCTTAGACTCCATTCACACAGTGGCAACACGACTTCCAGCGTGACTTTGGCAGGCAACTTGGACACGACTTGAGTATGACTCACAGCACGACCTGGAGCTACTTACAAGGCAACTTCAAGTTGCCTGCAGGACAGGAGACATTCCAGTGGCCAATCAAACAAGAATCAGCTCTGTGGGAGGGAGGGGGAGGGAGAGGTTTGCCTGAGAAATGTATGTTTTCTTCCTGGAAAGTTTCTCCTGTTAAGACAGGGGATCCGACGTCTGAGCGACTTCCATTGAAATCAATGGGTACAGGTCGCCTAGCAGTTGCCTAGAAGTCGGATTGAAGTAGTACAGGAACCTTTTTTGAAGTCGGAGCGACTGCAGTAGTGTGCATTAAGACGGCTTCATTCACTTACATTGATTTTCTCATGCAGCGCGACTTGAGGCGACTAGGCGCGACCTGGGGCGATTTCAAGTCGGATCCAAAGTTGCCCCTGTGTGAATGGGCTCTTAGGGCTCATTCAGAGGGATGATCAGTCCCATCGTCTGTACAGAGACGTTGGTAGGTTTAAAGCGGGTTCCACCCGCAATTTTTTTTTTTTAATTTAGCAGCTACAAACACTGTAGCTGCTGACTTTTAATAAGAACACTTACCTGTCCTAGGCGCCCGCGATGTCGGCCCCCCGAGGCCGATCCCTCAATCGTGGCAGGTCCCGGCGTCGCCATCCTCACTAAGGGAAACAGGCAGTGGAGCCTTGCGGCTTCACTGCCCGTTTCCTACTGCGCATGCGCGAGTCTCGCGGCGCTGTAAGAATGGGCGGCTGCTCTCTGGGATACACACAGTTCCCAGAAGGCAGCGCGCCCCATTCCCCAGAAGACAACGCGGGGATGAAGACCAGCCGCGGACTAGGAAGAGGCAGAGTAGGAAGATCCGCCTAGCAACTGCAATTTCTGGTAAGTAAAACATATTTTTTTTCTATTGTTTTCTATTTCTTTGTAGCATTTTTGTGTAATTTTTTTTTAGGGTGGACCTCCACTTTAATTCTGTGTTGGCCCTTAGAAAGAATTAAGTTGATTTTGTGTCGCGGTTTGGGCACTCGGGCTCAAAAAGGTTTGCCATCACTGAACTAGAAGATGGACTTTTTTTTTTTTTTCAACCTGACTAATTTTGCAAAGTAAAAAAAATACAAATATCTTGTCAGCTGATAACTTCCTGTGCTCTCTGCATGTGCTGAATGGGATAATAGGCCAGAAGGCATAACTTAACCACTTCCCGGCCGGCCTATAGCAAAATGACGGCTGGGCGGTGGTTCAGTTATCTTGACTGGACGTCATATGACGTCCAGCAGGATAACAGCCGTCGCATGCCCGTGGGGGCATGCATCACGGCGATCGGTGGTGCGGTGTGTCAGACACCGACGGAGGCTCTTTACCACGTGATCAGCCGTGTCCAATCAAGGCTGATTACGATGTAAACAGGAAGAGCCGTTGATCGGCTTTTCCTCACTCACGTCTGACAGACATGAGTAGAGGAGAGCCGATCGGCTGCTCTCCTCACAGGGGGGTCTGTGCTGATTGGTTATCAGTGCAGGCCCCCCTCGGATGCCCGCTCAGGACCACCAGGATGCTGTCGTGACCACCAGGGATGGCCACCACACTGGACCACCAGGTATGCCCCACTAGACCACCAGGGAAATGCCAATCTGTGCCCAGGCAGCTGCCAATCAATGCCCAGACAGCTGCCAATCAGTGCCCACCCACAATGCCTACCAGTGCCAGTAAGGATGCATATCAGTGCCCATCATGGCCATGTATCAATGCCCATCAGTGCTGCATATCAGTGCCACCCATCAGTGCCCATTGTCAGTGCCACCTCATTGGCGCCACCTCATCCGTGCCACCTTATCAGTGCCCGTCAGTGCCGCCTTATCAGTGAAGGAGAAAACGTACTTATTTACAAAATTTTATAACAGAAACAAAAGAAAAACGTATTATTTACAAAATTTTTGGTCTTTTTTTTATTTGTTTAGCAAAAAATAAAAACCACAGAGGTGATCAAATACCACCAAATAAAGGCTCTATTTGTGGGAACTAAATGATAAAAATTCTGTTTGGGTACAGTGTAGCATGACCGCACAATTGTCATTTAAACAGTGACAGCGCAGAAAGCTGAAAACTGGCTTAGGCAGGAAGGGGGTGTAAGTGCCTGGTATTGAAGTGGTTAAGGACCGGAAGATTTCCCCCCTTAATGTCCAGGCCATTTTTTGTGATACGGCACTCGTCGCTTAAACTGACAATTGCGCAGTCGTGCGACGCTGTACCCAAACAAAATTGATGTCCTTTTTTTCCCATAAATAGAGCTTTCTTTTGGTGGTATCTGATCACTTTTTGCTATAATAAATCTAAAAAAAAACAAATTTCTTTATCAGTTTAGGCCAATATGGATTATTCTACATATTTTTGATAAAAAAAATAAAAATCGCAATAAGCGTATATTGATTGGTTTGCGCAAAAGTTATCACGTCTACAAAATAGGGGATAGATTTATTGCATTTTTATAATTTATTTATTTTTTACTAGTAATGGCGGCGATCAGTGATTTTTAGCGGGACTGCGACATTGCGGCGGACAGATCGGACGCTTTTGACACTTTTTGGGGAACCAGTGACATTCTTACAGGGATCAGTGCTAAAAATATGCACTGTTATTGTACTAATGATACTGGCAGGGAAGGGGTGTAATGTTCTTATCCTGTAATGTTCTTATCTCTCCACTGGGGCTCCGACATCTCTACCAACTCTGTGTAATGTTCTTATCCTGTAATGTTCTTATCTCTCCACTGGGGCTCCGACTCCGTCGCAGATAGATGACGTCACAGCGACATCACCCGGCTCCTCCTCTTATCCCTACTTAAACAGCCGCCACCATTTGCTTGACGTTCGTGCTATGAACCTGACACCAGGCAAATACCTCCATCAGAAGACTGCCGTCTTCACTCACTATTGGGCCGGTCAGAGCCCCGACTTCCATCTCTCTATTGGGCCAGACAGGGCCCCGACTGCCATCTCTCTTTTTGGGCCGGACAGAGCCCCGTCTGCCTCCTCGCTTTTGGGCCGGATAGAGCCCCTCCAACTTCCAGCGTTTGGGCCGGTCAGAGCCTCTTCCTCACTGGTAGTCAGAGGCTCTCCACTGACCTACCCTCAGTCAGCCTACTCTGCTGGCAGAACTCCCTACCTATACCACTACAATAGGAGACCAGTATATTTCTCGGGAAGCCACTGGGTGACACCAACACCAGAAGTCCACTCACAGCAAGTATCTTTTTGTTTACTATTTCTGTATTCCTGTGTACTGCTACTACACTCAAGTTACCTCTGGTTCTCCCCCTTATGGCTGTATATTACCACTGTAAATAAACCCACTTGATTTTCCAATTTATCTGAGTCTTCCTTCCTGGTGTCTGTCAAATTGAAGTTAACTGTTTAGTATATCATATTCATAGTGTTCTGAAGCTCTGATCCACGCCAACCATTATAGTTACACTGCCTGAAGCATTACAAGGGGTTAACATCGGGGGCAATCAAGGGGTTAAATGTGTTCCCTGCAGGTGTGTTATTACTGTCTGGGGGACAGTGTGACTGGGGAAATACACAGATCCGTCTTCCTGCATAGCAGAAAGACAGGATCTGTATGATCTCCCCTGTCAGAACGGAGATTTGCCTTGTTTACACAGGCAGATCCTCGTTCTGTCAATGCGGGGAACGTTCGCAGGTGGCCGGCGGACATCGCGTATGCCCCACCCACCAATTGGCTCCCCCGCCAGTGGACGCTTGCGTGTTTCACAATCACTGTGTACAAGCCGGTGTACAATGACGGTGATTCGCGGAAAGCAGCCACATTGCCGCAGTACAACTGGCTGGTTGACTGGCTGGTCCTTAACCTCCCTGGCGGTATGATTATGTCAGATTTTAGGTGCTAAAGCGGTACAATATTTTGCATGGAAATTTGGCGTTTTATATTGTAGGCCTGTAATTCTTAGTAATAACTCACTTAAATCTGTCCAAAGAAGAGTCTAGTAGACATCCCGGGTATGATAAAGTTTGAAACAAGAAATCATTAATTATAATATAATAAATTACTATAAATAATTATAACCTATAATAATATAATAATAATAAAAATGATTCAATAATGTAATCAAGTCAAAAACACTGAAATTTGCTCAGTTGCAGAATTGTCGCTGTCATTAGATTTAGTGTTTGATGACGAATTTCCCCACAAATCGCTATCGCTTAATTCTGTAAGTGTTTCTAATTTATTATCGCTGTTTTCTAGCTGGTCTAAAACCACTTTCGACATAAAGGGACACTTTTTGGTTGCTATGGACAATCTCCAGTTTCCAGGCAGAAAAAACTGTATTTATAATATAAAAGTGCATGCAGGGCACTGGACAGACCACTAGGGACAAAGGGGATGTGTAATATTTTTATACAGTACTGTAATCTGTAAGATTACAGTATACTGTATGTGTATTGTGTTTTTACTTTTTTGAATTTGGCGCAGATCTCCCCCCCCCCCCCCCCCCGTGCGCCACAACGTCGCAGGGAACGGAGCTCGGCGGCACTGTGTGAATCGAGCGAGGAGACAGCTCGCACACACAGCGGGGAGACATCGCAGGATCCAGGGGACAAGGCAAGTAACTCTCCCTGTATCCTGCGATGCAGCCCGAGTCGGCTCGAGGTTACCGCTAATGGTAGTGAAATCTCACCCCGAGCGTGACTCGGGAATACCGCCAGGGAGGTTAAGTAGTTAATTAAAGAAATACACAAGACACCAGGCTTGAATAAATAATTTGGCCACGGCCGTTTATTATTGATTTTAAAAGATAGGACAAAATGTACAGTATAAGCAACTCAATAACATTTTGAATAATAATATAACTCAAAGCAGATTAGCCGCCATGGCTCAAGCTGTATCATCAATATTTGCACACTCTTTTAAACTTCCCAATAAACTTTGATTAAAAAAAACATCTTTTTGACCCAGTCATTATAAACGCAGACCAACCCACTATATTTTATAAGAATAAAAAAGTCCCCCTTGACTCCAAGATGACAGCACCACATAATAACGGCCGCAACCAGGCCCAGACTGGGACAAAAAATAGGCCCGGGCATTTTAGACTGAGCAGCCCGGGGGGCGCGGCGGCGGCGCTTCGCAGCGACGGTTAATGATGGGATGTGGGGTTCCAGCACCTTGTACCTCTGGACCCCTTTACATTACACAGCACCCTGGACCCCTTTACATTACATAGCACCGCACCTCTGGACCTTTTTACATTACACAGCACCCTGCACCTCTGGGCCCCTTTACATTACACAGCACCCTGCACCTCTGGACCCCTTTACATTACACAGCACCCTGCACCTCTGGACCCCTTTACATTACATAGAACTGCCCCCCTGGACCCCTTTACATGACACAGCCCCCCACAGTTTGTTACACAGACACCCCCTAACAGTTCTGGACCCCCTGCATGTTACACAGACCCCTCTACAGTACAGACCCCTCTACAATACAGACCCCCCCTACAATACAGAACCCCCCCTACATTACAGACTCCCCTACAATACAGAACCCCCCCTACATTTCAGACCACCCTACAATACAGAAACCCCCCCTACAATACAGACCCCCCTTCAGACCTATAATGTACCTCAGATCAGCACGGGACTGCATGTTGGGTCCCCTCCCCCTGTGTGGACATAAAGGAGCAGGGGGAGGCGGCTTCACTTTGCTCGGCTGTGTGAGACAGCCGAGACTGATCAGATCATCAGTGCCGCGGCCACCTTGCCAGAGAGAAGGGGATCGTTGCGGGTCCCGGCCCCCTGATGTGCCGACGGGTGTCGCTGTCACTCGAGTGCGGCTCCGACTCGCAGCTGAGAGTGCACTGGGGCAGTGGCGTAACTAGGGTTGGTGTCACCTGGTGCGGCAAAACATGGTGTCACCCCCCTCCTGTCTATCCTACCCTGCGGGCAGCGCACGGTCACGAGGCGCACCCCCAAATGACCCCTGTAAATTAAAGTATAGGGTGGTATTGGGCCGGCTGGGCGATATAGGGCAGGTTGCGGTGATATAGGGCAGGCTGGGGTGGCATAGGCAGGTTGGGGTTGTATAGGGCAGGCTTGGGTGGTATAGAGCAGGTTTGGGTGGTATAGGGCAGTTTGCGGTGGTATATGGCAGGCTGGGTGGCATAGGGCAAGTTGGGGTGGTATAGAGCAGTTTGCGGTGGCATAGGGCAGGTTGGGGTGGTATAGAGCAGGTTGCGGTGGCATAGGGCAGGTTGCGGTGGCATAGGGCAGGCTGGGGTGGTATAGGGCAGTTTGCGGTGGTATAGGGCAGGTTGCGGTGGCATAGGGCAGGTTGGGGTGGTATAGAGCAGTTTGCAGTGGCATAGGGCAGGCTGGGGTGGTATAGAGCAGTTTGCGGTGGCATAGGGCAGGTTGCGGTGGCATAGGGCAGGTTGCGGTGGCATAGGGCAGGGTGCAGTGGCAAAAGGAAGGGTGCGGTGGCACGCATAGGGAAGACACTCTGGCTGCTATGTCCTCGTTTCTTTCTCCTTCAGCTGTGGGATCAGCCAGAGCAGTGGCGGCTGGTGCTCAAAATTTTTGGGGGGGGGCGCAAACAAACTGAAAAAAAAAACCCATCAATTGCCGCCACTGTGCCCATTAAACGCAGCCACTGTGCCCAAACGCAGCCAGTTTGTCCCCAAGTACAGCCAGTTTGTCCCCAAGTACAGCCAGTTTGTCCCCAAGTACAGCCAGTTTGTCCCCAAATGCAGCCAGTTTGTCCCCAAATGCAGCCAGTTTGTCCCCAAATGTGTTACCGGCCTCAAAATGTTAATTTAAGAGAGCCGATAATTGTAGACGTGATGAGATAAGGTGATCAGCTTGGCTGGACTGCAAAGAATCAAACAGCATGAGACAAGACCACTGGGTTTTATGGCTGGAGATAGTTTGACTTTTACATAACAATACATCTTTTGCATTTTTATAATCACATGTTTATAACTATTAACAATATATAATACAGATTTTAACTGAAGTATTTTAAAACGTAGTTACACAATGACCATTGTTATATTTTAATAACATATATATTCCTGTTATTCCGTGTTATAGATGATGATGTACACTTTAACTGTGCAATAATCATATTGCCAATGCCATGCTTTAATACAAACATTATTTCGGTAGTTCTCTTTTTTAACCACTAGATGGTGCACATGAAGCAATGCATAAGCTTTACATATAGGTTTTTCCTTAAGAATATCAGTTTTCAACATGTACTTTTCTAACTTTATGGAACTTGTATAAACCAGGTTTCAATATTCCTATTTAGAACGGTTTAGCGCTTCTAATAGACATTTATTCTGACTAATGCAGTATTTTCATGTTTTTATGCCCTTTTCACTTGTTTCTCACACATGCTGTTCTAAACTTATAATATCAGTAACACTATAGCATACAGTCTGCTGGAACTTTCCCTGCATCTGCTCCAGATGTTTAAGAATCTTTCTATTATAGTTTAATGCAGATTAGGAATGATTTAGAGTACATACCTGCAAAGAATCACACAAACAGCATGAGACAAGACCACTGGGTTTTCATGGCTGGAGATAGTTTGACTCCAGTCACATGGTGGGTGGTCTTATATTTGTGTACCTTCTCTGCCATCTACTGGTTCTTGATAGAATAGCAGGAAGGTATTTCTTTTCTAGAAATAAAATAAAATAAATGAATATGTACTTTGCTTTGGGGTGTCTGTTTAGTGACCATATAAACCCCAGCCCGTCACACTCTCCCCTCCTTCAGTTAATGGCTCACGACATTAAACTCAATTGTTCTCTGAACACTGTTTAGTGATTTAAGTAACCCAGATAGGTACTTGTTGCCACCAAGGAGCTATGTTAACTACCTGGCATGTCATGGGAGTAGCTAGCATTGTAGGAGTTTGTACGGTGTGAATCTGACTTGGTATGTATCTTGGCTGACCTAGTGTGTCATATGTAAAGATCTCTTTAGGCTTAGCTTGTCTGGTAGATCTTCTGACAGGAGTTGAGTCATCTCCATCAACATCATTCTTCATTTGCATATCTTGGCTCACAGGTAAGTCTTGACTTAATGAGGGTAATTCTGCAGTGTCTAGTCTCACCATGTCTGTAGCCCAGATTTGGTCGCCAACTAATGTTCCATCATTTTGTTCTTGTTCAAGATTGGGTGTGGTAGTTGTAGGATAGAACTCTTCAGCAGAAACTCTTAAAGGGATTTTCTGTACATTTGTCTTACTTTCATTGGTACTCTTGGAATGTGTCCTTCAATTGGTAGGTCATTTACTGGTAGTAAAAGATTTCTGTGCAGCACTCGAATAGTCTTTTTACCACTTTCAGGCTGAATTTTGTACACAGGCCCATCTTTGATTCTTTCTACCACTTTGTGTACTGATTCTTCCCAGTATGAACAAAGTTTACCAGGTCCTCCTCTTTCAGAGAGATTTCGTACTAAGACCCTATCACCCGGTTTAAGAGGTGCTCCTTTTATCTTCTTGTCATAGTACTTCTTCCCTTTAGCAGATGATTTTTGGCTATTCTCGGATGCGATTTTGTAAGCTTCTTGCATTCTGGATGCCCATTTTTGAGTAAATTTTGGTTGACTTTCTGATTCCTTTTCCAAATTTAGGTTGAGCATTAGGTCAATAGGCAAACGAGGAGATCTTCCATACAATAGAAAGAATGGCGAGTATCCTGTGGCTTCATGCCTGGTGCAATTGTATGCATGAACCATATGTGGAAGATATTCTTTCCAATCTGACTTTTTCTCTTCCTCTAAGGTGCGAAGCATCTGTAACAAAGTACAGTTCAGTCTCTCCACTGGGTTACCCTGTGGATGGTACGGAGTAGTTCTTGAATGAGAAATCCCTGCCAATCGTTGCAATGTCTGAAACAAGTTGTTTTCAAATTCTCTTCCTTGGTCATGGTGGAGTTTCTCTGGATAGCCAAAACGTGGTATGAAATCTTGAAAGATCTTTTCTGCCGCCGTTTTTCCAGATTTGTTCTTAGTGGGATACGCTTGTGCAAAGCGTGTGAAGTGGTCAACTATTACAAGTATATACTCATATCCTCCTTTGCTTTTTTTCCAAGTGAAGAAAATCAATGTATACTAACTCCAAGGGTGAACTGGTAGTAATCGAAGCCATAGGTGCTCTTTCGGTGATATTTGGACGCTTTTGTTTGATGCAGTTGCACTTCTTCAGCACATATTCATCAATGTCTCTTTGCATAAATGGCCAGTAAAATCGTTCACGTGCTAGGTGGGTTACCTTGTCAGTACCAATGTGACCCATGTCATCATGAAGATTTTTTAAGACCAATGGTTTTTGCTTTTCTGGTAGGACTAGCTGTTTTCGGGTTCCAGCGTGTCGGTAGAGGATTCCTTCATCAACTCTGAGTTTGTTCCATTCATGTATCAAACGTCTTGTTTTACTGGTCATACTCTCCTTTTCTTTGTGGTTTGGAATCCAGTCGTTCTCCTTAAGCCAGACAACTTCTCTAATGTTGGTATCGTCTTGTTGTAATGCTCTGATGTCCTCCTGAGTCATTGGGCAGATTGTCTGTCCTTTCAGCAATTCTTCGGCCACATCACTTTCTGAGTGAAAAGTCAATGAAGCCACCCATAGTGCCTCTTCTTCGACAGCTTTGCTCCCTTGCCACATAGCTGACACAACCTCAGATGGTACAAGCTCTGTGTACTCACTCAAATTCTTTGTGAGTTCCACCGGAAATCGTGACAGTGTATCCGCGTCTGCATTCTGTTTACCTGGCCTGTACTTAATATCGAAGTGGAAATCGGCCAACTCACCAACCCAGCGATGACCCACAGCATTCAGTCTGGCAGTACTCAATACATATGTCAATGGGTTGTTGTCTGTGTAGACTGTGAATGTTGGAGCGTAGTACAAGTAATCTCTGAATTTGTTACAGACTGCCCACTTGAGAGCTAAAAACTCAAGTTTACCAGAGTGAAGATGGTAATTGCGCTCTGCTGGAGTCAATGTTCTGGAGCCAAACCCGATAACACAAAGTTTTTCTCCTTGTCGTTGGTACAGTACAGCACCTAGGCCTTCATTGGAAGCATCAGTGTGTAATACGAAGGGTAGGTCAAAATCAGGGTATGCTAGTATTGGCGGATTGGTTAGCATGTCCACCAGTCTGGATACTACAGATTGATGTTTGGGTGTCCATTGAATCAGAGTTTTAGATGGTACTTGTGTTTTGTTCCCATTTTTCTTTGTAGGTTTCCATTGATTGTTTTTGGTAATGGATGTAGCAGATTCTTTCTCAATGTTCTGCAAAAGTTCATACAGTGGTTTAGCAAGTCGAGAGAAATCTTGAATGAAGGACCTGTAGTAGCTCAGGAATCATAACAAAGATCTGACTCCTCCCACTGTTTTTGGTTCTTTCCTTTTCAAATGTAATACCGCTTCAAGATCTTTTGGGTCAATTTTTATGCCTTCTTCTGACACCATTCGTCCAAGGTATCGAATCTGTCGTTTAAATAGTTCACACTTCTGCGGTCTAAGTTTGATACCATGCTCGCGCATTCGACTAAGCACTTGCCTAATATCATTGACATGCTCCTGAAAAGTTTTGGAGTAGCAAAGTACGTCATCCAGGTATGGAGAACAACATTTGTCTCTGATGCCCTCTAGTACATTTTCCATGCATCTCTGAAAAGCTGCTGGGGCATTCGTTAATCCGAACGGAATACGATTCCACTCCAGGAGTCCCCAGGGGGTGCTAAAAGCCGTCAGATGTCTGGAGTCTTCATGCACAAAGCCTTGATGATACGCACTACCCTGGTCCAGGATTGAGAACCATGTAAATCCTCCTAAGCTATCCAGCAGATCTTGTATTCTGGGTAGTGGATGTCTATCTGGGATAGTCTTTCGGTTTAACTCCCTAAAGTCAACACATAGTCGTAGGCTACTGTCTTTCTTTCGAACACAGACAACCGGTGATGAGTATGCGGAAGAATATTTTGTTACCCAACCTCGGTCAAGAAGGTTTTGGATATATTCTTTCACTTCCTTGTATAGGGGTTTCGGTATCGAATTGTAGCGTTTCTGGACAGGAGTTTCATTTTCCAGATTAATCCTCAATTTCAGGTTAGGAATGCATCCTATGTCTCCCTCATCTCGAGCAAAGACATCTGATTCGTCATATAACATTTGTCTCGCTATCTCCTGTTCTTCTTCTGAGAGCTCTTCCAAATTGACAGGTGGGTGCCACTTAACAGATTTGTTAGTGGATAGCTGATTTCCAGTGTCCACTTGATTCAACTGGTTTACATGAAACGCCCTTTTCTTCTGGTCAATTCCCTTTCCATCGTCTTTGTTTGGAGACAATGGTAGAATTTCAGCTGCTGGAGAAATGGTACCCAATACTGTTCTGGGCGGAAGGTAGATGTCATGTTGAGCACGGTTCAGTATAGGTATCTTCACCAGTTTAGAGAACCCATTTGGCACATCTACCACTGAAGGAAATAGTTCAAGTCCTTCCTCAACTGGATATTCTGGAAGTGGTTCAAATGGCATGATTCCTCCTTTTGGCCATGCTCTAATTCTGCATTTGACTTCACAGATCTCGCCTCCTTTAATCTGGAGTCCCTTCTTCCCCACTTTGACCATACGACTATCGGATATTTCTCCTGGGTCAGTTGCTTGACTGACAGCATTGACAATGTTATTCGCTACACTCTGTCTTACTTTCATAGCTTCACTCAGCAAGATAGTCAGGTTTTGGGTGCTGTTTGGTCGGTCACGGTTTTCTCTGATCAATTCTTTGATCACATTAAACCCAAGAATTGGATTGCCATTACAGCAGTCACTCACCAGCATTGGCACATAGATGGCTGAGTTTCCATGTCCACTACTTTTGAATTCCAGGCAGACTTCAATCCATCCGATGAATGGAATGATAGAACCATTTGCAGCTGTAATAGATAAGTTGTCATCACAAAGTAAATCTTGTATGTGCCTAATGGAGACGCTGGGTAGAAACTTTTCTAACCATGCCTTCCCGACAATGCTGACCTGAGCTCCTGTGTCCATCAACATGTCAACCGGAACACCATTCATCTGACATGACAGTAGGCATTTTCCTCCAATTAATTGTGCTACGTGTTGTTTGGAGAATCCCTTCTCTTTTGGGAGTGTTCTAGT
Source organism: Rana muscosa (assembly GCA_029206835.1). Taxonomy (NCBI): domain Eukaryota; kingdom Metazoa; phylum Chordata; class Amphibia; order Anura; family Ranidae; genus Rana; species Rana muscosa. The sequence continues at coordinate 409,320,783 of CM055116.1, read as the reverse complement.
TGACCGGTGGGTGAATACCCTGTTTACCTTCGCACGGGACAGATCATTTGAGGTGGTCACTGGTTGTCCCTTCCCAGTGACCATCTGTCGTTTCCCGACTGCCTTCTTTTCTTCAAACAATCAACCGCTCTGTGTCTTGTCCAACCACAGTAGAAACAGTGGTAGCAGTTCTTACTCTCTCGTTTAATGCAATCATCACACCTGGGTTTGCAGTGAGCTGTATCTGGAACTTGAACATTGGTTAGTGGCTTAGTCCTTTGGTTTCCAACAACAGGAGTTTGCTCCATCATCTTTTCCAGGTTCTTTGTGAGAGCAGAAACCTGTGTTGTAAGTTCCGTTAATGCAGTGTGATTTGCTCTAGCATCTTCCTCAACTCTCTTTTGCAAGGTGTCTTTTTCACTATTACCTGGTGTCTGTGATGAATGAACAGTAAAGCCCTGTACACACGATCGGATAACCTATGGATTTTCGTCCGATGGATTTGACCATCGGAAATCCGATGAAACTGTTTTCCATCAGTCTTGGCCACACACCATCAGTTTAAAAACCGACGGCAAGAAAACGTCAGCACTTACAAAACGTACGACGCGCTATAAAAGGGCCGAACAAATCTAATGGCGCCACCCCTTGGGCTGCTTTTGCCGATTTCGTGTTACCGCGTGTTAGTAAAAGTTTGGTGAGAGCCGATTCGCGCTTTTCAGTCTCCGTGCTTTGCAGATCGTTTCCTGGTGTTCAGTTTGTGCTTGTGGGTTTGTATTTGTGATTCAGTGCGTGCAGTCAGGTCGTTACTGCCTTGCAGTGCCTTCTTGGCCGTTCGTTTACTGTTTTTCAGGTCGTTCTTCTCAGGCCTTGCTGTTCCACGGTGCGTTCTGTTTGAGTGCGTTCTGACCAGCCGACCGGTTTAAAACCATGTTTGAAGTGCGTTCTCGAGCTCGTGCTGGCTTTGGGCTTGGTGTTGCAGTTAACACTGTAACCCGAGTTCAGTCTGTGAACAGGGTGAGGAGGAGTTCATGGACTAAGAATTGGTTGCTCCAGCGGGACCAATTCTCTCATATGCCTCTGCTGCGGGAAATCCATGAGAATAATCCTGATGATTTCAGGAATTATCTCAGGATGACGGACCCCGTATTTCACCGTCTGTTGGATTTGCTGTCCCCCTATATCACGAGGCAGGACACTGTGATGCGCCAGGCCATCACGGCCGAGCAGAGGCTTATTGCCACGTTGAGATACCTGGCGACTGGGAGAAGCTTGCAGGACCTCAAGTTCTCAACAGGCATCTCCCCCCCAGGCTCTCGGGATCATTATCCCTGAGACGTGTTCGGCCATCATTCAGGTCCTGCAGAAGGACTATATGAAGGTAATTTTGCTCCTTTAACCTCACATTATATGTTTTGATTGTTTTTGAATCTTCTTATTGTTTCCCTCCCTAACCCAAATTTGCCTGTTTGTAATATCCTGGTAATGTCCCCATTTTCAACATGCATTTTTTTTACCTGTAAAGGCCTTTTTGGGCCTTACATGCCTATTTCCCTTCACTAACCTCTCCAGCATGTTATCGTGGGCGCAAACCCAGCTAGCCTTCTATTTTCCTTTTCCTTTTTTTGGGGTCATTGCCCACGTAGTTTGACAACCCTCCCTCCCCCCCCCCCCTAAAGATGTAAAGAATTTTTTAGTTCTCAATCAAGCTCAGCAGAGTGGTAGAGCCTTTTTTTGGATCCCCACAATCACCTTAGGCCCCCCCCTTAGATTATTTTAGAATGTCCACTCAGCGGGGGTGAGGCATCTGCTAAGTGGGCCTTTGTTTATTGGTAGGAAATACTCCCCTAAATAATAATGTTAGAATGATGTTGGTCAACAATGTTTTTGTGTGTAATCTGCTTGCACTGTAAACATAAACCGTACTAATGTCTTCTTTTTGTTTGACTCCACAGTTCCCTAGCACACCACAGGAATGGCTGACTGTGGCCTCCCAATTTGCCCAGCGGTGGGATTTCCCCAACTGCGGAGGGGCAATTGATGGGAAGCACGTCCACATAGTGCCGCCACCCCGTTCGGGGTCATACTATTTTAACTATAAAGGTTTTAATAGCATAGTGTTAATGGCGGTGGTGTCGGCACGGTACGAGTTCCTGTATGTGGACGTGGGGAAGAACGGCCGGATGTCCGATGGCGGAGTATTCGCTGAGACGGAGTTCGCTCACCGTCTGCAGGCTGGGGGTCTTGCACTGCCTCCAGATGCAGAGAACGTGGAAGGGCTACCGTTCGTTTTCATTGCGGATGAAGCTTTTGGACTAGGACCACACCTCATGCGGCCGTTTCCCCAACGCACCCTCACCCCGGAGAGGAGGGTTTTTAATTACCGGCTGGCCAGAGCCCGGAGAGTTGTGGAGAATGCCTTCGGGATAATGGCCAGCCGGTTCCGCCTGTTCCAGACAGCTATAAATTTGGCGGATTATAAACTCAACAACATTGTGTACTGCTGCTGCTTGTTGCACAATTTTTTAAGAAAATTCTCCACAAATTATGTGTCATCAGTTGGGTCTGAGGCCGGTCCCTCTGAACTGATAAATCTGACCGGCCTCAGCACTGCCCGTACTGGCTTGGCCCCCCAAAGTGCCCGTGAAGTACGTCAGAAATACGTAGAGTACTTCACGGGTAGGGGGGCCATCGCAATGCCAGACCACATCTGACCTTTGATTTTACCTTTTTTTAAATAAACAAAAATATTTGATTTACTACAAACTTGTGTTGTCATTCTTTTATTTGTGGTTTATGTGTCTCCCAGGTTCTAGTAGTGCCAAGTGTATTTCTCCTTAGTAAATAGCCTCCAATCTCAGAGGTAAAAACACTCATTTTGCATCTTCAGAACTGCTATTGAGCATAGAAACAACAAGGCACACCTTTTTTCGACTTCCCAAATGTTTTTATTGATTGCAACACAGTTTTGTTTTTTTCTAAATATTATGCATGAGTCAAAAGCCACATTTTTTTTCATTAAAAAGTAATAAAATAACACAGTGAAAAATACAAACAGGAGATGGGGTGATGTTACTCCTGATCCATCCCAAATGTGAAGAACCACACTTTCTTTTTGGGGCTCAAATGGGTATCTTCAACATGATCCCATGGCTAGGGTAAACATGTGCTATCTGCCATCATGGGGGATCAATGGACATGCTTTGGGGGTGAAAGCCCTTCCTCTCCCCTACTTGAGGAGGGAGGAAGAGGTTGCACCCCCAAAACAGGGACATAGATATCCTGTGACGGCAGATAGCACATGTTGAGTCTTCAGTGTGTGCATCCTCACATTTGGGCTGGTGGAAATCCCATAGAAAAATTCCGACACATAACAAAACACACAAAAAGGGGAGGGGGGTCACACTATTCTCCCCAAAATATCTATCATGTTTTTATATTTTTGCTCAATCACAATCATTCTCTTTCTCATAATGTCCATTTCGCTACTGCATTCCATGATTTCCTGAATGATTATTTTGGCGCTGGCACTCGAGAATGGAGGATTTGGACTTCCTGACACACCCCCACGTTCAGTCCCTAAAAAGAAACAAATATTTTAAAACTATGCAGGCCTACATCTGTATTTACCTTGAAGTTGTGGTGACAGACACTGACCTGTTGTGCTGATAAGCTCCACCTCCCCTTCCTCCACCTCCACTTTCTCCCCCTCCGCTTCCTGAACCTGCTGAACTTTGTCTGCTTTGGGATCTTCGGGGAGTTTCTGTGGTGTTGGGTTCCTCGTCTCATGAGCATGGTGTCCTCCCACTCTCCTCTCCCCTATGGGAATAGAAAAAAAAATGTATCCTTTAGCACACAAACTTTTTAGGCCTGAAAATGGATTCTCAATGTTTTAAAGTGGGGTCCAATTGATATTTGGCCCTGAGTTTCAAGATTAACATATGAGATCTTGCAAACTCAACAAAGCAACATGTTATTTTGGAGGACACTCACAAATACACTTGGATAACCACCAAGGTATCCACTGGACCACCTGTGTGTGACACCGTTAAGAAATTTGGTCATGTGGCCCAGAGTATAGTATCTTGATGAAGAACAAAAAAGAGTACACAACTGCTGGAGTGTCATCTCCTTTACCCAGAATACAGTTTATTCTTTCATTCACATTCTAAATTTCCTTACAACACATTATCTAGCCAACAATGTGTAGATAAACATTGTTGAAGTAAAATGAGGCATGCCCACATGTAGTTTACGTGGATATGTGCCAAACATGTTTGGGGGAAGAGCAGCAATTTTTTTTTCAACACATTTAGCAAATAAGTGGACTCTCCACTTAACATAAAAGTTGAGATTTTAAAATGTGAAACCAGTCAAGCCAAGCACATGGTGCAAAACATGGAAGAATACATATTACAATGTGAAAGAACACAGTAAAATAAACTTACTTTTTTTCAATGCTTTTTATAAGCTTCCTATACTGCTCCGGCTCCCTGAGCTTCAGGTCTGACCAACTTTTACGGAGTTGTTCCTTGGATCTCCTGACCCCATATTTTTTATAGAGAGTCTTCGCAACTTTGTCCATAATTTGTGACTTCCGGAGATTAGGGGTGTCGTATGGGCCATGCTTGCCGTCGTAATCCTTCCTCCGCAGAATGTCCACCATCTCCGCCATCTCAGAAAAAGACATATTAGTCGCCTTGTATCTTTTTTTACTGGATCGTGACGTTTCCGCCTCCGGGCTTTCCTCGTCGGTAATTTCCAGTAAAGAAGCCACCTGTGTCTGCGACATGTCGCAGTCTCACACTGTGCGCCATTCATTAAGGGGCGGGGAAATGCTGAAAAAGTCCGTCATGGGCGGGCGACGAGGACGGAGTTACACGCATGCGCAGGGTATAAAAAGGGGAAAGAAGTTATTAGGGATGCGCGGAGTAAGGACGACCGGAAGTGAACCAACGAAGTGAACTAAGGTAAGAAGGGAACTCGGGCCTGCAGTGGCCTCTAATGTTTCATGATTGTAAAGGGCAATATTGTGATAAGTTGAGGAGAATCAATTCTGATCCTGTTCTTTTTTTTCTTTTCTTTTTTACTTGTTGTTCCAAAAAGATGCATAAACTACGAGAGCCGGAGGTGATGCTGATTTTTATAGAAAAATATAAGGAACATCGCAACCTGTGGGAACTGAAACACCCTGCGTACCACAAGAGTGATGTACGTCGGGCAACTATTACCAAGTTAGCAGAGGATATGAAGCCATGGATCCCAGATGCAGACTACACTATGATCAATAATAAAATCAACAACCTGCGTAATTCCTATAAAAAAAAATACAAGGAAGTGCGCCAGTCAAAGAGATCAGGAGCAGCAGCCGACGATGTAGTAAAGCCCAAGCTGTGGTACTACAGACATCTTCAATTTCTGGATGACCAGATCGAGGCCAGGGAATCTATTTCCAGCCTTCCCTCAACCCTTCCTTCCACCCTTCCCTCCAGCGTTCCTTCCACCCTTCCCTCCACCCCTGCAGAGGCGGAGGAGGAGCCTCCCGAGCTAGAAGAGCCAAATCTTCACATCTTCAGCCAGGTATAGTATTTTTGATCATAATTATTGTCCACTAAGTAATGTTGTGTTGAACTGTTTGGATTAGCCATAAATGATATCATCCCCCCCCCCCAAAAAAAAAACAGGAAAGAGATCAAAATTGTGTGTGATAGATTCCCCAAATAATCAAATTTTTCATTTTATTTTAAAAACAGGATGAGGCAAGCCAGGAGGAAGAGGGTCAGGAGTGTGGCAGGCAGGAGGAGGCAGGGCCAAGTGGGACTCAGCAGGTCCCCAGGCCTAGTGGCAGCACCGTCTCCCAAGTGGCTCCCCTCCACGTCAGACCGCCAAAACAACGGCGGATGACACAAGTGGAGGAGGAGTCACTAAAGATGATTCAGGAGGCTGCTGCTATCATGAGGGCCCCCCTCAACCCTACGGAGGGGTTTAGCACCTATCTGGCGGATAAGTTGCTCAGAATGGAGGCGGGACAACGGGCCCTTTGTGAGCACCTTATATATATGGCCGTACACATGGGGGCGAGGGGGCTGCTGACTGAGGCCACCCATATCTCGCAGCAGGCCAATCCCTCTCCTCCTTCTCCTCCTGCCACATCACCACCCACAGTGGCCCAGCCTGCAAGGGTGTGTGGACGGGGCCGTGGAGAGAACGCTGCAGAGAGGCGTGGAAGGAAGGCTACAGGGAAGAGCAGGAGGTGATTCCCTGGCCTCGAGCTGCTCATCCAGAAATTGAAGGTCGATGGAGTACCACAGCTTGGGATGATGCATGTCTTTGGCTGCTGCTCCTGATTTCATGCTGTTGTTGATTGTAAGGATGCATATCAGTGCCCATCATGGCCATGTATCAATGCCCATCAGTGCTGCATATCAGTGCCACCCATCAGTGCCCATTGTCAGTGCCACCTCATTGGCGCCACCTCATCCCTGCCACCTTTATCAGTGCCCGTCAGTGCCGCCTTATCAGTGCCCATCAGTGAAGGAGAAAACGTACTTATTTACAAAATTTTATAACAGAAACAAAAGAAAAACGTATTATTTACAAAATTTTTGGTCTTTTTTTTATTTGTTTAGCAAAAAATAAAAACCACAGAGGTGATCAAATACCACCAAATAAAAGCTCTATTTGTGGGAACTAAATGATAAAAATTCTGTTTGGGTACAGTGTAGCATGACCGCACAATTGTCATTTAAACAGCGACAGCGCAGAAAGCTGAAAACTGGCTTAGGCAGGAAGGGGGTGTAAGTGCCTGGTATTGAAGTGGTTAAGGACCGGAAGATTTCCCCCCTTAATGTCCAGGCCATTTTTTGTGATACGGCACTGCGTCGCTTAAACTGACAATTGCGCAGTCGTGCAACGCTGTAGCCAAACAAAATTGATGTCCTTTTTTTCCCATAAATAGAGCTTTCTTTTGGTGGTATCTGATCACTTTTTGCTATAATAAATCTAAAAAAAAACAAAAAAAAACGAATTTCTTTATCAGTTTAGGCCAATATGGATTATTCTACATATTTTTGATAAAAAAAAAAAAATCGCAATAAGCGTATATTGATTGGTTTGCGCAAAAGTTATCACGTCTACAAAATAGGGGATAGATTTATTGCATTTTTATAATTTATTTATTTTTTACTAGTAATGGCGGCGATCAGTGATTTTTAGCGGGACTGCGACATTGCGGCGGACAGACGCTTTTGACACTTTTTGGGGAACCAGTGACATTCTTACAGGGATCAGTGCTAAAAATATGCACTGTTATTGTACTAATGATACTGGCAGGGAAGGGGTGTAATGTTCTTATCCTGTAATGTTCTTATCTCTCCACTGGGGCTCCGACATCTCTACCAACTCCGTGTAATGTTCTTATCTCTCCACTGGGGCTCCAACTCCGTCGCAGATAGATGACGTCACAGCAACATCACCCGGCTCCTCCTCTTATCCCTACTTAAACAGCCGCCACCATTTGCTTGACGTTCGTGCTATGAACCTGACACCAGGCAAATACCTCCATCAGAAGACTGCCGTCTTCACTCACTATTGGGCCGGTCAGAGCCCCGAATTCCATCTCTCTATTGGGCCAGACAGAGCCCCGACTGCCGTCTCTCTTTTTGGGCCGGACAGAGCCCCGTCTGCCTCCTCGCTTTTGGGCCGGACAGAGCCCCTCCAACTTCCAGCTTTTGGGCCGGTCAGAGCCTCTTCCTCACTGGTAGTCAGAGGCTCTCCACTGACCTACCCTCAGTCAGCCTACTCTGCTGGCAGAACTCCCTACCTATACCACTACAATAGGAGACCAGTATATTTCTCGGGAAGCCACTGGGTGACACCAACACCAGAAGTCCACTCACAGCAAGTATCCTTTTGTTTACTATTTCTGTATTCCTGTGTACTGCTACTACACTCAAGTTACCTCTGGTTCTCCCCCTTATGGCTGTATATTACCACTGTAAATAAACCCACTTGATTTTCCAATTTATCTGAGTCTTCCTTCCTGGTGTCTGTCAAATTGAAGTTAACTGTTTAGTATATCATATTCATAGTGTTCTGAAGCTCTGATCCACGCCAACCATTATAGTTACACTGCCTGAAGCATTACAAGGGGTTAACATCAGGGGCAATCAAGGGGTTAAATGTGTTCCCTGCAGGTGTGTTATTACTGTCTGGGGGACAGTGTGACTGGGGAAACACACAGATCCGTCTTCCTGCATAGCAGAAAGACAGGATCTGTATGATCTCCCCTGTCAGAACGGAGATTTGCCTTGTTTACACAGGCAGATCCTCGTTCTGTCAATGCGGGGAACGTTCGCAGGTGGCCGGCGGACATCGCGTATGCCCCACCCACCAATTGGCTCCCCCGCCAGTGGACGCTTGCGTGTTTCACAATCACTGTGTACAAGCTGGTGTACAATGACGGTGATTCGCGGAAAGCAGCCACATTGCCGCAGTACAACTGGCTGGTTGACTGGCTGGTCCTTAACCTCCCTGGCGGTATGATTATGTCAGATTTTAGGTGCTAAAGCGGTACAATATTTTGCATGGAAATTTGGCGTTTTATATTGTAGGCCTGTAATTCTTAGGAATAACTCTCCTAAATGTGTCCAAACGAGTCTAGTAGACATCCCGGGTATGATAAAGTTTGAAACAAGAAATCATTAATTATAATATAATAAATTACTATAAATAATTATAACCTATAATAATATAATAATAATAAAAATGATTCAATAATGTAATCAAGTCAAAAACACTGAAATTTGCTCAGTTGCAGAATTGTCGCTGTCATTAGATTTAGTGTTTGATGACGAATTTCCCCACAAATCGCTATCGCTTAATTCTGTAAGTGTTTCTAATTTATTATCGCTGTTTTCTAGCTGGTCTAAAACCACTTTCGACATAAAGGGACACTTTTTGGTTGCTATGGACAATCTCCAGTTTCCAGGCAGAAAAAACTGTATTTATAATATAAAAGTGCATGCAGGGCACTGGACAGACCACTAGGGACAAAGGGGATGTGTAATATTTTTATACAGTACTGTAATCTGTAAGATTACAGTATACTGTATGTGTATTGTGTTTTTACTTTTTTGAATTTGGCGCAGATCTCCCCCCCCCCCCCCGTGCGCCGCAACGTCGCAGGGAACGGAGCTCGGCGGCACTGTGTGAATCGAGCGAGGAGACAGCTCGCACACACAGCGGGGAGACATCGCAGGATCCAGGGGACAAGGCAAGTAACTCTCCCTGTATCCTGCGATGCAGCCCGAGTCGGCTCAGGGTTACCGCTAATGGTAGTGAAATCTCACCCCGAGCGCGACTCGGGAATACCGCCAGGGAGGTTAAGTAGTTAATTAAAGAAATACACAAGACACCAGGCTTGAATAAATAATTTGGCCACGGCCGTTTATTATTGATTTTAAAAGATAGGACAAAGTGTATAAGCAACTCAATAACATTTGAATAATAATATAACTCAAAGCAGATTAGCCGCCATGGCTCAAGCTGTATCATCAATATTTGCACACTCTTTTAAACTTCCCAATAAACTTTGATTAAAAAAAAACATCTTTTTGACCCAGTCATTATAAACGCAGACCAACCCACTATATTTTATAAGAATAAAAAAGTCCCCCTTGACTCCAAGATGACACCACCACATAATAATGGCCGCAACCAGGCCCAGACTGGGACAAAAAATAGGCCCGGGCATTTTAGACTGAGCAGCCCGGGGGGGCGCGGCGGCGGCGCTTCGCAGCAACGGTTAATGATGGGATGTGGGGTTCCAGCACCTTGTACCTCTGGACCCCTTTACATTACACAGCACCCTGGACCCCTTTACATTACACAGCACCGCACCTCTGGACCTTTTTACATTACACAGCACCCTGCACCTCTGGGCCCCTTTACATTACACAGCACCCTGCACCTCTGGACCCCTTTACATTACACAGCACCCTGCACCTCTGGACCCCTTTACATTACATAGAACTGCCCCTCTGGACCCCTTTACATGACACAGCCCCCCACAGTTTGTTACACAGACACCCCCTAACAGTTCTGGACCCCCTGCATGTTACACAGACCTCCCTACAGTGCAGACCTCCTCCCTACAGTACAGACCCTCTCCCTACAGTACAGACCCCCCTACAGTACAGACCCCCTCTACAATACAGACCCCCCTACATTACAGACCCCCTCCCTACAGTACAGACCCCCCTACAATACAGACCCCCCCTACAATACAGAATCCCCCCTACATTACAGACTCCCCTACAATACAGAACCCCCCCTACATTTCAGACCACCCTACAATACAGAAACCCCCCCTACAATACAGACCCCCCTTCAGACCTATAATGTACCTCAGATCAGCACGGGACTGCATGTTGGGTCCCCTCCCCCTGTGTGGACATAAAGGAGGAGGGGGAGGCGGCTTCACTTTGCTCGGCTGTGTGAGACAGCCGAGACTGATCAGATCATCAGTGCCGCGGCCACCTTGCCAGAGAGAAGGGGATCGTTGCGGGTCCCGGCCCCCTGATGTGCCGACGGGTGTCACTGTCACTCGAGTGCGGCTCCGACTCGCAGCTGAGAGTGCACTGGGGCAGTGGCGTAACTAGGGTTGGTGTCACCTGGTGCGGCAAAACATGGTGTCACCCCCCTCCTGTCTATCCTGCCCAGCGCCCAGTTGGCAGCGCACGGTCACGAGGCGCACCCCCAAATGACCCCTGTAAATTAAAGTATAGGGTGGTATTGGGCCGGCTGGGGCGATATAGGGCAGGTTGGGGTAATATAGGGCAGGTTGCAGTGATATAGGGCAGGCTGGGGTGGCATAGGCAGGTTGGGGTTGTATAGGGCAGGCTTGGGTGGTATAGAGCAGGTTTGGGTGGTATAGGGCAGTTTGCGGTGGTATATGGCAGGCTGGGTGGCATAGGGCAAGTTGGGGTGGTATAGAGCAGTTTGCGGTGGCATAGGGCAGGTTGGGGTGGTATAGAGCAGTTTGCGGTGGCATAGGGCAGGTTGCGGTGGCATAGGGCAGGTTGGGGTGGCATAGGGCAGGTTGCGGTGGCATAGGGTAGGGTGCGGTGGCAAAAGGAAGGGTGCGGTGGCACGCATAGGGAAGACACTCTGGCTGCTATGTCCTCGTTTCTTTCTCCTTCAGCTGTGGGATCAGCCAGAGCAGTGGCGGCTGGTGCTCAAATTTTTTTGGGGGGGCGCAAACAAACTGAAAAAAAACCCCATCAATTGCCGCCACTGTGCCCATTAAACGCAGCCACTGTGCCCAAACGCAGCCAGTTTGCCCCCTCAAATGCAGCCAGTTTGCCCCCTCAAATGCAGCCAGTTTCCCCCCAAATGCAGCCAGTTTGTCGCCAAATGCAGCCAGTTTGTCCCCAAGTACAGCCAGTTTGTCCCCAAATGCAGCCAGTTTGTCCCCAAATGCAGCCAGTTTGTCCCCATATGCAGCCAGTTTGTCCCCATATGCAGCCAGTTTGTCCCCATATGCAGCCAGTTTGTCCCCAAATGCAGCCAGTTTGTCCCCAAATGCAGCCAGTTTGTCCCAAATGTTTTACCGGCCTCAAAATGTGAATTAAGAGAGCCGATAATTGTAGACGTGATGAGAGAAGGTGATCAGCTTGGCTGGACTGCAAAGAATCAAACAGCATGAGACAAGACCACTGGGTTTTATGGCTGGAGATAGTTTGACTTTTACATAACAATACATCTTTTACATTTTTATAATCACATGTTTATAACTATTAACAATATATAATACAGATTTTAACTAAAGTATTTTAAAACGTAGTTACACAATGACCATTGTTATATTTTAATAACATATATATTCCTGTTATTCCGTGTTATAGATGATGATGTACACTTTAACTGTGCAATAATCATATTGCCAATGCCATGCTTTAATACAAACATTATTTCGGTAGTTCTCTTTTTTAACCACTAGATGGTGCACATGAAGCAATGCATAAGCTTTACATATAGGGTTTTCCTTAAGAATATCAGTTTTCAACATGTACTTTTCTAACTTTATGGAACTTGTATAAACCAGGTTTCAATATTCCTATTTAGAACGGTTTAGTGCTTCTAATAGACATTTATTCTGACTAATGCAGTATTTTCATGTTTTTATGCCCTTTTCACTTGTTTCTCACACATGCTGTTCTAAACTTATAATATCAGTAACACTATAGCATACAGTCTGCTGGAACTTTCCCTGCATCTGCTCCAGATGTTTAAGAATCTTTCTATTATAGTTTAATGCAGATTAGGAACGATTTAGAGTACATACCTGCAAAGAATCACACAAACAGCATGAGACAAGACCACTGGGTTTTATGGCTGGAGATAGTTTGACTCCAGTCACATGGTGGGTGGTCTTATATAAACTCTGTTTGTGTACCTTCTCTGCCATCTACTGGTTCTTGATAGAATAGCAGGAAGGTATTTCTTTGCTAGAAATAAAATAAAATAAATGAATATGTACTTTGCTTTGGGGTGTCTGTTTAGTGACCATATAAACCCCAGCCCGTCACACTCTCCCCTCCTTCAGTTAATGGCTCACGACATTAAACTCAATTGTTCTCTGAACACTGTTTAGTGATTTAAGTAACCCAGATAGGTACTTGTTGCCACCAAGGAGCTATGTTAACTACCTGGCATGTCATGGGAGTAGCTAGCATTGTAGGAGTTTGTACGGTGTGAATCTGACTTGGTATGTATCTTGGCTGACCTAGTGTGTCATATGTAAAGATCTCTTTAGGCTTAGCTTGTCTGGTAGATCTTCTGACAGGAGTTGAGTCATCACCATCAACATCATTCTTCATTTGCATATCTTGGCTCACAGGTAAGTCTTGACTTAATGAGGGTAATTCTGCAGTGTCTAGTCCCATCATGTCTGTAGCCCAGATTTGGTCGCCAACTAATGTTCCATCATTTTGTTCTTGTTCAAGATTGGGTGTGGTAGTTGTAGGATAGAACTCTTCAGCAGAAACTCTTAAAGGGATTTTCTGTACATTTTGAGAATTTTGTTGAGACACAACAAGATCATGACTTTCTGTAGTCTCTGGTATATAAGGATAATACCATCTTTCTTCATCTGAACATTCCTCCTCTTGGTCCAGATCCAGTCTGGTCTCCTTTCTGTTACTTGATTGTCTTACTTTCATTGGTACTCTTGGAATGTGTCCTTCAATTGGTAGGTCATTTACTGGTAGTAAAAGATTTCTGTGCAGCACTCGAATAGTCTTTTTACCACTTTCAGGCTGAATTTTGTACACAGGCCCATCTTTGATTCTTTCTACCACTTTGTGTACTGATTCTTCCCAGTATGAACAAAGTTTACCAGGTCCTCCTCTTTCAGAGAGATTTCGTACTAAGACCCTATCACCCGGTTTAAGAGGTGCTCCTTTTATCTTCTTGTCATAGTACTTCTTCCCTTTAGCAGATGATTTTTGGCTATTCTCGGATGCGATTTTGTAAGCTTCTTGCATTCTGGATGCCCATTTTTGAGTAAATTTTGGTTGACTTTCTGATTCCTTTTCCAAATTAAGGTTGAGCATTAGGTCAATAGGCAAACGAGGAGATCTTCCATACGATAGAAAGAATGGCGAGTATCCTGTGGCTTCATGCCTGGTGCAATTGTATGCATGAACCATATGTGGAAGATATTCTTTCCAATCTGACTTTTTCTCTTCCTCTAAGGTGCGAAGCATCTGTAACAAAGTACAGTTCAGTCTCTCCACTGGGTTACCCTGTGGATGGTACGGAGTAGTTCTTGAATGAGAAATCCCTGCCAATCGTTGCAATGTCTGAAACAAGTTGTTTTCAAATTCTCTTCCTTGGTCATGGTGGAGTTTCTCTGGATAGCCAAAACGTGGTATGAAATCTTGAAAGATCTTTTCTGCCGCCGTTTTTCCAGATTTGTTCTTAGTGGGATACGCTTGTGCAAAGCGTGTGAAGTGGTCAACTATTACAAGTATATACTCATATCCTCCTTTGCTTTTTTCCAAGTGAAGATAATCAATGTATACTAACTCCAAGGGTGAACTGGTAGTAATCGAAGCCATAGGTGCTCTTTCGGTGATATTTGGACGCTTTTGTTTGATGCAGTTGCACTTCTTCAGCACATATTCATCAATGTCTCTTTGCATAAATGGCCAGTAAAATCGTTCACGTGCTAGGTGGGTTACCTTGTCAGTACCAATGTGACCCATGTCATCATGAAGATTTTTTAAGACCAATGGTTTTTGCTTTTCTGGTAGGACTAGCTGTTTTCAGGTTCCAGCGTGTCGGTAGAGGATTCCTTCATCAACTCTGAGTTTGTTCCATTCATGTATCAAACGTCTTGTTTTACTGGTCATACTCTCCTTTTCTTTGTGGTTTGGAATCCAGTCATTCTCCTTAAGCCAGACAACTTCTCTAATGTTGGTATCGTCTTGTTGTAATGCTCTGATGTCCTCCTGAGTCATTGGGCAGATTGTCTGTCCTTTCAGCAATTCTTCGGCCACATCACTTTCTGAGTGAAAAGTTAATGAAGCCACCCATAGTGCCTCTTCTTTGACAGCTTTGCTCCCTTGCCACATAGCTGACACAACCTCAGATGGTACAAGCTCTGTGTACTCACTCAAATTCTTTGTGAGTTCCACCGGAAATCGTGACAGTGTATCCGCGTCTGCATTCTGTTTACCTGGCCTGTACTTAATATCGAAGTGGAAATCGGCCAACTCACCAACCCAGCGATGACCCACAGCATTCAGTCTGGCAGTACTCAATACATATGTCAATGGGTTGTTGTCTGTGTAGACTGTGAATGTTGGAGCGTAGTACAAGTAATCTCTGAATTTGTTACAGACTGCCCACTTGAGAGCTAAAAACTCAAGTTTACCAGAGTGAAGATGGTAATTGCGCTCTGCTGGAGTCAATGTTCTGGAGCCAAACCCGATAACACAAAGTTTTTCTCCTTGTCGTTGGTACAGTACAGCACCTAGGCCTTCATTGGAAGCATCAGTGTGTAATACGAAGGGTAGGTCAAAATCAGGGTATGCTAGTATTGGTGGATTGGTTAGCATGTCCACCAGTCTGGATACTACAGCTTGATGTTTGGGTGTCCATTGAATCGGAGTTTTAGATGGTACTTGAGTTTTGTTCCCATTTTTCTTTGTAGGTTTCCCTTGATTGTTTTTGGTAATGGATGTAGCAGATTCTTTCTCAATGTTCTGCAAAAGTTCATACAGTGGTTTAGCAAGTCGAGAGAAATCTTGAATGAAGGACCTGTAGTAGCTCAGGAATCATAACAAAGATCTGACTCCTCCCACTGTTTTTGGTTCTTTCCTTTTCAAATGTAATACCGCTTCAAGATCTTTTGGGTCAATTTTTATGCCTTCTTCTGACACCATTCGTCCAAGGTATCGAATCTGTCGTTTAAATAGTTCACACTTCTGCGGTCTAAGTTTGATACCATGCTCGCGCATTCGACTAAGCACTTGCCTAATATCATTGACATGCTCCTGAAAAGTTTTGGAGTAGCAAAGTACGTCATCCAGGTATGGAGAACAACATTTGTCTCTGATGCCCTCTAGTACATTTTCCATGCATCTCTGAAAAGCTGCTGGGGCATTCGTTAATCCGAACGGAATACGATTCCACTCCAGGAGTCCCCAGGGGGTGCTAAAAGCCGTCAGATGTCTGGAGTCTTCATGCACAAAGCCTTGATGATACGCACTACCCTGGTCCAGGATTGAGAACCATGTAAATCCTCCTAAGCTATCCAGCAGATCTTGTATTCTGGGTAGTGGATGTCTATCTGGGATAGTCTTTCGGTTTAACTCCCTAAAGTCAACACATAGTCGTAGGCTACTGTCCTTCTTTCGAACACAGACAACCGGTGATGAGTATGCGGAAGAATATTTTGTTACCCAACCTCGGTCAAGAAGGTTTTGGATATATTCTTTCACTTCCTTGTATAGGGGTTTCGGTATCGAATTGTAGCGTTTCTGGACAGGAGTTTCATCTTCCAGATCAATCCTCAATTTCAGGTTAGGAATGCATCCTATGTCTCCCTCATCTCGAGCAAAGACATCTGATTCGTCATATAACATTTGTCTCGCTATCTCCTGTTCTTCTTCTGAGAGCTCTTCCAAATTGACAGGTGGGTGCCACTTAACAGATTTGTTAGTGGATAGCTGATTTCCAGTGTCCACTTGATTCAACTGGTTTACATGAAACGCCCTTTTCTTCTGGTCAATTCCCTTTCCATCGTCTTTGTTTGGAGACAATGGTAGAATTTCAGCTGCTGGAGAAATGGTACCCAATACTGTTCTGGGCGGAAGGTAGATGTCATGTTGAGCACGGTTCAGTATAGGTATCTTCACCAGTTTAGAGAACCCATTTGGCACATCTACCACTGAAGGAAATAGTTCAAGTCCTTCCTCAACTGGATATTCTGGAAGTGGTTCAAATGGCATGATTCCTCCTTTTGGCCATGCTCTAATTCTGCATTTGACTTCACAGATCTCGCCTCCTTTAATCTGGAGTCCCTTCTTCCCCACTTTGACCATACAACTATCGGATATTTCTCCTGGGTCAGTTGCTTGACTGACAGCATTGACAATGTTATTCGCTACACTCTGTCTTACTTTCATAGCTTCACTCAGCAAGATAGTCAGGTTTTGGGTGCTGTTTGGTCGGTCACGGTTTTCTCTGATCAATTTTTTGATCACATTAAACCCAAGAATTGGATTGCCATTACAGCAGTCACTCACCAGCATTGGCACATAGATGGCTGAGTTTCCATGTCCACTACTTTCGAATTCCAGGCAGACTTCAATCCATCCGATGAATGGAATGATAGAACCATTTGCAGCTGTAATAGATAAGTTGTCATCACAAAGTAAATCTTGTATGTGCCTAATGGAGACGCTGGGTAGAAACTTTTCTAACCATGCCTTCCCGACAATGCTGACCTGAGCTCCTGTGTCCATCAACATGTCAACCGGAACACCATTCATCTGACATGACAGTAGGCATTTTCCTCCAATTAATTGTGCTACGTGTTGTTTGGAGAATCCCTTCTCTTTTGGGAGTGTTCTAGTTGACCGGTGGGTGAATACCCTGTTTACCTTCGCACGGGACAGATCATTTGAGGTGGTCACTGGTTGTCCCTTCCCAGTGACCATCTGTCGTTTCCCGACTGCCTTCTTTTCTTCAAACAATCAACCGCTCTGTGTCTTGTCCAACCACAGTAGAAACAGTGGTAGCAGTTCTTACTCTCTCGTTTAATGCAATCATCACACCTGGGTTTGCAGTGAGCTGTATCTGGAACTTGAACATTGGTTAGTGGCTTAGTCCTTTGGTTTCCAACAACAGGAGTTTGCTTCATCATCTTTTCCAGGTTCTTTGTGAGAGCAGAAACCTGTGTTGTAAGTTCCGTTAATGCAGTGTGATTTGCTCTAGCATCTTCCTCAACTCTCTTTTGCAAGGTGTCTTTTTCACTATTACCTGGTGTCTGTGATGAATGAACAGTAAAGCCCTGTACACACGATCGGATAACCTATGGATTTGACCATCGGAAATCCGATGAAACTGTTTTCCATCAGTCTTGGCCACACACCATCAGTTTAAAAACCGACGGCAAGAAAACGTCAGCACTTACAAAACGTACGACGCGCTATAAAAGGGCCGAACAAATCTAATGGCGCCACCCCTTGGGCTGCTTTTGACGATTTTGTGTTACCGCATGTTAGTAAAAGTTTGGTGAGAGCCGATTCACGCTTTTCAGTCTCCGTGCTTTGCAGATCGTTTCCTGGTGTTCAGTTTGTGCTTGTGGGTTTGTATTTGTGATTCAGTGCGTGCAGTCAGGTCGTTACTGCCTTGCAGTGCCTTCTTGGCCGTTCGTTTACTGTTTTTCAGGTCGTTCTTCTCAGGCCTTGCTGTTCCACGGTGCGTTCTGTTTGAGTGCGTTCTGACCAGCCGACCGGTTTAAAACCATGTTTGAAGTGCGTTCTCGTTCTCGAGCTCGTGCTGGCTTTGGGCTTGGTGTTGCAGTTAACACTGTAACCCGAGTTCAGTCTGTGAACAGGGTGAGGAGGAGTTCATGGACTAAGAATTGGTTGCTCCAGCGGGACCAATTCCCTCATATGCCTCTGCTGCGGGAAATCCATGAGAATAATCCTGATGATTTCAGGAATTATCTCAGGATGACGGACCCCGTATTTCACCGTCTGTTGGATTTGCTGTCCCCCTATATCATGAGGCAGGACACTGTGATGCGCCAGGCCATCACGGCCGAGCAGAGGCTTATTGCCACGTTGAGATACCTGGCGACTGGGAGAAGCTTGCAGGACCTCAAGTTCTCAACAGGCATCTCCCCCCAGGCTCTCGGGATCATTATCCCTGAGACGTGTTCGGCCATCATTCAGGTCCTGCAGAAGGACTATATGAAGGTAATTTTGCTCCTTTAACCTCACATTATATGTTTTGATTGTTTTTGAATCTTCTTATTTTTTCCCTCCTAACCCAAATTTGCCTGTTTGTAATATCCTGGTAATGTCCCCATTTTCCCCATGCATTTTTTTTACCTGTAAAGGCCTTTTTGGGCCTTACATGCCTATTTCCCTTCACTAACCTCTCCAGCATGCTATCGTGGGCGCAAACCCAGCTAGCCTTCTATTTTCCTTTTCCTTTTTTTGGGGTCATTGCCCGCGTAGTTTGACAACCCTCCCTCCCCCCCCTAAAGATGTAAAGAATTTTTTAGTTCTCAATCAAGCTCAGCAGAGTGGTAGAGCCTTTTTTTGGATCCCCCACAATCACCTTAGGCCCCCCCCCCCTTAGATTATTTTAGAATGTCCACTCAGCGGGGGTGAGGCATCTGCTAAGTGGGCCTTTGTTTATTGGTAGGAAATACTCCCCTAAATAATAATGTTAGAATGATGTTGGTCAACAATGTTTTTGTGTGTAATCTGCTTGCACTGTAAACATAAACCGTACTAATGTCTTCTTTTTGTTTGACTCCACAGTTCCCTAGCACACCACAGGAATGGCTGACTGTGGCCTCCCAATTTGCCCAGCGGTGGGATTTCCCCAACTGCAGAGGGGCAATTGATGGGAAGCACGTCCACATAGTGCCACCACCCCATTCGGGGTCATACTATTTTAACTATAAAGGTTTTAATAGCATAGTGTTAATGGCGGTGGTGTCGGCACAGTACGAGTTCCTGTATGTGGACGTGGGGAAGAACGGCCGGATGTCCGATGGCGGAGTATTCGCTGAGACGGAGTTCGCTCACTGTCTGCAGGCTGGGGGTCTTGCACTGCCTCCAGATGCAGAGAACGTGGAAGGGCTACCGTTTGTTTTCATTGCGGATGAAGCTTTTGGACTAGGACCACACCTCATGCGGCCGTTTCCCCAACGCACCCTCACCCCGGAGAGGAGGGTTTTTAATTACCGGCTGGCCAGAGCCCGGAGAGTTGTGGAGAATGCCTTCGGGATAATGGCCAGCCTGTTCCAGACAGCTATAAATTTGGCGGATTATAAACTCAACAACATTGTGTACTGCTGCTGCTTGTTGCACAATTTTTTAAGAAAATTCTCCACAAATTATGTGTCATCAGTTGGGTCTGAGGCCGGTCCCTCTGAACTGATAAATCTGACCGGCCTCAGCACTGCCCGTACTGGCTTGGCCCCCCAAAGTGCCCGTGAAGTACGTCAGAAATACGTAGAGTACTTCACGGGTAGGGGGGCCATCGCAATGCCAGACCACATCTGACCTTTGATTTTACCTTTTTTAAATAAACAAAAATATTTGATTTACTACAAACTTGTGTTGTCATTCTTTTATTTGTGGTTTATGTGTCTCCCAGGTTCTAGTAGTGCCAAGTGTATTTCTCCTTAGTAAATAGCCTCCAATCTCAGAGGTAAAAACACTCATTTTGCATCTTCAGAACTGCTATTGAGCATAGAAACAACAAGGCACACCTTTTTTCGACTTCCCAAATGTTTTTATTGATTGCAACACAGTTTTGTTTTTTTCGAAATATTATGCATGGGTCAAAAGCCACATTTTTTTTCATTAAAAAGTAATAAAATAACAGTGAAAAATACAAACAGGAGATGGGGTGATGTTACCCCTGATCCATCCCAAATGTGAAGAACCACACTTTCTTTTTGGGGCTCAAATGGGTATCTTCAACATGATCCCATGGCTAGGGTAAACATGTGCTATCTGCCATCATGGGGGATCAATGGACGTGCTTTGAGGGTGAAAGCCCTTCCTCTCCCCTACTTGAGGAGGGAGGAAGAGGTTGCACCCCCAAAACAGGGACATAGATATCCTGTGACGGCAGATAGCCCATGTTGAGTCTTCAGTGTGTGCATCCTCACATTTGGGCTGGTGGAAATCCCATAGAAAAATTCCGACACATAACAAAACACACAAAAAGGGGAGGGGGGGTCACACTATTCTCCCCAAAATATCTATCATGTTTTTATATTTTTGCTCAATCACAATCATTCTCTTTCTCATAATGTCCATTTCGCTACTGCATTCCATGATTTCCTGAATGATTATTTTGGCGCTGGCACTCGAGAATGGAGGATTTGGACTTCCTGACACACCCCCACGTTCAGTCCCTAAAAAGAAACAAATATTTTAAAACTATGCAGGCCTACATCAAGATTTACCTTGAAGTTGTGGTGACAGACACTGACCTGTTGTGCTGATAAGCTCCACCTCCCCTTCCTCCACCTCCACTTTCTCCCCCTCAGCTTCCTGAACCTGCTGAACTTTGTCTGCTTTGGGGAGTTTCTGTGGTGTTGGGTTCCTCGTCTCATGAGCATGGTGTCCTCCCACTCTCCTCTCCCCTATGGGAATAGAAAAAAAAATGTATCCTTTAGCACACAAACTTTTTAGGCCTGAAAATGGATTCTCAATGTTTTAAAGTGGGGTCCAATTGATATTTGGCCCTGAGTTTCAAGATTAACATATGAGATCTTGCAAACTCAACAAAGCAACATGTTATTTTGGAGGACACTCACAAATACACTTGGATAACCACCAAGGTATCCACTGGACCACCTGTGTGTGACACCGTTAAGAAATTTGGTCATGTGGCCCAGAGTATAGTATATTGATGAAGAACAAAAAAGAGTACACAACTGCTGGAGTGTCATCTCCTTTACCCAGAATACAGTTTATTCTTTCATTCACATTCTAAATTTCCTTACAACACATTATCTAGCCAACAATGTGTAGATAAACATTGTTGAAGTAAAATGAGGCATGCCCACATGTCGTTTACGTGGATATGTGCCAAACATGTTTGGGGGAAGAGCAGCAATTTTTTTTTCAACACATTTAGCAAATAAGTGGACTCTCCACTTAACATAAAAGTTGAGATTTTAAAATGTGAAACCAGTCAAGCCAAGCACATGGTGCAAAACATGGAAGAATACATATTACAATGTGAAAGAACACAGTAAAATAAACTTACTTTTTTCAATGCTTTTTATAAGCTTCCTATACTGCTCCGGCTCCCTGAGCTTCAGGTCTGACCAACTTTTACGGAGTTGTTCCTTGGATCTCCTGACCCCATATTTTTTATAGAGAGTCTTCGCAACTTTGTCCATAATTTGTGACTTCCGGAGATTAGGGCTGTCGTATGGACCATGCTTGCCGTCGTAATCCTTCCTCCGCAGAATGTCCACCATCTCCGCCATCTCAGAAAAAGACATATTAGTCGCCTTGTATCTTTTTTTACTGGATCGTGACGTTTCCGCCTCCGGGCTTTCCTCGTCGGTAATTTCTAGTAAAGAAGCCACCTGTGTCTGCGACATGTCGCAGTCTCACACTGTGCGCCGTTCATTAAGGGGCGGGGAAATGCTGAAAAAGTCCATCATGGGCGGGCGACGAGGACGGAGTTACACGCATGCGCAGGGTATAAAAAGGGGAAAGAAGTTATTAGGGATGCGCGGAGTAAGGACGACCGGAAGTGAACCAACGAAGTGAACTAAGGTAAGAAGGGAACTCGGGCCTGCAGTGGCCTCTAATGTTTCATGATTGTAAAGGGCAATATTGTGATAAGTTGAGGAGAATCAATTCTGATCCTTTTCTTTTTTTTCTTTTCTTTTTTACTTGTTGTTCCAAAAAGATGCATAAACTACGAGAGCCGGAGGTGATGCTGATTTTTATAGAAAAATATAAGGAACAGCGCAACCTGTGGGAACTGAAACACCCTGCGTACCACAAGAGTGATGTACGTCGGGCAACTATTACCAAGTTAGCAGAGGATATGAAGCCATGGATCCCAGATGCAGACTACACTATGATCAATAATAAAATCAACAACCTGCGTAATTCCTATAAAAAAAAATACAAGGAAGTGCGCCAGTCAAAGAGATCAGGAGCAGCAGCCGACGATGTAGTAAAGCCCAAGCTGTGGTACTGCAGACATCTTCAATTTCTGGATGACCAGATCGAGGCCAGGGAATCTATTTCCAGCCTTCCCTCAACCCTTCCTTCCACCCTTCCCTCCAGCGTTCCTTCCACCCTTCCCTCCACCCCTGCAGAGGCAGAGAAGGAGCCTCCCGAGCTAGAAGAGCCAGATCTTCACATCTTCAGCCAGGTATAGTATTTTTGATCATAATTATTGTCCACTAAGTAATATTGTGTTGAACTGTTTGGATTAGCCATAAATGATATCATCCCTCCCCCCCAAAAAAAAAAACAGGAAAGAGATCAAAATTGTTAATTAATTTTATTTTAAAAACAGGATGAGGCAAGCCAGGAGGAAGAGGGTCAGGAGTGTGGCAGGCAGGAGGAGGCAGGGCCAAGTGGGACTCAGCAGGTCCCCAGGCCTAGTGGCAGCACCGTCTCCCAAGTGGCTCCCCTCCACGTCAGACCGCCAAAACAACGGCGGATGACACAAGTGGAGGAGGAGTCACTAAAGATGATTCAGGAGGCTGCTGCTATCATGAGGGCCCCCCTCAACCCTACGGAGGGGTTTAGCACCTATCTGGCGGATAAGTTGCTCAGAATGGAGGCGGGACAACGGGCCCTTTGTGAGCACCTTATATATATATGGCCGTACACATGGGGGCGAGGGGGCTGCTGACTGAGGCCACCCATATCTCGCAGCAGGCCAATCCCTCTCCTCCTTCTCCTCCTCCTCCTGCCACATCACCACCCACAGTGGCCCAGCCTGCAAGGGTGCGTGGACGGGGCGTGGAGAGAACGCTGCAGAGAGGCGTGGAAGGAAGGCTACAGGGAAGAGCAGGAGGTGATTCCCTGGCCTCGAGCTGCTCATCCAGAAATTGAAGGTTGATGGAGTACCACAGCTTGGGATGATGCATGTCTTTGGCTGCTGCTCCTGATTTCATGCTGTTGTTGATTGTAAGGATTGTGAGGGGGTTAACTCGGTAGCGGGTGTGTGTGACCCCCTGGTTGGGCTCCCCACACAAAAACAGGGCCAGCAGACGGAGGTTGTGGTTTTCAAAATCAAAAGGTGCGGTTTATTTCTCTATGTACAGTGACAAAACACAGCAAAGCCAAAAAGAAACAAACAAAATAAATCCTGGTCAGTTTGACCTCTGACTAAACATGCAGGTTTCCTAAACTAACAACTGGGATCAGCCTGGTGCTGTCCTAGTCCCTAAGTCCCTGGTTTAGTAAAAGTCCAAACAAATAGCCACACAGGCTTTGCCTCACCGCACAGGGGTTCACTCTCCCTAGACAGTCCACACAGGTCTGGTTCCAGGCATGAGCTAACATCTAATGAAGCTGGGAGTTTTTATAGAGGCCTTAAACGAACTGACAGGCTTCAGCTGGTCTCATCAACTCCCTGCCTCACGACGCCCAGCACTCTCCCTAGAGGTATGAGTCATTCATGAGCCCACTAGCCTCAGCTGGGCTTCATCAACTCCCTAGTTGTATAAGTCGGCATAAAGCCTGAATCTGGGAGAAATATATCTACCCCCCTGGATGCAACCAGGTGACTTTACCTTCCTGCTGTCACATACCCCCCCCTCTTGTTTTAACCTTGGGGTTGGAACACCAGCAATCAGGCATTCATGTACTCGAGACAAAGCATCCACATTCCCCATTTGAACGCCAGGGCGATGCTTTACTGTGAAGTTGAATTCCTGTAGGGCCAGGAACCACCTATTCACTCTTCTATTTGTCTCCTTGTTTTGAGCCATCCACTTTAACGGAGCGTGATCCGTAACCATGTCAAAGTGCCTACCTAGCAGATAGTACCGAAGGGAATCTAGAGCCCACTTCACCGCTAAACACTCCTTTTCAACCGTGGCGTAATTTACCTCATGGGACTTCAACTTCCTGCTGAGGTAAATGACTGGGTGCTCTTCCCCGTTCCAGACCTGGGACAATACTGCTCCTAACCCCACATCTGACGCATCACTTTGTACGACAAAGTCTTTAGAGAAGTCGGGTGAGTACAACACTGGCTGGCTACATAAGGCTTGTTTCAAGAATTGGAATGCTGCCTCAGCCTCGGGGGTCCATTTAATCATGACCGACCCTTTCCCTTTCGTCAGGTTGGTTAGGGGCACAGCCTTAGAAGCAAAGTGGGGAATGAAGCGCCGATAATAACCCGCGATTCCCAGAAAGGCTCGTACCTGCTTCTTGCTGTTGGGACGTGGCCAACTCTGGATGGCCTCGACTTTGTTGAGTTGGGGTTTTATTACTCCCCTGCCAATGGTGTACCCAAGATATTTGGCCTCCTCCTGCCCAATGGTACACTTCTTGGGGTTAGCCGTAAACCCCGCTTCCCGAACAGAGTCCAGGACTGCTTGCACTTTTGGCAGATGTGAGGCCCAATCTGTGCTATGGACAATTACGTCATCCAGGTAAGCCGCAGCATACTTCCGATGGGGCCTCAGCATCTGGTCCATTTTCCGCTGGAATGTGGCCGGCGCATTCTGTAACCCGAACGGCATTCTCTTATATTGGAACGCCCCGTCTGGGGTTACAAATGCGGTTTTCTCTTTGGCCGACTTGGCCAGGGGAATTTGCCAATACCCTTTTGTGAGGTCAAGAGTCGTCATGTATCGGGCTGTTCCCAGCCGGTCGATCAACTCATCTATACGTGGCATGGGGTAGGTGTCAAATTTTGTAACTTTGTTCAACTGACGAAAATCGTTACAAAATCGCCAGCTCCCATCCGGTTTAGGCACCAACACAATGGGACTAGACCAATCACTTTGGGACTCCTCTATCACCCCTAAGTTCAGCATTTTCTGTACTTCCTCCCGTATTGCCTCCCGTCGGGCCTCTGGGATCCGATAGGGTTTTAACTTCACCCTTTCACCGGGCGGGGTAATAATATCATGCTCTACCCCAGATGTTTGTCCCGGCAGCTCAGAGAACACCTCCTTGTTGCGAAGCACAAACTCCTTAACCTCCTGTTGTTGGGGTTGTGACAAGGTGGCTGCTATTCCAACCTCCGGAATCACGCAACCAGTTTGAGCTGGTGACCAAGTTTCTGCGACTAGGGACTCTCTATCCCTCCAGGCTTTCAACAGATTAACGTGATATATCTGTTCGGGCTTTCGCCTTCCTGGTTGTCTGACCTTGTAATTCACTTCGCTCACTTTTTCCATTATCTCGTAGGGGCCTTGCCATTTGGCAAGGAATTTACTTTCAACCGTAGGGACAAGTACCAATATCCTATCCCCCGGGGAAAAGGTACGGGTCTTTGCTCCACGGTTGTACACTCTCTGCTGTGCCAACTGCGCTTGGGCCAAATGTTCCTTCACGATGGGCATTACCTGTGCAATTCGATCTTGCATCAGGGCGACATGCTCAATCACACTCCTGTGGGGAGAACTCTCACTTTCCCAAGTTTCCTTGGCAATATCCAACAGCCCTCTTGGGTGTCTCCCATACAGTAACTCAAAGGGGGAGAATCCCGTAGAGGATTGGGGCACCTCCCTAATAGCAAACATCAAATAAGGAAGTAGACAGTCCCAATCCTTTCCATCTCTATCCACCACTTTCTTCAACATTTGTTTTAGGGTTTTGTTGAATCTTTCAACCAGCCCATCGGTTTGGGGGTGATACACAGATGTACGCAATTGCATCACTTTGAACAATTTACACAGCTCTTTCATAACCCGGGACATAAAGGGTGTACCTTGGTCCGTAAGCAGTTCTTTACAAATACCCAGCCGGCTAAAAACAAGAGATAGCTCTTTGGCTATGGTTTTGGCCGAGGTATTTCTGAGAGGGATCGCTTCTGGATAACGGGTGGCATAGTCCATTATAACCAATATGTACTGGTGCCCCCTAGCGGACTTGATTATAGGACCTACCAAATCCATTGCGATTCTCTCAAACGGGACCTCAATGATGGGTAGAGGGACCAGCGGGCTACGGAAATGTGGCATCGGGGCCGACCTCTGACACACAGGGCAGGAGGAACAATAATTTTCTATGTCCTTCATCACCCCAGGCCAATAGAATCTCTGTAATACCCTCTCTCGGGTTTTCTCTGTCCCCAGATGACCTCCAAGAATGTGCCCATGGGCCAACTCCAACACCAACTTCCTGTAAGGTTTGGGCACCACCAGCTGCTCAACGGTTTCTTCTGCCCTTTTTGCCACCCGATACAGTAGGTCCTTCTCTACGCTGAAGTATGGGTAAGTGCAGGTATTATCTGGGTTCACTAACTCGCCATCTATTTCCACTACGTTTTCCCGTGCCTTTATTAGGGCGGGGTCTTTTAACTGTTCTGTGGCAAAATTTTCCCTGTGAACCTCCAGATCAGAAAACTCCACAGACGGTAGGTTTTCGTCTGAGGAGGTGGGCTCCTCTCCAGTTTCTTGAGTCTCCCCTGCCAATACTGACAAGGGAAATTCTGGAGAGTCCTCACCACTCTCAGAGGAGTTCTGGCTATCACATTCCTGGTACATAGGGGCACCAGTGGGGGGCTCAGGATCATCCCACAGTTCCCAGAACTTCGGAAAATCCCTTCCCACAATGGCATCATGCGGTAATTGAGATACTAACCCCACTGGATGAGAGAGGGTACCTTTGGGGGTCTCGAAACACACTGTAGTCACTGGATACTCTCGGGTGTCCCCATGCACACAAACAACAGCTACCTTGCTATTCCCAGAGACCTCTGTTTTAACTAATTCAGCCTTTATCAGGGTCACAAGGCTACCTGAATCCAGTAATACCACAACATTTCTACCATTAATACACATTTTGCATAAATGTTTCTCAGTTCCCCGAATGGCAGTGCATGCGACTGTCGCACACAGCGACTGACGTCTGTCCATCAGAAAGTCACATTGCATGGGTTCCTCCACAACCGGGCAATTTGCTGCAATATGTCCCGCTTGCCGGCAGCGGTAGCAAACGATCCTTCTTGCGGCCTCTTGAGCCGCTGATTTCCCAGGCTGTTCTCGCCAAACTTGGGGTAGAGCTCCCACCCTCTCACTCTCTCCACCCTCACCCCTTGGAATCCTCTTATCCGCCCCTGGGGATGGTCTGGTCTTAGGGTGGAAAGTCCGAGAGTCTCTGGAAGAGGCCGTCAGGTTCTCTGCAGCCAAGTATCTCTCTACACAATCCACAAGTTTACCGGCCGTTTCTGGGTCTCCATGGCTTACCCACTTTTGAATGGCGGTAGGAAGAGCTCTCAAGAAACGATCCATCACAACACGTTCCACAATCTCCGGTGCGGACAAAGTCTCTGGCTGTAGCCACTTCCTGCTCAGGTGAATGAGATCATACATTTGAGACCTGGGGGGTTTTCCAAGCTGGAAAGTCCAGTTTTGCACACGCTGAGCCCGGACAGCCAGGGTGACACCCAGCCTTGCCAATATTTCAGCTTTTAGCATCACATAGTCTTTTGCTTGGTCAGGCTCTAGGTCATAGTAAGCCTTCTGCGATTCACCAGTTAACAGAGGAGCCACCAGTCCAGCCCACTGCTCCTCAGGCCACTTTTCTCTTTCAGCAGTCCTTTCAAATGTGGTCAAAAATACCTCTGGATCATCCTCTCCAGTCATTTTTGTCAATAAACGACTCACCCCAAAGGACGCGGTATTAGTGGGACGGCTTTCCTCACTGGTCTGCGGACGTTGCTGCATTACTGCTTCCATTTGTTGTAGTCTCTGCTCTTGCTTCTGTAACAGGTCTATGAAGCGGGCCTCAGATTGCTGCTGGGCTTGTTGATGAGCTTGCTGCTGGGCTGCAAGGCTCCTTTGCAAACCTGCATTTGTCTGCTGTTGATTGGCATTTGCTAGAGCCAGCTGTTTCAGTATCTCCTCCATGCTGGCTTAAAAAAAACTGCCACTGGTTCTCCACCAACTGTGAGGGGGTTAACTCGGTAGCGGGTGTGTGTGACCCCCTGGTTGGGCTCCCCACACAAAAACAGGGCCAGCAGACGGAGGTTGTGGTTTTCAAAATCAAAAGGTGCGGTTTATTTCTCTATGTACAGTGACAAAACACAGCAAAGCCAAAAAGA
The DNA here is from genome assembly GCA_029206835.1 of Rana muscosa. Taxonomy (NCBI): domain Eukaryota; kingdom Metazoa; phylum Chordata; class Amphibia; order Anura; family Ranidae; genus Rana; species Rana muscosa. The sequence goes on along the minus strand of CM055116.1, from coordinate 409,292,265 downwards.
AACAAACAAAATAAATCCTGGTCAGTTTGACCTCTGACTAAACATGCAGGTTTCCTAAACTAACAACTGGGATCAGCCTGGTGCTGTCCTAGTCCCTAAGTCCCTGGTTTAGTAAAAGTCCAAACAAATAGCCACACAGGCTTTGCCTCACCGCACAGGGGTTCACTCTCCCTAGACAGTCCACACAGGTCTGGTTCCAGGCATGAGCTAACATCTAATGAAGCTGGGAGTTTTTATAGAGGCCTTAAACGAACTGACAGGCTTCAGCTGGTCTCATCAACTCCCTGCCTCACGACGCCCAGCACTCTCCCTAGAGGTATGAGTCATTCATGAGCCCACTAGCCTCAGCTGGGCTTCATCAACTCCCTAGTTGTATAAGTCGGCATAAAGCCTGAATCTGGGAGAAATATATCTACCCCCCTGGATGCAACCAGGTGACTTTACCTTCCTGCTGTCACAGGATGCATATCAGTGCCCATCATGGCCATGTATCAATGCCCATCAGTGCTGCATATCAGTGCCACCCATCAGTGCCCATTGTCAGTGCCACCTCATTGGTGCCACCTCATCCGTGCCACCTTATCAGTGCCCGTCAGTGCCGCCTTATCAGTGCCCATCAGTGAAGGAGAAAACGTACTTATTTACAAAATTTTATAACAGAAACAAAAGAAAAACGTATTATTTACAAAATTTTTGGTCTTTTTTTTATTTGTTTAGCAAAAAATAAAAACCACAGAGGTGATCAAATACCACCAAATAAAAGCTCTATTTGTGGGAACTAAATGATAAAAATTCTGTTTGGGTACAGTGTAGCATGACCGCGCAATTGTCATTTAAACAGCAACAGCGCAGAAAGCTGAAAACTGGCTTAGGCAGGAAGGGGGTGTAAGTGCCTGGTATTGAAGTGGTTAAGGACCGGAAGATTTCCCCCCTTAATGTCCAGGCCATTTTTTGTGATACGGCACTGCGTCGCTTAAACTGACAATTGCGCAGTCGTGCGACGCTGTACCCAAACAAAATTGATGTCCTTTTTTTCCCATAAATAGAGCTTTCTTTTGGTGGTATCTGATCACTATAATAAATCTAAAAAAAAACAAATTTCTTTATCAGTTTAGGCCAATATGGATTATTCTACATATTTTTGATAAAAAAAAAAAAAAAATCGCAATAAGCGTATATTGATTGGTTTGCGCAAAAGTTATCACGTCTACAAAATAGGGGATAGATTTATTGCATTTTTATAATTTATTTATTTTTTACTAGTAATGGCGGCGATCAGTGATTTTTAGCGGGACTGCGACATTGCAGCGGACAGATCGGACGCTTTTGACACTTTTTGGGGAACCAGTGACATTCTTACAGGGATCAGTGCTAAAAATATGCACTGTTATTGTACTAATGATACTGGCAGGGAAGGGGTGTAATGTTCTTATCCTGTAATGTTCTTATCTCTCCACTGGGGCTCCGACATCTCTACCAACTCCGTGTAATGTTCTTATCTCTCCACTGGGGCTCCGACTCCGTCGCAGATAGATGACGTCACAGCGACATCACCCGGCTCCTCCTCTTATCCCTACTTAAACAGCCGCCACCATTTGCTTGACGTTCGTGCTATGAACCTGACACCAGGCAAATACCTCCATCAGAAGACTGCCGTCTTCACTCACTATTGGGCCGGTCAGAGCCCCGAATTCCATCTCTCTATTGGGCCAGACAGAGCCCCGACTGCCATCTCTCTTTTTGGGCCGGACAGAGCCCCGTCTGCCTCCTCGCTTTTGGGCCGGACAGAGCCCCTCCAACTTCCAGCTTTTGGGCCGGTCAAAGCCTCTTCCTCACTGGTAGTCAGAGGCTCTCCACTGTTGTGGAATTTCAGGCTGCTGTTTACAGAGCACACAGCCTATAATTCCTGTGCTCTATAAGCACACATCAGTTTTCATCTTTTTGAAGTAATGCTATCTTTAAGTTTGCTAAAGATCCACTCACCGTTCATTCGTCCCATCATTCATCCAAGAAAGGCAGCACCACAAAAGCTTATCTTCTTATCAGGCCATTCCAGCAAAGACTGTTCAGCCGACGCCTAATCATAGGCTTTTATTAAACTAAAAAGATCTCACACAGGAGGTGATTGGCTGCAGCAACCAATCCCCTCCCCCATGGGCGGGAACCTCACAGGATGTTCCCTCCTCACAGGAAAATTACAATACTTGGACATTCCTTCCAACAGGAGATGTCATACATGAATACAATAAACGTAGGATGGCTAAAGTTACCGTTGATAGGAATTCTTATTCTGCGCTATTCCATAGAATAACGCATATTAAGATTATACTATTATTGAATGGGGGAGGGAGGCTATCTGCAGACGCACGCTACGAATTCCAACCAATGTTGATCAGACATAGCAGAGACAAGAGCGCCCATCCGCCTATAACCAATGATGTCATTGCAGAGCGAGCATATCCCCTCCTTAACGATCGTCCATGCTAATGCACAGAGGGCCCCCGTTGGTGGACATATCCGCCCCCTGCAAACATCACACTCCAACCTCAAGACGTTTTCCCCTATCAGACGGGATTCAACCAGCCTCAGACTACCCCAATCAGCTCTTTTAGAGCGGGTTGCGGAAGTACTAACACTGGGTGACACTATGACAATACATATTAAATACATCTCCATAAAAATCTCCACAACAGTCCTCCCTTTTTTGTCATATGCACCCCATGTGTCCATCGATGAGAGTTGATATGCTTCTTACACCTGGAAATGAATCAGTTCTTAGTCCATAAAAAGGAAAACACGGCTTGACATGTAGACTCTACTCTTCAGGGGCATGACTTATAAAGGAGGACACGACATGGTGAGCTGTAGTAATCGCCGATCCGTCTGTGCCTTGTATGTGGGTCCGGCTTCGGGGCGTCTCATCAAGGAAACTCTGGTCACGCGTCAAATCAGGCAACAGGAGCACCTCGTCACGACATAGAAAGAATAGAAATAAAACGACATGAGTATATATATTCCCACTTCCTTTAACCACGATCCGCTGTAAAATAAAAAATTAGATCCCCAAAGATTCCCAGACCCTTAAAAAGGACTCCCAACCTTCACTTAGCTACAGCTCTGGCTTCAACAATTACATGAAGAACCCTATCCTTAACGGATGAGAATTGTTCAATCGTATCCCAAGCCCAAGCCCCCCCCCACCTTGTACATGCAGGACCCCATGCCCAGACCTGGTCGGGATTGGTGAACAAATCCCTTCTAGCTGTCCCTGCCATTCTTAATTTCCTGCGCCATCAGATCCTCGCGATCGGCCGCGACCTAAAATGTTGGGACAGCTTCACCATCGCGCATGAACCTCTTGCTTTGGGGGAATTACCTTTATAAGCTGCAGATCCACATAAACACCAAACTAAAGTTCAAACACACTTGTGGGCTGCCTAGATACCCAAACCGACAAGAGACAGAGCCATTAAAACTAAAACCAATTTTACCCTCTAAAAATACATCGTTAGGTTCCATTGACGAGTGTCTGTTTGGAGTCTTCACTTGTTGGTCAAAACTCCTCATACCCATAATAACATCATAAATGGCATGTACCGCTGTCATCGCTGGGGACTAAAACTCGGTGAAGACTCAGAACAGACCATCGGTCCTGTTCGCTTTCTGAGCTAGTCAGGACATACACTTTAAATAATAACTTGGGATGCTTTTCACCGTTACCCTCGCTAAAATTTACTAAACAACAAAAATATAAATAAACAAAGATACTCCTCATTCTTTGGTGTGGTTGAGCCGCTTCTTGCAGTGGCTGGCGTGGTCTCATCCCTCAAGCTTCTTTACAACGACCCAGTCACCTGGTTGGAAAGAATGTAAACTGATTACTAAGTCAGGGTCCAGGAGGGACTCGTGAAAACCTTTTGGTGGACATTTTGAAGTTCATGTCACAACGATCGCACCCACCCCATCAGCCGAGAATATAAGTGACAGCTAATGAGGAGAGTACGACCCTGATTTTGATTGACCTCCAAACAACCCTCATATGACAATAACCCAGACATCGGGACTGTGGTCACTGCATAACCTGTGCGTGGCTTACAATACCTGGAGCCATTGATAAAAGGTTCTTAGCCTCTGGGATGGGAACCTACTTCACCAGACTGCTGCTTGCCGATTCAAATTCTATTAAAGAAAGACAGTCTTGGCACAAACTTGGTTAGAATTACAGAGGTTATTATTAGTTTGACAAAAAAAAAAACTGTCACTCTTACATTTATCATTCTCCCCCCTTTTCTTCCTCATTACAGACTGAAGGAAGAAATGCGTGGTGCAGGAAAAAAGAAACAATGAAATAACCTATGATACTTTTACCACCTTAGACTCATATTTATCCATATGTACCGCTGTCTACATACACCTGTTCTCTGTGTACAAACTCCTTGGACCTGAAAAATACTTATAAGCAAAATCATTACTCTATCCTTCATATTTAACCTGCAAAGAATGGAAAACAATAATGACATTCCTGTACATTGGTAAATTGTCAATGACATTCTTTCAAAACCGATTCAAACAAAACCCTCCGTAACCCTTACTTTTCCCGTTCCTACAAAAATACAACAGCCGCGACGCATCGAAGGATCGCCGCGGAAAGTTCGAACATATTCACGTTACTACATACAAACATTCCGATACAAACGTGGGGGAAATACTTCACAGTTTCCAAAACCACAAATGAAAAAAAAAACAAAAACAGCCAGAATTCTACCTTCACTCTTTCAGCAATAGGAAAAAATACAATGGGAATATGAGAGCAACTCGAGAAGCTTGCATGGACCAGCCATACAAAGTTCAAACAAACGGGCATGAGACTACACCTCCATCAACACTCATCATTACAGATTTCTGAAGCCGCAGCTTAACTACATCCATTCCAGAGGGATACCCAAAATAGTATCCTTGGACCACCTATGTTAATCTTTTTGGGGTTCAAAGGCCTTTGCCCCAAAACTAGGCTTTGTGCACTGTGTGACCGTCTGACTATGGGAAGCCTCCATTCCTTCCCTTTGCACAGACCTCCTTGTGTCCATGGCGATTCGAATCGGCTTATCGTCTTAAACCTGCGTCCAGGTTAAACCGTTGCACCCATTTTCGGAGATCACCGCCCGGTGTCTTCTTATACGGTGAATTGCAGAACTACAACCACTATATGGTCAAGTCCTCCAACTAGAAACCCTAACCGAGGCGTCAACTTTATGGCTTGTTGTCCCAACACTTTTGGAACTACAGAACAACCACAGATCAACCCCCGAATTAGGCCTCTACCCCTCACAGTGCATGCATACACAAGCGTTTTCCGCTATACACCCATACACTGCGTTGTCAGACTAAACCACACAGAACACTTACGCCAGTTTACCACCTGCAGAACAATGTGGCTTCTCTCTGTATCTAGATGATAAAATAATGGTGATACCCCCTGTTTTTCTCTCTACCCAAAACTGTATTACAGTACAAAACTTCACAAAACTGGAACAAAATATAAAAGACTTAACACAAAAATGCTTTCCATTTTCCTTCCAGACACAAATCTCATTGCTCACCTTTAAAAACCCCAAGCTCCTCCCACTAACTTTCTGCTGATATATAAATGCTGAAAAGAAACTTCCGGTTATGCTCAGCTCTTAAAAAAAAAAACTGGTTTATTTACATATCAATTGTTCAGGAAGAGGGAGGGGGAGGGGAGGCGTTAGCTTTGTCTATCAAGACTCCAAAAAAATCCATGGCTACACATTATATATTTCAACCATTTAAAACCTTGTCAAGGAAATGATGGAATAAACCCCCCTTTGCAAATGGGAGGGAATCCCCCCTGACCCACACTTCCTGGAAGTCAAACCATAAGTTGGGACCCAAAATACAAACTCCTGCCAAGAGATGGCTATACAGTACAAGTTCCAAAAAATGAATTGCTCTCTGGGAAACTCCCAAATATTTAAACATAAAAACACATCATTGTACAAAAACTCTGTTAGTCTTACAATCTATCAAAATTCAGTGTAAAGTGAAGTTTTTCTTAAAACCAAAATCCAATGCAAAAAAAAAAACGCTGCGCATATACTGCTAAGTCAGCTGACCCTGCAATAGCTTACATTCACTTAAATGAAAACAGAGAAATCCCCAACCTAACATCATGTGCATGGAGTTTGCATGTCCTCCCTGTGTCTGCGTTGGCCTCCTCCCACACTCCAACTGCTGGTAGGCCAGCCAGATCCCATCCATAAATAGGCCCCAGCATGTGCGTGTGTCCGCAAGCACGTTGTGGCCCCTCGGGTAAAACCGCGCTATTTCAAGATACCACTCAACTCAAAAGGCGATGCTTAGAAAAACAATTTAAACCAGCAAATCCATTAAACAAAAACCAGTCTCTCAGTATGTCCCCCTGGTGTCTCACTACTCTTCCCAGCAGTGCACAGGTCAAACTGTAAACGCATAAAACATAAGAAAACTGCGCCGATCAACAAATGCCAATACAGCATATTCAGGAGTCGTGTTTGCTAAACTGGAACTTCCTATCTCAAACTGTAAACGTCTCTCAAAATGGCCGACAAGCCAGGACTACAAAATGGGGGATGACCCACCACAGCACCTCATGGACAACAAAAATTGCGCCATTGACGCATGCAATTTTTCCCGCCAAAACTAGCATCTCTTTAAAAGAAAATCAAAAATGTTTTTCTCCACAAAGACAGACTACACAGTTGAGGTTTTTCTAAATTATCATCAAAATCCACTGAAAAAGGTGTCAGCTACACTCTACAAGGACCACATGTACACTTACAAACTTAGCCTCCCTTTGGCCAACTAAACAGCACATTCAATAAATGTGAGTTACATGAATAATATTAAAAACATATTCATTTCTCTAAGTTCATATACTCTGAGATATTCACCACTTTTCTCTACCTAAAGTTCACACACAGTGGCCTCAGCTTCCATAACAAGCCATTGCAGAGACATACTATGTCTGCCTTCTAGCAATGCCTGGCCACTTGGATATGCGGCGGGAACTTTCAACTTTAAAATCAAACACTTTACTTAAAATATTTTTACACTTATGGGGACATGTGTCTTTGTCCCCTATAAAGACAAAAATCACAATTTATCCATTTCTATTTTTCATAGAAATCACAAACACCACACACATACAGTATATTGTTGCTTGTAACATTTGCTTAGAGTGTCTTTCCCTCAGGGCACAGCCCCTGCAACACAAAACAGTGGGCAAGCCCTTCCCCCATTCAAGCACATGGCAGCCAAACAAACAATCTACTTACAAACTTCTCAGTGCACTAAATACCACAGCTATACCTTAATTTCATACACAATATACAGTTTATATTTCTCGCTTAGTTACACTCTTACAGCCCACAGTTTCCATCAGATCATCTCTCAGGGCCCTCCCACTACAAAACTCCTGCATGCTATTTACAGAAAGTCACCAACTTTTACCATTGTAACTGAGATGCTTCCTGCCCCTCCCCCACTAAACCTCATGGCTCAAGGACCAGAACAATGCAGCAGCCATTGCTGGCAGCCAACTGCTCAATACATCACACAAACAATCTAATCACACAGGCACATGCAGGCATACCCACACACAATCAAATTCACAGGCATACGATCCATGACAAAATCACACACACACATACGATTCGCAGACATACACATGCACACATACACACGCTGCAAACTTGAAGCATTATTTCAAAAAGACAAAAATGTTCTTTTAAAGAGTAGAGCCCCCCACATCGGAACGTAGATCCACACTTCCCCCCATCTCGATCCGATGTCCAAAGGGACTCCATCTATTCCCAAAATCCTGGCCCGCCATTACAGTTGTGGAATTTCAGGCTGCTGTTTACAGAGCACACAGCCTATAATTCCTGTGCTATCTAAGCACACATCAGTTTTCATCTTTTTGAAGTAATGCTATCTTTAAGTTTGCTAAAGATCCACTCACCGTTCATTCGTCCCATCATTCATCCAAGAAAGGCAGCACCACAAAAACTTATCTTCTTATCAGGCCATTCCAGCAAAGACTGTTCAGCCGACGCCTAATCATAGGCTTTTATTAAACTCAAAAGATCTCACACAGGAGGTGATTGGCTGCAGCAACCAATCCCCTCCCCCATGGGCGGGAACCTCACAGGATGTTCCCTCCTCACAGGAAAATGACAATACTTGGACATTCCTTCCAACAGGAGATGTCATACATGAATACAATAAACGTAGGATGGCTAAAGTTACCATTGATAGGAATTCTTATTCTGCGCTATTCCATAGAATAACGCATATTAAGATTATACTATTATTGAATGGGGGAGGGAGGCTATCTGCAGACGCACGCTACGAATTCCAACCAATGTTGATCAGACATAGCAGAGACAAGAGCGCCCATCCGCCTATAACCAATGATGTCATTGCAGAGCGAGCATATCCCCTCCTTAACGATCGTCCATGCTAATGCACAGAGGGCCCCCGTTGGTGGACATATCCGCCCCCTGCAAACATCACACTCCAACCTCAAGACGTTTTCCCCTATCAGACGGGATTCAACCAGCCTCAGACTACCCCAATCAGCTCTTTTAGAGCGGATTGCGGAAGTACTAACACTGGGTGACACTATGACAATACATATTAAATACATCTCCATAAAAATCTCCACAACACCACTGACCTACCCTCAGTCAGCCTACTCTGCTGGCAGAACTCCCTACTTATACCACTACAATAGGAGACCAGTATATTTCTCGGGAAGCCACTGGGTGACACCAACACCAGAAGTCCACTCACAGCAAGTATCCTTTTGTTTACTATTTCTGTATTCCTGTGTACTGCTACTACACTCAAGTTACCTCTGGTGCTCCCCCTTATGGCTGTATATTACCACTGTAAGTAAACCCACTTGATTTTCCAATTTATCTGAGTCTTCCTTCCTGGTGTCTGTCAAATTGAAGTTAACTGTTTAGTATATCATATTCATAGTGTTCTGAAGCTCTGATCCACGCCAACCATTATAGTTACACTGCCTGAAGCATTACAAGGGGTTAACATCAGGGGCAATCAAGGGGTTAAATGTGTTCCCTGCAGGTGTGTTATTACTGTCTGGGGGACAGTGTGACTGGGGAAACACACAGATCCGTCTTCCTGCATAGCAGAAAGACAGGATCTGTATGATCTCCCCTGTCAGAACGGAGATTTGCCTTGTTTACACAGGCAGATCCTCGTTCTGTCAATGCGGGGAACGTTCGCAGGTGGCCGGCGGACATCGAGTATGCCCCACCCACCAATTGGCTCCCCCGCCAGTGGACGCTTGCGTGTTTCACAATCACTGTGTACAAGCCGGTGTACAATGACGGTGATTCGCGGAAAGCAGCCACATTGCCGCAGTACAACTGGCTGGTTGACTGGCTGGTCCTTAACCTCCCTGGCGGTATGATTATGTCAGATTTTAGGTGCTAAAGCGGTACAATTATTTTGCATGGAAATTTGGCGTTTTATATTGTAGGCCTGTAATTCTTAGGAATAACTCACTTAAATGTGTCCAAACAAGAGTCTAGTAGACATCCCGGGTATGATAAAGTTTGAAACAAGAAATCATTAATTATAATATAATAAATTACTATAAATAATTATAACCTATAATAATATAATAATAATAAAAATGATTCAATAATGTAATCAAATCAAAAACACTGAAATTTGCTCAGTTGCAGAATTGTCGCTGTCATTAGATTTAGTGTTTGATGACGAATTTCCCCACAAATCGCTATCGCTTAATTCTGTAAGTGATTCTATTTTATTATCGCTGTTTTCTAGCTGGTCTAAAACCACTTTCGACATAAAGGGACACTTTTTGGTTGCTATGGACAATCTCCAGTTTCCAGGCAGAAAAAACTGTATTTATAATATAAAAGTGCATGCAGGGCACTGGATAGACCACTAGGGACAAAGGGGATGTGTAATATTTTTATACAGTACTGTAATCTGTAAGATTACAGTATACTGTATGTGTATTGTGTTTTTACTTTTTTGAATTTGGCGCAGATCTCCCCCCCCCCCCGTGCGCCGCAACGTCGCAGGGAACGGAGCTCGGCGGCACTGTGTGAATCGAGCGAGGAGACAGCTCGCACACACAGCGGGGAGACATCGCAGGATCCAGGGGACAAGGCAAGTAACTCTCCCTGTATCCTGCGATGCAGCCCGAGTCGGCTCGGGGTTACCGCTAATGGTAGTGAAATCTCACCCCGAGCGTGACTCGGGAATACCGCCAGGGAGGTTAAGTAGTTAATTAAAGAAATACACAAGACACCAGGCTTGAATAAATAATTTGGCCACGGCCGTTTATTATTGATTTTAAAAGATAGGACAAAATGTATAAGCAACTCAATAACATTTGAATAATAATATAACTCAAAGCAGATTAGCCGCCATGGCTCAAGCTGTATCATCAATATTTGCACACTCTTTTAAACTTCCCAATAAACTTTGATTAAAAAAAACATCTTTTTGACCCAGTCATTATAAACGCAGACCAACCCACTATATTTTATAAGAATAAAAAAGTCCCCCTTGACTCCAAGATGGCACCACCACATAATAACGGCCGCAACCAGGCCCAGACTGGGCCAAAAAATAGGCCCGGGCATTTTAGACTGAGCAGCCCGGGGGGGCGCGGCGGCGGCGCTTCGCAGCGACGGTTAATGATGGGATGTGGGGTTCCAGCACCTTGTACCTCTGGGCCCCTTTACATTACACAGCACCCTGCACCTCTGGACCCCTTTACATTACACAGCACCCTGCACCTCTGGACCCCTTTACATTACATAGAACTGCCCCTCTGGACCCCTTTACATGACACAGCCCCCCACAGTTTGTTACACAGACACCCCCTAACAGTTCTGGACCCCCTGCATGTTACACAGACCTCCCTACGGTGCAGACCTCCTCCCTACAGTACAGACCCCCTCCCTACAGTACAGACCCCCTCTACAATACAGACCCCCCTACATTACAGACCCCCTCCCTACAGTACAGACCCCCCTACAATACAGACCCCCCTACAATACAGACCCCCCCTACAATACAGAACCCCCCCTACATTACAGACTCCCCTACAATACAGAACCCCCCCTACATTTCAGACCACCCTACAATACAGAAACCCCCCCTACAATACAGACCCCCCTTCAGACCTATAATGTACCTCAGATCAGCACGGGACTGCATGTTGGGTCCCCTCCCCCTGTGTGGACATAAAGGAGGAGGGGGAGGCGGCTTCACTTTGCTCGGCTGTGTGAGACAGCCGAGACTAATCAGATCATCAGTGCCGCGGCCACCTTGCCAGAGAGAAGGGGATCGTTGCGGGTCCCGGCCCCCTGATGTGCCGACGGTTGTCACTGTCACTCGAGTGTGGCTCCGACTCGCAGCTGAGAGTGCACTGGGGCAGTGGCGTAACTAGGGTTGGTGTCACCTGGTGCGGCAAAACATGGTGTCACCCCCCTCCTGTCTATCCTGCCCAGCGCCCTGCGGGCAGCGCACGGTCACGAGGCGCACCCCCAAATGACCCCTGTAAATTAAAGTATAGGGTGGTATAGGGCAGGTTGGGGTAATATAGGGCAGGTTGCGGTGATATAGGGCAGGCTGGGGTGGCATAGGCAGGTTGGGGTTGTATAGGGCAGGCTTGGGTGGTATAGAGCAGGTTTGGGTGGTATAGGGCAGTTTGCGGTGGTATATGGCAGGCTGGGTGGCATAGGGCAAGTTGGGGTGGTATAGAGCAGTTTGCGGTGGCATAGGGCAGGTTGGGGTGGTATAGAGCAGTTTACGGTGGCATAGGGCAGGTTGCGGTGGCATTGGGCAGGCTGGGGTGGTATAGGGCAGTTTGCGGTGGTATAGGGCAGTTTGCGGTGGCATAGGGCAGGTTGGGGTGGTATAGAGCAGTTTGCAGTGGCATAGGGCAGGTTGGGGTGGTATAGAGCAGTTTGCGGTGGCATGGGGCAGGTTGCGGTGGCATGGGGCAGGTTGCGGTGGCATAGGGCAGGTTGCGGTGGCATAGGGCAGGTTGCGGTGGCATAGGGTAGGGTGCGGTGGCAAAAGGAAGGGTGCGGTGGCACACATAGGGAAGACACTCTGGCTGCTATGTCCTCGTTTCTTTCTCCTTCAGCTGTGGGATCAGCCAGAGCAGTGGCGGCTGGTGCTCAAAATTTTTGGGGGGGCGCAAACAAACTGAAAAAAAAACCCATCAATTGCCGCCACTGTGCCCATTAAACGCAGCCACTGTGCCCAAACGCAGCCAGTTTGCCCCCTCAATTGCAGCCAGTTTCCCGCCAAATGCAGCCAGTTTCCCCCCATATACAGCCAGTTTGTCCCCAAGTACAGCCAGTTTGTCCCCAAGTACAGCCAGTTTGTCCCCAAATGCAGCCAGTTTGTCCCCATATGCAGCCAGTTTGTCCCCAAATGCAGCCAGTTTGTCCCCAAATGCAGCCAGTTTGTCCCCAAATGCAGCCAGTTTGTCCCCATATACAGCCAGTTTGTCCCCAAATGCAGCCAGTTTGTCCCAAATGTGTTACCGGCCTCAAAATGTGAATTAAGAGAGCCGATACTTGTAGACGTGATGAGATAAGGTGATCAGCTTGGCTGGACTGCAAAGAATCACACAAACAGCATGAGACAAGACCACTGGGTTTTATGGCTGGAGATAGTTTGACTTTTACATAACAATACATCTTTTACATTTTTATAATCACATGTTTATAACTATTAACAATATATAATACAGATTTTAACTGAAGTATTTTAAAACGTAGTTACACAATGACCATTGTTATATTTTAATAACATATATATTCCTGTTATTCCGTGTTATAGATGATGATGTACACTTTAACTGTGCAATAATCATATTGCCAATGCCATGCTTTAATACAAACATTATTTTGGTAGTTCTCTTTTTTAACCACTAGATGGTGCACATGAAACAATGCATAAGCTTTACATATAGGTTTTTCCTTAAGAATATCAGTTTTCAACATGTACTTTTCTAACTTTATGGAACTTGTATAAACCAGGTTTCAATATTCCTATTTAGAACGGTTTAGTGCTTCTAACAGACATTTATTCTGACTAATGCAGTATTTTCATGTTTTTATGCCCTTTTCACTTGTTTCTCACACATGCTGTTCTAAACTTATAATATCAGTAACACTATAGCATACAGTCTGCTGGAACTTTCCCTGCATCTGCTCCAGATGTTTAAGAATCTTTCTATTATAGTTTAATGCAGATTAGGAACGATTTAGAGTACATACCTGCAAAAAATCACACAAACAGCATGAGACAAGACCACTGGGTTTTATGGCTGGAGATAGTTTGACTCCAGTCACATGGTGGGTAGTCTTATATAAACTCTGTTTGTGTACCTTCTCTGCCATCTACTGGTTCTTGATAGAATAGCAGGAAGGTATTTCTTTTCTAGAAATAAAATAAAATAAATGAATATGTACTTTGCTTTGGGGTGTCTGTTTAGTGACCATATAAACCCCAGCCCGTCACACTCTCCCCTCCTTCAGTTAATGGCTCACGACATTAAACTCAATTGTTCTCTGAACACTGTTTAGTGATTTAAGTAACCCAGATAGGTACTTGTTGCCACCAAGGAGCTATGTTAACTACCTGGCATGTCATGGGAGTAGCTAGCATTGTAGGAGTTTGTACGGTGTGAATCTGACTTGGTATGTATCTTGGCTGACCTAGTGTGTCATATGTAAAGATCTCTTTAGGCTTAGCTTGTCTGGTAGATCTTCTGACAGGAGTTGAGTCATCTCCATCAACATCATTCTTCATTTGCATATCTTGGCTCACAGGTAAGTCTTGACTTAATGAGGGTAATTCTGCAGTGTGTAGTCTCACCATGTCTGTAGCCCAGATTTGGTCGCCAACTAATGTTCCATCATTTTGTTCTTGTTCAAGATTGGGTGTGGTAGTTGTAGGATAGAACTCTTCAGCAGAAACTCTTAAAGGGATTTTCTGTACATTTTGAGAATTTTGTTGAGACACAACATGATCATGACTTTCTGTAGTCTCTGGTATATAAGGATAATACCATCTTTCTTCATCTGAACATTCCTCCTCTTGGTCCAGATCCAGTCTGGTCTCCTTTCTGTTACTTGATTGTCTCACTTTCATTGGTACTCTTGGAATGTGTCCTTCAATTGGTAGGTCATTTACTGGTAGTAAAAGATTTCTGTGCAGCACTCGAATAGTCTTTTTACCACTTTCAGGCTGAATTTTGTACACAGGCCCATCTTTGATTCTTTCTACCACTTTGTGTACTGATTCTTCCCAGTATGAACAAAGTTTACCAGGTCCTCCTCTTTCAGAGAGATTTCGTACTAAGACCCTATCACCCAGTTAAAGAGGTGCTCCTTTTATCTTCTTGTCATAGTACTTCTTCCCTTTAGCAGATGATTTTTGGCTATTCTCGGATGCGATTTTGTAAGCTTCTTGCATTCTGGATGCCCATTTTTGAGTAAATTTTGGTTGACTTTCTGATTCCTTTTCCAAATTTAGGTTGAGCATTAGGTCAATAGGCAAACGAGGAGATCTTCCATACAACAGAAAGAATGGCGAGTATCCTGTGGCTTCATGCCTGGTGCAATTGTATGCATGAACCATATGTGGAAGATATTCTTTCCAATCTGACTTTTTCTCTTCCTCTAAGGTGCGAAGCATCTGTAACAAAGTACAGTTCAGTCTCTCCACTGGGTTACCCTGTGGATGGTACGGAGTAGTTCTTGAATGAGAAATCCCTGCCAATCGTTGCAATGTCTGAAACAAGTTGTTTTCAAATTCTCTTCCTTGGTCATGGTGGAGTTTCTCTGGATAGCCAAAACGTGGTATGAAATCTTGAAAGATCTTTTCTGCCGCCGTTTTTCCAGATTTGTTCTTAGTGGGATACGCTTGTGCAAAGCGTGTGAAGTGGTCAACTATTACAAGTATATACTCATATCCTCCTTTGCTTTTTTCCAAGTGAAGATAATCAATGTATACTAACTCCAAGGGTGAACTGGTAGTAATCGAAGCCATAGGTGCTCTTTCGGTGATATTTGGACGCTTTTGTTTGATGCAGTTGCACTTCTTCAGCACATATTCATCAATGTCTCTTTGCATAAATGGCCAGTAAAATCGTTCACGTGCTAGGTGGGTTACCTTGTCAGTACCAATGTGACCCATGTCATCATGAAGATTTTTTAAGACCAATGGTTTTTGCTTTTCTGGTAGGACTAGCTGTTTTCGGGTTCCAGCGTGTCGGTAGAGGATTCCTTCATCAACTCTGAGTTTGTTCCATTCATGTATCAAACGTCTTGTTTTACTGGTCATACTCTCCTTTTCTTTGTGGTTTGGAATCCAGTCGTTCTCCTTAAGCCAGACAACTTCTCTAATGTTGGTATCGTCTTGTTGTAATGCTCTGATGTCCTCCTGAGTCATTGGGCAGATTGTCTGTCCTTTCAGCAATTCTTCGGCCACATCACTTTCTGAGTGAAAAGTCAATGAAGCCACCCATAGTGCCTCTTCTTCGACAGCTTTGCTCCCTTGCCACATAGCTGACACAACCTCAGATGGTACAAGCTCTGTGTACTCACTCAAATTCTTTGTGAGTTCCACCGGAAATCGTGACAGTGTATCCGCGTCTGCATTCTGTTTACCTGGCCTGTACTTAATATCGAAGTGGAAATCGGCCAACTCACCAACCCAGCGATGACCCACAGCATTCAGTCTGGCAGTACTCAATACATATGTCAATGGGTTGTTGTCTGTGTAGACTGTGAATGTTGGAGCGTAGTACAAGTAATCTCTGAATTTGTTACAGACTGCCCACTTGAGAGCTAAAAACTCAAGTTTACCAGAGTGAAGATGGTAATTGCGCTCTGCTGGAGTCAATGTTCTGGAGCCAAACCCGATAACACAAAGTTTTTCTCCTTGTCGTTGGTACAGTACAGCACCTAGGCCTTCATTGGAAGCATCAGTGTGTAATACGAAGGGTAGGTCAAAATCAGGGTATGCTAGTATTGGTGGATTGGTTAGCATGTCCACCAGTCTGGATACTACAGCTTGATGTTTGGGTGTCCATTGAATCAGAGTTTTAGATGGTACTTGTGTTTTGTTCCCATTTTTCTTTGTAGGTTTCCCTTGATTGTTTTTGGTAATGGATGTAGCAGATTCTTTCTCAATGTTCTGCAAAAGTTCATACAGTGGTTTAGCAAGTCGAGAGAAATCTTGAATGAAGGACCTGTAGTAGCTCAGGAATCATAACAAAGATCTGACTCCTCCCACTGTTTTTGGTTCTTTCCTTTTCAAATATAATACCGCTTCAAGATCTTTTGGGTAAATTTTTATGCCTTTTTCTGACACCATTCGTCCAAGGTATCGAATCTGTCGTTTAAATAGTTCACACTTCTGCGGTTTAAGTTTGATACCATGCTCGCGCATTCGACTAAGCACTTGCCTAATATCATTGACATGCTCCTGAAAAGTTTTGGAGTAGCAAAGTACGTCATCCAGGTATGGAGAACAACATTTGTCTCTGATGCCCTCTAGTACATTTTCCATGCATCTCTGAAAAGCTGCTGGGGCATTCGTTAATCCGAACGGAATACGATTCCACTCCAGGAGTCCCCAGGGGGTGCTAAAAGCCGTCAGATGTCTGGAGTCTTCATGCACAAAGCCTTGATGATACGCACTACCCTGGTCCAGGATTGAGAACCATGTAAATCCTCCTAAGCTATCCAGCAGATCTTGTATTCTGGGTAGTGGATGTCTATCTGGGATAGTCTTTTGGTTTAACTCCCTAAAGTCAACACATAGTCGTAGGCTACTGTCCTTCTTTCGAACACAGACAACCGGTGATGAGTATGCGGAAGAATATTTTGTTACCCAACCTCGGTCAAGAAGGTTTTGGATATATTCTTTCACTTCCTTGTATAGGGGTTTCGGTATCGAATTGTAGCGTTTCTGGACAGGAGTTTCATCTTCCAGATCAATCCTCAATTTCAGGTTAGGAATGCATCCTATGTCTCCCTCATCTCGAGCAAAGACATCTGATTCGTCATATAACATTTGTCTCGCTATCTCCTGTTCTTCTTCTGAGAGCTCTTCCAAATTGACAGGTGGGTGCCACTTAACAGATTTGTTAGTGGATAGCTGATTTCCAGTGTCCACTTGATTCAACTGGTTTACATGAAACGCCCTTTTCTTCTGGTCAATTCCCTTTCCATCGTCTTTGTTTGGAGACAATGGTAGAATTTCAGCTGCTGGAGAAATGGTACCCAATACTGTTCTGGGCGGAAGGTAGATGTCATGTTGAGCACGGTTCAGTATAGGTATCTTCACCAGTTTAGAGAACCCATTTGGCACATCTACCACTGAAGGAAATAGTTCAAGTCCTTCCTCAACTGGATATTCTGGAAGTGGTTCAAATGGCATGATTCCTCCTTTTGGCCATGCTCTAATTCTGCATTTGACTTCACAGATCTCGCCTCCTTTAATCTGGAGTCCCTTCTTCCCCACTTTGACCATACGACTATCGGATATTTCTCCTGGGTCAGTTGCTTGACTGACAGCATTGACAATGTTATTCGCTACACTCTGTCTTACTTTCATAGCTTCACTCAGCAAGATAGTCAGGTTTTGGGTGCTGTTTGGTCGGTCACGGTTTTCTCTGATCAATTCTTTGATCACATTAAACCCAAGAATTGGATTGCCATTACAGCAGTCACTCACCAGCATTGGCACATAGATGGCTGAGTTTCCATGTCCACTACTTTCGAATTCCAGGCAGACTTCAATCCATCCGATGAATGGAATGATAGAACCATTTGCAGCTGTAATAGATAAGTTGTCATCACAAAGTAAATCTTGTATGTGCCTAATGGAGACGCTGGGTAGAAACTTTTCTAACCATGCCTTCCCGACAATGCTGACCTGAGCTCCTGTGTCCATCAACATGTCAACCGGAACACCATTCATCTGACATGACAGTAGGCATTTTCCTCCAATTAATTGTGCTACGTGTTGTTTGGAGAATCCCTTCTCTTTTGGGAGTGTTCTAGTTGACCGGTGGGTGAATACCCTGTTTACCTTCGCACGGGACAGATCATTTGAGGTGGTCACTGGTTGTCCCTTCCCAGTGACCATCTGTCGTTTCCCGACTGCCTTCTTTTCTTCAAACAATCAACCGCTCTGTGTCTTGTCCAACCACAGTAGAAACAGTGGTAGCAGTTCTTACTCTCTCGTTTAATGCAATCATCACACCTGGGATTGCAGTGAGCTGTATCTGGAACTTGAACATTGGTTAGTGGCTTAGTCCTTTGGTTTCCAACAACAGGAGTTTGCTCCATCATCTTTTCCAGGTTCTTTGTGAGAGCAGAAACCTGTGTTGTAAGTTCCGTTAATGCAGTGTGATTTGCTCTAGCATCTTCCTCAACTCTCTTTTGCAAGGTGTCTTTTTCACTATTACCTGGTGTCTGTGATGAATGAACAGTAAAGCCCTGTACACACGATCGGATAACCTATGGATTTTCGTCCGATGGATTTGACCATCGGAAATCCGATGAAACTGTTTTCCATCAGTCTTGGCCACACACCATCAGTTTAAAAACCGACGGCAAGAAAACGTCAGCACTTACAAAACGTACGACGCGCTATAAAAGGGCCGAACAAATCTAATGGCGCCACCCCTTGGGCTGCTTTTGCCGATTTCGTGTTACCGCGTGTTAGTAAAAGTTTGGTGAGAGCCGATTCGCGCTTTTCAGTCTCCGTGCTTTGCAGATCGTTTCCTGGTGTTCAGTTTGTGCTTGTGGGTTTGTATTTGTGATTCAGTGCGTGCAGTCAGGTCGTTACTGCCTTGCAGTGCCTTCTTGGCCGTTCGTTTACTGTTTTTCAGGTCGTTCTTCTCAGGCCTTGCTGTTCCACGGTGCGTTCTGTTTGAGTGCGTTCTGACCAGCCGACCGGTTTAAAACCATGTTTGAAGTGCGTTCTCGTTCTCGAGCTCGTGCTGGCTTTGGGCTTGGTGTTGCAGTTAACACTGTAACCCGAGTTCAGTCTGTGAACAGGGTGAGGAGGAGTTCATGGACTAAGAATTGGTTGCTCCAGCGGGACCAATTCTCTCATATGCCTCTGCTGCGGGAAATCCATGAGAATAATCCTGATGATTTCAGGAATTATCTCAGGATGACGGACCCCGTATTTCACCGTCTGTTGGATTTGCTGTCCCCCTATATCACGAGGCAGGACACTGTGATGCGCCAGGCCATCACGGCCGAGCAGAGGCTTATTGCCACGTTGAGATACCTGGCGACTGGGAGAAGCTTGCAGGACCTCAAGTTCTCAACAGGCATCTCCCCCCAGGCTCTCGGGATCATTATCCCTGAGACGTGTTCGGCCATCATTCAGGTCCTGCAGAAGGACTATATGAAGGTAATTTTGCTCCTTTAACCTCACATTATATGTTTTGATTGTTTTTGAATCTTCTTATTTTTTCCCTCCTAACCCAAATTTGCCTGTTTGTAATATCCTGGTAATGTCCCCATTTTCCCCATGCATTTTTTTTACCTGTAAAGGCCTTTTTGGGCCTTACATGCCTATTTCCCTTCACTAACCTCTCCAGCATGTTATCGTGGGCGCAAACCCAGCTAGCCTTCTATTTTCCTTTTCCTTTTTTTGGGGTCATTGCCCGCGTAGTTTGACAACCCTCCCTCCCCCCCCTAAAGATGTAAAGAATTTTTTAGTTCTCAATCAAGCTCAGCAGAGTGGTAGAGCCTTTTTTTGGATCCCCCACAATCACCTTAGGCCCCCCCCCCCCCTTAGATTATTTTAGAATGTCCACTCAGCGGGGGTGAGGCATCTGCTAAGTGGGCCTTTGTTTATTGGTAGAAAATACTCCCCTAAATAATAATGTTAGAATGATGTTGGTCAACAATGTTTTTGTGTGTAATCTGCTTGCACTGTAAACATAAACCATACTAATGTCTTCTTTTTGTTTGACTCCACAGTTCCCTAGCACACCACAGGAATGGCTGACTGTGGCCACCCAATTGGCCCAGCGGTGGGATTTCCCCAACTGCGGAGGGGCAATTGATGGGAAGCACGTCCACATAGTGCCGCCACCCCGCTCGGGGTCATACTATTTTAACTATAAAGGTTTTAATAGCATAGTGTTAATGGTGGTGGTGTCGGCACGGTACGAGTTCCTGTATGTGGACGTGGGGAAGAACGGCCGGATGTCCGATGGCGGAGTATTCGCTGAGACGGAGTTCGCTCACCGTCTGCAGGCTGGGGGTCTTGCACTGCCTCCAGATGCAGAGAACGTGGAAGGGCTACCATTCGTTTTCATTGCGGATGAAGCTTTTGGACTAGGACCACACCTCATGCGGCCGTTTCCCCAACGCACCCTCACCCCGGAGAGGAGGGTTTTTAATTACTGGCTGGCCAGAGCCCGGAGAGTTGTGGAGAATGCCTTCGGGATAATGGCCAGCCGGTTCCGCCTGTTCCAGACAGCTATAAATTTTGCGGATTATAAACTCAACAACATTGTGTACTGCTGCTGCTTGTTGCACAATTTTTTAAGAAAATTCTCCACAAATTATGTGTCATCAATTGGGTCTGAGGCCGGTCCCTCTGAACTGATAAATCTGACCGGCCTCAGCACTGCCCGTACTGGCTTGGCCCCCCAAAGTGCCCGTGAAGTACGTCAGAAATACGTACAGTACTTCACGGGTAGGGGGGCCATCGCAATGCCAGACCACATCTGACCTTTGATTTTACCTTTTTTAAACAAACAAAAATATTTGATTTACTACAAACTTGTGTTGTCATTCTTTTATTTGTGGTTTATGTGTCTCCCAGGTCATAGTAGAGCCAAGTGTATTTCTCCTTAGTAAATAGCCTCCAATCTCAGAGGTAAAAACACTCATTTTGCATCTTCAGAACTGCTATTGAGCATAGAAACAACAAGGCACACCTTTTTTCGACTTCCCAAATGTTTTTATTGATTGCAACACAGTTTTGTTTTTTTCGAAATATTATGCATGGGTCAAAAGCCACATTTTTTTTCATTAAAAAGTAATAAAATAACACAGTGAAAAATACAAACAGGAGATGGGGTGATGTTACCCCTGATCCATCCCAAATGTGAAGAACCACACTTTCTTTTTGGGGCTCAAATGGGTATCTTCAACATGATCCCATGGCTAGGGTAAACATGTGCTATCTGCCATCATGGGGGATCAATGGACGTGCTTTGGGGGTGAAAGCCCTTCCTCTCCCCTACTTGAGGAGGGAGGAAGAGGTTGCACCCCCAAAACAGGGACATAGATATCCTGTGACGGCAGATAGCACACGTTGAGTCTTCAGTGTGTGCATCCTCACATTTGGGCTGGTGGAAATCCCATAGAAAAATTCCGACACATAACAAAACACACAAAAAGGGGAGGGGGGTCACACTATTCTCCCCAAAATATCTATCATGTTTTTATATTTTTGCTCAATCACAATCATTCTCTTTCTCATAATGTCCATTTCGCTACTGCATTCCATGATTTCCTGAATGATTATTTTGGCGCTGGCACTCGAGAATGGAGGATTTGGACTTCCTGACACACCCCCACGTTCAGTCCCTAAAAAGAAACAAATATTTTAAAACTATGCAGGCCTACATCTGTATTTACCTTGAAGTTGTGGTGACAGACACTGACCTGTTGTGCTGATAAGCTCCACCTCCCCTTCCTCCACCTCCACTTTCTCCCCCTCCGCTTCCTGAACCTGCTGAACTTTGTCTGCTTTGGGATCTTCGGGGAGTTTCTGTGGTGTTGGGTTCCTCGTCTCATGAGCATGGTGTCCTCCCACTCTCCTCTCCCCTATGGGAATAGAAAAAAAAATGTATCCTTTAGCACACAAACTTTTTAGGCCTGAAAATGGATTCTCAATGTTTTAAAGTGGGGTCCAATTGATATTTGGCCCTGAGTTTCAAGATTAACATATGAGATCTTGCAAACTCAACAAAGCAACATGTTATTTTGGAGGACACTCACAAATACACTTGGATAACCACCAAGGTATCCACTGGACCACCTGTGTGTGACACCGTTAAGAAATTTGGTCATGTGGCCCAGAGTATAGTATCTTGATGAAGAACAAAAAAGAGTACACAACTGCTGGAGTGTCATCTCCTTTACCCAGAATACAGTTTATTCTTTCATTCACATTCTAAATTTCCTTACAACACATTATCTAGCCAACAATGTGTAGATAAACATTGTTGAAGTAAAATGAGGCATGCCCACATGTCGTTTACGTGGATATGTGCCAAACATGTTTGGGGGAAGAGCAGCAATTTTTTTTTCAACACATTTAGCAAATAAGTGGACTCTCCACTTAACATAAAAGTTGAGATTTTAAAATGTGAAACCAGTCAAGCCAAGCACATGGTGCAAAACATGGAAGAATACATATTACAATGTGAAAGAACACAGTAAAATAAACTTACTTTTTTCAATGCTTTTTATAAGCTTCCTATACTGCTCCGGCTCCCTGAGCTTCAGGTCTGACCAACTTTTACGGAGTTGTTCCTTGGATCTCCTGACCCCATATTTTTTATAGAGAGTCTTCGCAACTTTGTCCATAATTTGTGACTTCCGGAGATTAGGGCTGTCGTATGGGCCATGCTTGCCGTCGTAATCCTTCCTCCGCAGAATGTCCACCATCTCCGCCATCTCAGAAAAAGACATATTAGTCGCCTTGTATCTTTTTTTACTGGATCGTGACGTTTCCGCCTCCGGGCTTTCCTCGTCGGTAATTTCTAGTAAAGAAGCCACCTGTGTCTGCAACATGTCGCAGTCTCACACTGTGCGCCGTTCATTAAGGGGCGGGGAAATGCTGAAAAAGTCCGTCATGGGCGGGCGACGAGGACGGAGTTACACGCATGCGCAGGGTATAAAAAGGGGAAAGAAGTTATTAGGGATACGCGGAGTAAGGACGACCGGAAGTGAACCAACGAAGTGAACTAAGGTAAGAAGGGAACTCGGGCCTGCAGTGGCCTCTAATGTTTCATGATTGTAAAGGGCAATATTGTGATAAGTTGAGGAGAATCAATTCTGATCCTTTTCTTTTTTTTCTTTTCTTTTTTACTTGTTGTTCCAAAAAGATGCATAAACTACGAGAGTCGGAGGTGATGCTGATTTTTATAGAAAAATATAAGGAACAGCGCAACCTGTGGGAACTGAAACACCCTGCGTACCACAAGAGTGATGTACGTCGGGCAACTATTACCAAGTTAGCAGAGGATATGAAGCCATGGATCCCAGATGCAGACTACACTATGATCAATAATAAAATCAACAACCTGCGTAATTCCTATAAAAAAAAATACAAGGAAGTGCGCCAGTCAAAGAGATCAGGAGCAGCAGCCGACGATGTAGTAAAGCCCAAGCTGTGGTACTACAGACATCTTCAATTTCTGGATGACCAGATCGAGGCCAGGGAATCTATTTCCAGCCTTCCCTCAACCCTTCCTTCCACCCTTCCCTCCAGCGTTCCTTCCACCCTTCCCTCCACCCCTGCAGAGGCGGAGGAGGAGCCTCCCGAGCTAGAAGAGCCAAATCTTCACATCTTCAGCCAGGTATAGTATTTTTGATCATAATTATTGTCCACTAAGTAATGTTGTGTTGAACTGTTTGGATTAGCCATAAATGATATCATCCCCCCCCCCCCCCAAAAAAAAAAAACAGGAAAGAGATCAAAATTGTGTGTGATAGATTCCCCAAATAATCAAATTTTTCATTTTATTTTAAAAACAGGATGAGGCAAGCCAGGAGGAAGAGGGTCAGGAGTGTGGCAGGCAGGAGGAGGCAGGGCCAAGTGGGACTCAGCAGGTCCCCAGGCCTAGTGGCAGCACCGTCTCCCAAGTGGCTCCCCTCCACGTCAGACCGCCAAAACAACGGCGGATGACACAAGTGGAGGAGGAGTCACTAAAGATGATTCAGGAGGCTGCTGCTATCATGAGGGCCCCCCCTCAACCCTACGGAGGGGTTTAGCACCTATCTGGCGGATAAGTTGCTCAGAATGGAGGCGGGACAACGGGCCCTTTGTGAGCACCTTATATATATGGCCGTACACATGGGGGCGAGGGGGCTGCTGACTGAGGCCACCCATATCTCGCAGCAGGCCAATCCCTCTCCTCCTTCTCCTCCTCCTCCTGCCACATCACCACCCACAGTGGCCCAGCCTGCAAGGGTGCGTGGACGGGTCCGTGGAGAGAACGCTGCAGAGAGGCGTGGAAGGAAGGCTACAGGGAAGAGCAGGAGGTGATTCCCTGGCCTCGAGCTGCTCATCCAGAAATTGAAGGTTGATGGAGTACCACAGCTTGGGATGATGCATGTCTTTGGCTGCTGCTCCTGATTTCATGCTGTTGTTGATTTTATTATTGATCATAGTCAGGTCTGCATTTGGTATCTAATGACTTGATATTCTCTGCTAATTTCGGAATAGTTGCCCTTCGTTTTTTTTTGTTTTTTTTCCGAAATAAAGGGAAATTTGATTTCAGCCAACATACATGCCTGATGTGTTTTTTTTTGGAAGTAGCAATACGATTTCATAAATACAATGTGTAATTAATAACAAGGGACACCAACCTCCATGAGTAAAAAATAAAAATAATATGTTGTTCTGAGAAATTGACACACCAAAAAATGCACAACAAATTTAAAGACAAAAACAAAAAAAAGGTGTAATTTGGGAGGTCGGCCTTGAAGAATTAAACAAATTATTCCTAAGATCACAAGAAAGAAGAAAGACATACGTTTGTCAGAACTCATGAGAAAGATCTGCTGCCAAAATGACATTTTAAAGACCGTTCTAAAGCAACAAAACATGCGCTGCATTAAACTAAGCAATAACTTGCAGAATGACGAATGTGCTCTCTCCATTAGGAACGCTAGTTTTACCAGAACGAGCGCTCCCGTCTCCTAATTCAGTCTGAGCATGCGTGGGTATTTTAACCGATGGACTTGCCCATAGACAATCGGAAATTCCCATCGGTTTTTTATCCATCGGAAAAATTTAAAACAAGTTCTATTTTTTCCAACCAATGGAAAAAAGACCGATGGGTACCATACACGATCGGTTGGTCTGATGAAAACCATCCATCGGACGGTTTTCATCAGTCAAACCGATCGTGTGTACGGGGCTTTAGAGGTTTATGTTTAGGTGCACTGTTTAAGCGTCTCTGTCTTTCTGTTTCCTCATCAACTGATCTGGTGACCTGCTCTATGATAAAGTCATCCGTTACTGTCAAATCAGACACGTAAGGCTTGATATCTCGTCTAACATTAGAGTTTTTTTCGTTTAGTCCCTGATACAGTGTATGAAGGAATATGCCTTGCACCAGTTTTTTGTCATAGTTAAGCTCTCGCCTATCATGTTGTGATGTGGACAGAACTTTTTGTTTTAACCCCACTAGCCTGTAAACAAATTGTTGTGCTGTTTCTCTTTCTTGCTGGGTAGCATTGCTAAGGTCCTGAAATAACTCATTACCACTTCGTTCTCTCATATGTGACTTCAAAAACCTTTTCAATTCAGCAACAGTAAGATCATCTTTGTCAGTCAACATATCTTTAAAATGACCAGGTTTGATT
The DNA here is from genome assembly GCA_029206835.1 of Rana muscosa. Lineage (NCBI taxonomy): Eukaryota > Metazoa > Chordata > Amphibia > Anura > Ranidae > Rana > Rana muscosa. The sequence goes on along the minus strand of CM055116.1, from coordinate 409,266,520 downwards.
ATTCTCAACACGGTGCGTATAATTTCAGATTCAGGGAATTTTTCTGTTAGACCCTCGTCAATTTGTCTGCACGCGCTACTGTAACTCATGTCCGAACCATGATCTGAAATTACACCACCATGCATTTTGAATTCTCTACATGGCAATAAAGCAACAACGTCAGTTAATCTCACCACCTCCGATACCTGTTCAGTCCTTGCAGTCCCACTACTTATTTTTTTGCAGCAGTTGCAATGTCCACAGTTGGTGTACTTTCCTTGTTAAGTTTTAGTTCATTGATCTTGTCTTGGATGATGAGTAGGTAAGACATGCCTTGATCTTCTAACTTCTCCAGCTGATCGCTTCTCATGTAGTCTACAATAAATTCAACGAGTTCCATTTCATTGGTACCAGTCACTGATGGAACGTTCACGTGTCTTTCATCTTCCAGCGTAATAGCGAGGCTATGCCGCTGTTCTTCACTAAGCAGATGAAGTTGTTTCCGGATATCCCACATCAGCGCACAACGAGGAGACGCCATATCTGTTGCACTCTGAAGACTTGCACTCACAAGGCAGACGACACTCACGACTCTCCTTGTAGCTCTGTAGTAGGCTCACGCTTGTCTCGCGCTTCCCTCTCACTGGTAACACAACGAATCCCGGCACACGAGCCCCCAAAATGTTACCGGCCTCAAAATGTGAATTAAGAGAGCCGATAATTGTAGACGTGATGAGATAAGGTGATCAGCTTGGCGTGGACTGCAAAGAATCACACAAACAGCACGAGACAAGACCACTGGGTTTTATGGCTGGAGATAGTTTTACTTTTACATAACAATACATCTTTTACATTTTTATAATCACATGTTTATAACTATTAACAATATAAAATACAGATTTTAACTGAAGTATTTTAAAACGTAGTTACACAAAAAACATTGTTATATTTTAATAACATATATATTCCTGTTATTCCGTGTTATAGATGATGATGTACACTTTAACTGTGCAATACTGCTTTAATACAAACATTATTTCGGTAGTTCTCTTTTTTACCCACTAGATGGTGCACATGAAGCAATGCATAGGCTTTACATATAGGTTTTTCCTTATTCATTAAAATATCAGTTTTCAACATGTGCTTTTCTAACTTTATTGAACTTGTATAAACCAGGTTTCAATATTCCTATTTAGAACAGTTTAGTGCTTCTAATAGACATTTATTCTGGCTAATGCAGTATTTTCATGTTTTTATGCCCTTTTCACTTGTTTCTCACACATGCTGTCCTAAACTTCTAATATCAGTAAAACTATAGAATACAGTCTGCTGGAACTTTCCCTGCATCTGCTCCAGATGTCTAAGAATCTTTCTATTATAGTTTAATGCAGATTAGGAATGATTTAGAGTACATACCTGCAAAGAATCACACAAACAGCATGAGACAAGACCACTGGGTTTTATGGCTGGAGATAGTTTGACTCCAGTCACATGGTGGGTGGCCTTATATAAACTCTGTTTGTGTACCTTCTCTGCCATCTACTGGTTCTTGATAGAATAGCAGGAAGGTATTTCTTTGCTAGAAATAAAATAAAAAAAATGAATATGTACTTTGCTTTGGGGTGTCTGTTTTGTGACCATATAAACCCCAGTCCGTCACAAATGCAGCCAGTTTTTCCCCAAATGCAGCCAGTTTTTCCCCAAATGCAGCCAGTTTCCCCCCAAATGCAGCCAGTTTGTCCCCAAATGCAGACAGTTTGTCCCCCCCAGCCCTGCACTTACCTTCTTCGGGTCAGCGCCGTCCTTCTTCCGTCCTCGATCAGTGGCGGCTGGTGCTCAAATTTTTTGGGGGGGCGCAAACAAACTGAAAAAAAAAAAAACATCAATTGCCGCCACTGTGCCCATTAAACGCAGCCACTGTGCCCAAACGCCACTAGTTTGTCCCCAAATGCAGCCAGTTTCCCCCCAAAATACAGCCAGTTTCCCCCCAATATACAGCCAGTTTCTCCCCCAATATACAGCCAGTTTCTCCCCCAATATACAGCCAGTTTCTCCCCCAAATGCAGCCAGTTTCTCCCCCAATATACAGCCAGTTTCTCCCCCAAATGCAGCCAGTTTCTCCCCCAATATACAGCCAGTTTCTCCCCCAAATGCAGCCAGTTTTTCCCCCAATATACAGCCAGTTTCTCCCCCAATATACAGCCAGTTTCTCCCCCAAAATACAGCCAGTTTCTCCCCCAAAATACAGACAGTTTCTCTGTTTCTCCCCCAATATACAGCCAGTTTCTCCCCCAATATACAGCCAGTTTCTCCCCCAAATGCAGCCAGTTTCTCCCCCAATATACAGCCAGTTTCTCCCCCAATATACAGCCAGTTTCTCCCCCATAATACAGCCAGTTTCTCCCCCATAATACAGCCAGTTTGTCCCCTATATGCAGCCAGTTTGTCCCCTATATGCAGCCAGTTTGTCCTCCATAATACAGCCAGTTTGTCCCCTCCAGCCCTGCACTTACCTTCCCCGAGTCAGCGCCGTCCTTCTTCCATCCTCGATGTCTTCTCCCGCCCTCTATGTCACTTCAGCCAATCAGGTTACCGGTAACCAGACCCGGTGAACCTGATTGGCCAGGGAACGCACCCCTGTGCGTCCTCTCATTAGGTATTTAGAAGCCGTTTACAGCCCTCAGGCTGTAGTCGGGAAGCCTATCAGAGCCTGCTGGCTCTGATAGGCACTTCTAAAGGCCAATCAGATGCTGTTATTCAGATGGCCGGCGCTCAAGGGGCCGGCCATCTGAATAGTGGGCGGCAGCAATACATAGGTTCATGCAATGCATGAACCTATGTATTGTTGTGAGTGACGGCCGGGCGCAGAAGCGAGCGGTAGCGGCGCTTCTGCGCCCACTATGGTCGCGCCGCCATGTGTAAAAAAAAAAGACATAAAAAAAATAAAAAAAACTCTTAAAAGGGCCCTTTTTTTTATTTATTTTTTATTTTATTTTTTTGGTGACCACAGGAGGGGGGGGGGGGGCGGCGCCCGGGCGCCCCCTATGGATGGGCCGCCACTGTCCTCGATGTCTTCTCCCGCCCTCGATGTCGCTTCAGCCAATCAGGTTACCGGTAACCAGACCCGGTGAACCTGATTGGCTGAAACGCCTGTCAGTGTTAACCAGGGAACGCACCCCCTGTGCGTCCTCTGGTTAGCTATTTGGAAGCCGATTACAGCCCTCAGGCTGTAATCGGGAAGCCTATTAGAGCCGCTGGCTTTGATAGACACTTCCAAACACCAACCAGCCACTGTTATTCAGATGGCCGGCGCTCAACAGGGGGCCGGCCATCTGAATAGTGGTCGGCAGCGGCAGCGATAATTCATAGGTTCATGCAATGAATGAACCTATGTATTGTTGTGAGTGACGGGCGCAGGAGCGAGAGGGGGCGGCGCTCCTGCGCCCACTATGGATGCACCGCCACTGAGTCAGAGTGAACGAGTCTGTGGGAGGAGTGGAGGGGGCAGCCACACCCCCAGCTCCGCCCACCAACTCCGGCTGCCTCCGGAGACATTGGAGATGATGGGGAAAACGTGACATGCAGTCCGGTGGCGCCGCGGTCCACCGGACATTTGCCCGGTATGCCCTATGGCCAGTCCGAGCCTGGCCGCAACATATAAGCAAAGGGCGGGAGGGTGGGGTGCACCACAGCTGTGCCTTCTGAGGCAACTGAGTCCTCAGCTACGGAACCCCTCTTTATAGCCCTGTTTAGGGGTTCTGGAACATTCTAAGTGATGTCATCATGTACATGTACCCCTATCGGTCACCTGACCTCACCTCACAACCCTATACCTAATTAAGGCTTCACTGCGCGCCACAGGCTTGCAGGGGGAGCCTTGAAACTGCCTCTGACCATTATCCCATGAGGAAAGGGGGGGTTCCTAGAAACACCTCTTTCCCATTTCCTTTCATGGGATAACCGGCAGGAAGGCATAACTTAATTAAAGAAATACACAAGACACCAGGCTTGGATAAATTATTTGACCACGGCCGTTTATTATTGGTTTTAAAAGATAGGACAAGATGTATAAACACATGTCTGAAAGAAAGGCCCCCAATAGAGATCATACATTTCTCAACTGCTCTATTTACTCTCCTTCTGATTTTTTCCAGAGGTCTCAAAGACGAGGATTCCAACCACCTCAGCCTCGGTACTACCTCTGAAAAAACTATAGAAATGTGGGGAAATTATCATTTTAAGCAGATGAGGTCATTCTTTATATCAAAAATGTAATCTAATGTTTTGGCTGGTCCTTTATCATTTCCCCCTAAATGAACGATTAGAATATCGGGTGGAGGAAAAATTTATGTAACCGACCTTACTCAAAATAAAGATCAGACCAAACCATTCCTATCTTTCCGCTCCAGAAAATCCTAAAACTAGCAGGATCAAAACTTACATTTTCTGTATATACTCTGACGGCTGCTCTGCGCTCAGCCCAAAACACGAATGAGTGGCCAACAATCCATATTACTTGCGCATTACCTGAAACGCTTCAAATGCAAGAATTAGGTCTGACATATAACTGATAACTATTAGACCTACATCTTCCAACTGATTTAATTATAGAAGAGTCTAAACCAACTCTGGATGCCTCAGTGGCCACCCCAATCCTGAAAGAATGTAAAAGTAAAATGTTCCTGCAGATTTAAAGCAGAAGGGCATTTCTTAAAAACACTGAGAAATTGGAATTTCGTGAGCATGAACTATCCGAGTGCAGAAACAAAAATGACCCTGAATTAGGCCTAATCTCCAAATATTCTGATAACCGACCGATTGGGCTAATTGAGGAGCCACCAAAAGCATAAAGAATAACCCAACTACCCTTCCTTAATTGGTCCATCTTAGATTGCCTAATGAAGATTCCCAATTGATCGCCTTTATTCACTATATCTGACATTCGTAAACCACACTTACCTATTTTACTACTAGGGACCAACTCAGAGACCCTGAGTGCCGCAAAGAACTTTATGGAAAAAACTGATTTAAATAACAGACTCGAAACTAGAAAAACAAACCTGAACTGTAGTATCACATAACTTTATCAAAATATCCGGAGTGATTGGCTTCCTTTTATCTATATTGAGATTCCCTTTTTTGTAACCCTTCAGGGCCCGTCTTACCGAGAAAAAAATGGTACATGAGGGCAAATTCTGTAACTTGAAAAAGAAAGAAATCCCTGAAATAACTTTATTAATATGTGACCATGAATATCTTTTAATAAATAAATGACCCAAAAATAAAAGGACCAAACCCTCCGAAAAAGATTCACATGCCTCATTTCATGCCGACCAGTGGCGGATCCAGGGGGGGGCAACCATCTGTCACACTCGCTTGCTCTGTTTTTTTTTTTGCGCCTGATCTCCCGAACTTTGGGGACCCGGTACCGGCCAGCCGTAGGACCCCTGGACCCCAAACTTGGCACACATGTAGCCCAATGTGTCTTCTACAAGTGTGCAAAGGTTGATGTCTGGGGGACCTACGGCTCGGGAGCACTGATTTTTTAAATCCGGGCACCCCTTCCATAGACTCCAATGTTAAACGGTCATTTCTCCAGTGATTTTGCGGACCCGGTACTGGCCGGTCGTAGGTTCTCTGGACCCCAAACGTGGCACACATGTAGCCCCATGTCTTCTCTACAAGTGTGCAAAGTTTGGTGTCTGGGGGACTTACGGCCGTGGAGCACTGATTTTTTAAAACCGGGCACCCCTTCCATAGACTCCAATGTTAAACGGTCATTTCTCCAGTGATTTTGCGGACCCGGTACCGGCCGGTCGTAGGTCCTCTGGACTCCAAACGTGGCACACATGTAGCCCCATGTCTTCTCTACAAGTGTGCAAAGTTTGGTGTCTGGGGGACTTAAGGCCGTGGAGCACTGATTTTTTTAAAACCGGGCACCCCTTCCATAGACTCCAATGTTAAACGGTCATTTCTCCAGTGATTTTGCGGACCCGGTACCGGCCGGTCGTAGGTCCTCTGGACCCCAAACTTGGCACACATGTAGCCCCATGTCTCCTCTATAATTTTGAAAAGTTTGGTGTCTGGGAGAACCAATTTTTCAAAGCCGGGCACTCCTTCCATAGACTTCCATGTTAAACATCAGTCTAGTCATGGGCACAGTGAGGCATAGGCACAGTGAGGCAAGTATAAGCCTAGGACACCCTAGGCTTATACTTGAGTCAATAAGTTTTCCCAGTTTTTTGGGGTAAAATTAGGTGCCTCGGCTTATATTTGGGTCGGCTTATACTCGAGTATATACAGTACTTGTTCTGCGGCTGCCGCTGCCTCTCTGAGTCTCTCTCTCAGTTTCTCACATCAGCCGATCAGCGGCGCTGAGAGAGAGACTCGTCTAATGTAGTTATGTGGCACACTGACACGATACCAGGAGCGGAGGAGGAGGTGGGTGGAGCCTCTTCCCTGCACTCGCTGCTAACGCCTGGGCCGCTTGGCGTCTAGCAACGAGTGATGTCAGTGAGTCACGTCAGGCCGCTCTGTGGGCAGGTGCAATAGCGTGCGGCTCCACAGACGGGTAAGAAAGCGGGCGGCTCCGCTTGCGGCGCGGTTTGTTGTCGGGGGGCGGCGCGGTTCGTGGGCAGACCATGCTGCTCAGTGTGTTGGCAGCGCAGGTGAGAGTGAGAGAGCAGGCTCAGTGTGGCAGCTGGCCAATCAGCTAGCCGGGAGCGGGGGAGCAGAGAGATGAGATCATCTCTCACCGCCCGTGCCTGCCCTACATTCCTGCAGTGACTTCCGCCCTCACTGTGCAGACAGCAGAGAGATTACATTATCTCTCTGCTGCCTGACTCTGGGAGTCTGGGACACAGCAAGAGACAACCAAAACTACACCTTAGCAGGCAAGTTAGTGACAATCCGCAAGGTGTGGCAGGCGACGTGGCAAGTGACAATCGGCAAATTGTGTCAGATGACGTGGCAAATGACAATCTGCATCTGGTGGCACGCAAGTGACAATCCACAAGATATGGCAGGTGACGTGGCAAGTGACAATCCGCAAATTGTGTCAGGTGACGTGGCAAATGACAATCTGCATCTGGTGGCAGGCAAGTGACAATCAGCAAGGTGTGGCAAGTGACGTGGCAAGTGACAATCAGCAAGGTGTGGCAGGTGATGTGGCAAGTGACAATCCGCAAGGTGTGGCAGGTGATGTGGCAAGTGACAATCAGCAAGGTGTGGCAGGTGATGTGGGAAGTGACAATCCACAAGGTGTGGCAAGTGACAATCCACAAGATGTGGCAGGTGACGTGGCAAGTGACAATCCACAACGTGTGGCAAGTGACACGCTCAGGGCTCCCACTAATTGCAGGCGACGGTGGCAAGTGACACACTCGGGGCTCCCACTGATTCTGCATTGAACTATTTAATTTCATATTACAATGTAATAGAAATAATGCGCTTCAATCATCCTGACACCATAACAACCATGGTGCCGGGATGATTGAAGCGCCGACACCAACCATTTCCCCGATAAATTTCCCACAAAAAAAAAATTTTTTGGCAGTGCCCCTCCCGAGAAAAGACTCTGGATCCGCCCCTGATGCCGACTGATATCCAGCCTAGGTTGAAGGAGCTACAGAATTCTTAATATTTTCCAAAATTAGACTCAAATGAGATCCCAAAGATGGTATGGATACTCTGTCCCAACTATATCCGCTTCTGGCAAAAGACTAAAAATCCACTGTGTCATTCTTTGCATGTCTTGCCTTAATCCAGATGTTTAAACTTAAACATTTGAAAATTAAATAGCGAAGTAAAATAATGACCGGCAAAGACTTGGATGATAAACAATTTATTGCATAGACTACCCCTTTGTTGTCAGTACTCATTATAATACGCTCATTTCTAAAAGCATAGCCCCAAATTTCAAGAGCTACAATTATAGGAAACAGTTCCAATAACACTATATTCTTCAAGTAACCTTTTTTATGCCAGCAAGGATTCCAACGTCCCGCACACCAATGGGTTCGCCATATGGAGTCAAAGCCAATAGAACCCGCGGCATCCATACAGAAACTGAAATCTAATGCCTCGTACACACAACCGTTTTTCCCCTTGGCAAAACTGCGATGAGAGCTTTTGGCCGGGAATTCCGACCGTGTGTATGCTCCATTGCAGTTTTTCCGACGGGAAAACTGCCGGGGAAAAAAAGAGAGCAGGATCTCCTTTTTCCCGTCAGGAAAAAATCCTAGCGGGAAAACCAATCGTCTGTATGCTTTTCCGACGGGGAAAAAAAACGTGCATGCTCGGAAACAATTTGACGCATGCTCGGAAGCATAGAACTTAATTTTGTCGACTCCTCATAGTCTTTTACTTTACCGCGTTCTTGGCAGTCAAAAGTTCACCGGACTTTTGTGTGACCGTGTGTATGCAAGGCAGGCTTTGAGAGGAATTCCATCGGGAAAACCATTGTTTTTTTATCCGACGGGAAAACCGGTCGTGTGTACGAGGCATCACTCTAGAATAAACTCAGGTTGCCATAATGACCTACCGTTAAAGTGTTTGAGAAACTGTACCCACACCAACAGGTCCTCTCGCATGTCGTGTGTTATTCTAAGGTGTGAAAATGGTGATTTTAAACCCGAAATGGACATGTACAGTCTCCTTGAGAAAATCCTTCCTACAGGCATAACCCTGGTAGCAAAGACTATTAAGCCTATTAATGATTGCATATCTTTCAAACATACCTTTTTACTCCTGATAATCCAATAAAATAATACCTTCATCCTTTCTATCTTTTCTACTGGTAACCTAAATTCCATACCTACAGTATTAATGGATATCCCTAAAAAATCCAGACAGGTAGAAGGCCAACATGTTTTCTCCATCGCTGAAGGGATTCCAAAATCGTTACAAATTTTTTAAAATTACTTTAACAGTAATTACTCTAACAGCAACAAACAATCTGACGAACCTAAAAATAAAAAAATCATCTAAGTAATGAATTAAAAAATGAGAACCCGTGACAAAATACAATCATTACGAAGAGCAACCCATGGGTAAAAACTTATAAAAATAAGACTTATTTTCAACGAAAAAACCCAAGGAACTAAAACAATCTGGATGAATGGGAAGAAGCCTGCAAGACGATTTTATATCCGCTTTTGCTAAATGCGCCCCTTCTCCCAATTGCCTAAGTTTCTGCAAAGCATCCTCAAAAGAAGCATACTTCACAGAAGCCATATCTTCCGGAATTTGGTCATTCAATGAATTACCTACTGAGAAGGAAAGGTGATGGATTAATCTAAAAGGAGTTTGGCTCCTTCTTAGGAACTATACCTAAAGGGGAAATTCTAAAATGAACAAACAGAGGATGAGGGAAGGGGCCCTCAAACCTTCCTTCTTGTACCTCTTTTAAAATTTTGTCTCTGACAACTTCATGCAAATTATCGACTGACTTAAATTTTTTTACTAATATACAACCCTTGCCAGAAAAAATTGGCAAGCGGAAACCGTCCCTAAAACCTTCAATTAACATTAGAGTCTTCTGCCTGTCTGGATATACCCATAACCAAGGAAGAATTTCTAGCCACCTCACTGGGGTGGCTGCCCTTTGGTAACACTCTCTGCCATGTTGTTGGTTGGCAGCGGACATCTTTTTAAAGCACGGTGCTTGGTAGAGAATGACACAGAGATGAAATTATAAAAAATATGGGTTTTAGTACAATACAAATACAAATAAGCATAAAAAAAACATCCTTGCAGATGTATGGCTAGATAGCCATATGTGCGAATCACTGCTAGGTTGCCACTCGACTAGTTTCGCTACACAGAGCTTCCTCAGGAGTGATTGAAACTATAGCAGGTTAACACTGAAAGCACATAATACATAGATTTAGCATAGGGATTGGTTAAATAATGAATGCATTGCAATTAATTTATTGGGAAATATATAAGGAATACAATTCAAGCATAGCCTGGTTATAATAACAAGATTTTTTCTAAAGGAAAGTATCGACATGCATCATATATCATGACCCAAACTGGACTCTCTTATTCCAGGTTCATTCTCTGACCCAGCTAACTGCAACCATACGGACGCCCGGGGTCCCCAGGGTAATACAGTTGTCATGCCAATCGACTGGCCACTGGGGTTCCCCATTAGTTAGCCTGGATGTGCTACCTAATCTGCAGTCCCATCATTGTTTTTCCACACACTTTTTTCCAGCGTTACTTCGCCTTGCCAATGTTTCCACACTTGGCGTTTCCCTTTTCCAAGATGGCGCTGCGGGCCTCTGAGGCATGGGGGGCGGCGACGCACACGTCTCAGGACTGATGATGCGCCGCGCCGTCTGTTGCCTAGGTAACGCACGCTGAAGTCCAATCATTGGGCCACGCATGCGCACAGGACAGGTCGCTGAAAACGTCCGCGTCGCGGCGATGACGTCAGACATCGCAACGGCGGGGGTTTAAGTAGCGCGGCGTTTGCCGCCAACACTCTGCCAGGATTCCGCCCCACATTTGGGGAGCTGGACGCATCCTTCCCAGCTGTGATATCCGCCAGATTAACAAACTAAAGGTAGGTGTTCAGGGACAGTCCATGTCCACTTTGATCTATTCGTTCTCATAGTGGATTAGGTACTTACTCTGTTCCCCTTTTTTCTTTTCTTTTTGCTGACAGTGAGTTTGCAATACTTCATCTCCAGCAATTGGTGGTTCACCACTTCTACCTAGTTCATTTGTCTTCATTACCCTGCACCAAATCTTCTCAACAGGAGTGCCATTTTTTCTCTTTATATATACTTCAACACCAATGATACTATTATTGCATTGGCACATTGGTTGTGACCTGTGTCACCTATATATTCAGGTATGACTTTGCTAAGTTAGTCCATGTTGTTAGGTGGTTAATTGATCGATGGGAAATGTCGTCCCCTTCAATCCGTTGGATTTGAAAGAATTTTTCAGTCTTTGCTTCTATGATGAGTCAATAATCTAGCAGATTGGTGAGTGTACCTCTTGTCCAGTTTGGGTCATGATATATGATGCATGTCGATACTTTCCTTTAGAAAAAATCTTTTGTTATTATAACCAGGCTATGCTTGAATTGTATTCCTTATATATTTCCCAATAAATTAATTGCAATGCATTCATTATTTAACCAATCCCTATGCTAAATCTATGTATTATGTGCTTTCAGTGTTAACCTGCTATAGTTTCAATCACTCCTGAGGAAGCTCTGTGTAGCGAAACTAGTCGAGTGGCAACCTAGCAGTGATTCGCACATATGGCCATCTAGCCATACATCTGCAAGGATGGGTTTTTTAATGCTTATTTGTATTTGTATTGTAATAAAACCCATATTTTTTATAATTTCATCTCTGTGTCATTCTCTACCAAGCACCGTAGTTTAAAGTCCCAGGGTACCCAGTGTACCCATTGTTCTTCCCCTTTTTCTTTATATCCATTAACCGGGATGTAGTGCTTTTAAATTTGACCGAGCATGTCCAATTTATTATCTTTTTAAAGCATTCGCTGACTGGATGGCCTCCTGCACAAAAGGCACATTCATGCCTGTATTTGCAAGAGTTCGGCCACTTGCAACGCCTGTCATTGAAATTAAAGCAGATTCCTTTCTTGTAACCAGGTGTTTAGCCATAATCGTATATCTTTTACTCCCCATTTCAAACTGGGGTGCTGTCAGGAAAGGTTCCACCCACTGGTAATACTATCTGATATTTGGCGTGCAGTACTGATGTCCACCTGCATGTGTCTCCTGGCAGTTTGAACTGTCAGGAGATCCTTTCCCTGCTGGTGTTATGCGAGCTTTGGGCCGCAGTACTGGCATCCACCAGCGGGTGGATCCTGGCAGTATGGAGCAGATATCTCCTCCTGCAGTTAGGCGTCACATGAACCTGATAGCAGGTAATGGTATAAAAACCTGGCAAGTTCATACATACCTTGCCTTGGCTTCGTCTTGTGCCCTGATCGAAACCTTGATCCTGAACCTGTTACCTCAACCTGACTCTGATCCCAAACCTATTCGTACCTGTTCCTGCCAGTCCTGGATCCCTGCCCCTGCTGTCTGATCTCTTCCACCCTCTCCCTGTCCGTTGCTCCTTGTCCCCCATTTGCTGATCTCCTGTTATGACCCTGGCTTAGCTAGACTATGATTTCGGTATTCCCTTTTGGCTATATTTATTCGTCTGATTATTGTTATTTTGGGGTCTTGTCTAACATTGGTTTGTTGTGCACTGTGTGTTATTAGAGGTGGTTGTGTTTACATATTAGTCAAGTTTCTTAATAAATGATTACTTTCTTTACCTATATACGTCTGGTTCACTTGTGCAGTACACACAGTTCTGATGACATCTGATTCATGACAGGTGCACCGCGAGTTTTTGTCGGCAGGACTCATCGTACGAAAACCATACAGAACCACTTAAATTTTTATGAGCCTCCAGAATTATGTCAATGTGCTGGAAAAGACCAGAACTCTTACTTGGACACTTTTTGCACAGCACACTACTGAAGATACAGAAAGCCTGAAGCCAGTTATTAAATGACTTTGCCAAAGGCCTTCTCCTATCCTCTTCTTTATCACTCTTCTCTGGTTTAGCCATAAACTCTTTAGTGGACGATAAGAGGGACAAAATGTCCACATATTCCCCTCTACATATTTTTTCTTTAACACTGATGGTGAGATAACCAAGAGGAGAAACTTCAATAGGCAATGTTTCTTTAAGACAAATCTCTGGAATAATTTGCATCCTAGCATTGCTGAGACTAACCGGATCAGCTGCAGAAGATAACTGCACTGAATGCTATTTACTGGGTGCAATTAGCTGAAGGGGCAGCAGGTGGTGCCCAAACCATAGCAACAGAATTATTTATATTATTCTCCCCACTCTCTAGCAGTCTCACTAGTCTGGTTTTTGCTATCTAAATTTTTTGAAAATTTAGATAAATATCAGATAGAGTAGTCAGTAGTGTCATTGCAGTCAACTCACCAGCCCCTAGGTTCAGCTGGACATCTGCCCTCTGCTGCAGCTGAGCACCGACCACCGGTATGTTGGGGCCCCCTTGTTGCTGTACTTGCTCCTAGGGCACTGCGTTCTGCGGTGGTCTAGATAAGCCAGTGACCACTCTGCTGTCCGATCTGGCATCTTCTGGCTTCCTCTGTTGCCTAGGTGACTCCTCTGGTCTTCTGCAAGATGGCCGCCATGACGCGTCTCTGCATATAGCCCCTCTTTCCGGAGCCTGGCACTTGCCCAGCGCTCCCTACTGATATTCTGCGGGGAGGAGATGGGGAGTGCAATCTGTGAGGAATACACCTCCTCTTTGCCGGCCCCTCCGCTCTGCCGGAGATGACGCTGCCTTGCCCCCTGCACTCTGAATGCTCTTCTCAGGGGTCTTTCTTTTCCTCCTGCCATGATAGGATGCTTCCTCCTTTCCAGCCCCGCGCTCCTACTTCGGCGGTGGCGATGGTGGCGGCGAAGGCAACATCCTCTTCTCCTGGCTCAGCTTGACCCGTAGTAAGGGTCGAGACAGTGGCAGACCCAGTCTTCTCCCTCCTCGCCAGCTTGCTCGATGAGCCGCCTCAGAAGGCTCATCTTCTGCCTCAAAAGGCGCTGTTTGCTCAATGGAGCGAACCCCTAGTGCACCACAGCTGTGCCCTGTGAGGCGACTGAGCCCTCAGCCATGGAACCCCCTTTTTATAGCCCTGTAAGGGGTTCTGGAACATTCTAAGTGATATCATCATGTACCTCTACCCCTTTTGGTCACCTAACCTCCCCTCACAACCCTATACCTAACTAAGGTTTCACTGCGTGCCACAGGCTCGCAGGGGGAGCCTTGCAACTGCCTCCTGCCATTATTCCATGAGGAAACAGGGGTTCCTAGAAACCTATTTCCCTTTTTCTTTCAGTCTTGTCAGTTACGATGCTCCCAGTCATCTCTGAGATCTACAGAACCCTTCCCCTCTATGTTATGAAGAATTGGAGGTTTGTGTGGTCCTGGATTAGGGTGACAAGGCTGTTCTCAATGGATACAGCCTAATGAGTGAGAGTTGTAACACAAAGACAGGAAGTGTGTTACTGGCAGAACTACCAGGTGAACATAAAGGAAGAAAGCCTGGAAAAAAAGAAATCAAATGCAGCCAGCACATCTAAGGTTGTATTAAGCTTATGTTCCTGGGTTTAATTCAAAGACCCTCAACTCACAGAACTGTGTGCATTAATACATGTATGAGTATAAATGGACCCCTAGGTGATAAAAGATCAGCAACATGTGAATTTGATAGGTAAATTATCTTTTCTATTATTGTCTTTAATTGGTCTTAAGTGAAGATTGTAGCTTGGACCTAATGTTGTCTTCTGATGACAAAATGTAGTCAAATTATGGGACTTTTTGTCTTCATAATATTCACTTTTCTGCACCAAATTTACTTTACTTTGCCATGGCTTTTTAAAAGTGTAATTAAACCCAAATCATTATAAACTGTCAATACATGCTATATTACATTGTGTGCATATATACAAAAAGAGATATCGCCCTGGGACTTTGAGTTGAGGTGAGCACAGTTTGCCACCGAGTAACAAAAGTAGGTACAGTAAAATGTATTTATTCAAAAATTTGATGTACATACATGAATAAGAATATTAGCTCAGCCAATCAATAGTACATGATTAAATGGTACACATGCCATACATAATAGTATCTAGGAGACCCGATGCATTTCGCAAGATTATTGCTCGCTCTTCAGGGGTGAAGAAAACACCCTTCACAACAGTTGGCCAGATGAAGAACACTCTCCAGGAGGTAGATGTATGTGTGTCAAAGTCAACAATCAAGAGAAGACTTCACCAGAGTGAATACAGAGGGTTCACCACAAGATGTAAACCATTGGTGAGCCTCAAAAACAGGAAGGCCAGATTAGAGTTTGCCAAACAACATCTAAAAAAGCCTTCACAGTTCTGGAACAACATCCTATGGACAGATGAGACCAAGACCAACTTCTACCAGAGTGATGGGAAGAGAAGAGTATGGAGAAGGAAAGGAACTGCTCATGATCCAAAGCATACCACCTCATCAGTGAAGCATGGTGGGGGTAGTGTCATGGCGTGGGCATGTATGGCTGCCAATGGAACTGGTTCTCTTGTATTTATTGATGATGTGACTGCTGACAAAAGAAGCAGGATGAATTCTGAAGTGTTTCGGGCAATATTATCTGCTCATATTCAGCCAAATGCTTCAGAATTCATTGGACGGCGCTTCACAGTGCAGATGGACAATGACCCAAAGTATACTGCGAAAGCAACCAAAGAGTTTTTTAAGGGAAAGAAGTGGAATGTTATGCAATGGCCAAGTCAATCACCTGACCTGAATCCGATTGAACATGCATTTCACTTGCTGAAGACAAAACTGAAGGGAAAATGCCCCAAGAACAAGCAGGAACTGAAGACAGTTGCAGTAGAGGCCTGGCAGAGCATCACCAGGGATGAAACCCAGCGTCTGGTGAGGTCTATGCATTCGAGACTTCAGGCTGTAATTGACTGCAAAGGATTTGCAACCAAGTATTAAAAAGTGAAAGTTTGATTGATGATTGTTAATCTGTCCCCTTACTTTTGGTCCCTTAAAAAGTGGGAGGCACATATACAAACTGTTGTAATTCCTACACCGTTCACTTGATTGGATGTAAATACCCTCAAATTAAAGCTGAAAGTCTGCAGTTTAAGCACATCTTGTTCGTTTCATTTCAATTCCATTGTGGTGGTGTATAGAGCCAAAAAGATTAGAATTGTGTCAATGTCCCAATATTTATGGACCTGACTGTATATCTGTAGTGTTTACTTATCTCTCTCCAAAGCCCTATGTCCCATGTTTTTCTGCTGCTCAATTCTTCTGTTATCAGCATGATGACTTCTGAAAAGTTCTCTGACACAGGAGATAAAAGCAGCTGCAAGTTTGTGTCGGGGAGGTTGCTATAAATAGATTAGAAGAAAGCTTGTCTTTTTTACAGCACAGCTCTGCATGTGCCTTTCCCTCAATCAGCTGTCACAGAGTGTATGCCAAGACTCCCCTCCCACTGCTGAAAGAGGAAGAAAGAATTCTAACACAATGTTCACTTTCTAAAGAATATAGAAAGCTGAAGACGGCAGATATACATGTAAAACTTATGTAGGCAGATTTGTTTTATCCCTGTGTATCATCTGAGGCTGTTCACTTTACTGGATATAGGAGAGGGTTTACATCCACTTTAATTATTTATTTTGATCTTCAATTCTGAAATAATTTTTGTCAATTTCTTGTCATATGACTGGCACAGCACCAATCAGTGATGTGCAGACACAGATTCATAATCTAGATATTCTCCTATAAAGCATACATCAGCAGAGTATTAGTATTCTCCCTCAGTTCTTTCCCTGAGGATGTGAAAGACCTGGGGAACATCATGTGATGTCAAACAGTAATTAACCACCTCAATACTGGACACTTTCACCCCCTTCCGGCCCAGGCCATTTTTCAGCTTTCAGCGCTGTCACACTTTGAATGACAATTGCGCGGTCATGCTACACTGTAACCATGTGAAATTTTTATCATTTTCTTCACACAAATAGAGCTTTCTTTTGGTGGTCTTTAATCACTGTTGGGTCTTTTATTTTTTACAAAAAAAAAAGACAGAATATTTAAAAAAAAACTTTTTTCTTAGTTTCTGTCAGTAAATTTAGTAAATAAGTAAATTTTCCTCCTTCATGTGAGCTCATGAGGCTGCACTCATGGGCCCTGATGAGGTGGCACTTATGGGCACTGATGAGGAGGCACTAATATGCTGCACTTATGGGCACTAATATGTGGCACTGTATTTGGCTCCATCCATCTTCCCATCATCTCTGACTATCTTTCTTGTCCCTGCTGAAGAAAAGCATCCCCACAACATGATGCTGCCACCAAGTTTCACGGTGGGGATGGTATGTTCAGGGTGTTGTGCAGTGTTAGTTTTCCTCCACACATAGCATTTTGTTTTTTAGGCCACAAAGTAAAATTTCTGACCACAGAACCTTCTCCCACATGTTTGCTGTGTCCCACCTGAGCTTTGGATCTCTGCAGCTTCTCCAGAGTTATCATGGGCCTATTGGCTGCTTCTCTGATGAATGCCGATCGGGGGGGGGCATACTAGTGCGCCGATCGCGGGGGGGGGCTCTTACCTGCTGCTGCTGCTCCTCTTCTTCTCTTCATGTTTCCTGCTGTGCGGGAAACATGATAGTTTCGCGGGAGTGCGGGAAGGAGTAGCCTCTGCGGGTAAAACCCGCACAATCCCTGCCAGTTGGGAGGTATGCACCCATAGTTCGTTAGACGGCGGTCTGCCTATGTAAACAAGCCAGACCGCCGTTCTGTGACAAGGGAAGGCAGTGATCTTGTGTTTCTGAGCAGAAACATAAATCTCTGCCTTTCCACAGTACAACCACCCCCACACAGTTAGACAGCACTCCCAGGGAACACAGTTAACCCTTTGATCGCCCCGGATGTTAACCCATTCCCTGCCAGTGTCATTAGTACAGTGACATTGCATATTTTTTTAGCACTGATTGCTGTATTAGTGTCACTGGTCCCCAAAAAGTGTCAGTTAGGTGTCCAATTTGTCTGCCGCAATATAGTAGTCCTGCTATAAGTCGCTGGTCACCACTATTACTAGTAAAAAAAAAAAAAATATCCCAGTTTGTAGACGCTATAAATTTTGCGCAATATGCGCTTATTGGGATTTTTTATTACCAAAAATATGTAGCAGAATATATATTGGTCTAAATTGATGAAGAAATTCGATTTTTTACATTTTTCTATTGGGTATGTTTTATAGCAGAAAGTAAAAAATATTGTTTTTCAACTCTTTTTTTTGTTTATAGCGCAAAAAATAAAAGCTGCAGAGGTGATCAAATACCACCAAAAGAAAGTTCTATTTCTGGGAAAATGAGGACATAAATTTTATTTGGGTACAGCGTCGCATGTTCACGCAATTGTCAGTTAAAGTAGCACGGTGCCGTATCGCAAAAATTGGCCTGGTCATAAAGGGGGTAAACCTTCCGGAGCTGAAGTGGTTAATTACACAGGTTCTGTTGCTAATTAAGGCAGTAATTAAACTCAGTGCCTCATGTGTGTAGCAACCACGCCACCCTCCTACTCCATTCTTTGGCTCGTTCACTGGAGAGGAAGGCACGCACGGTCTCCACCATGCCCGTACCCCCTGGGTTGCAGAGGTTAAGCACACTTAGTTTCACTTACGGGTCTTTGCAGCGACTCCCCTCAGTGTTGGTTTCTGTCCCTAGAATGTAAGGACAAAAGTCTCTATGCCCAAAGTAACTCCAAGGTCCACACCAGCATCAACTCCAACATAGAGTTTATTTCTTTATGCACGAACATCCACAAATGAGGAGAAGAGAAAGGTGTTAGGAAGACAGATCAGTTCAGGCACTCTTATTTCTTCACCACTCGATCCCGAGTGGGTATAGCTCACCCGGATAGTCACCCGAAGGCACTAGCAGCCGGCGTGTAACTCGAACAGTCTATTTGATTCCCTAATGAATGCTTTCAGGAGATCCTCTGCCACAGGATCTATGGTGCCCCAAACCTCCTACTGGTCCTTTTGGTTAGATCCCTTTTTCCAGATGGATGACATCCTTCCAGAGAGTTACTGGGCCCTTTCCTTCACTGTGATCTCTCACCAGTCCTTCGGAACGGTCCTCCCCCAGCCTCCTCTTCTAGAAACGGGTCCCCTCGCAAGGCGGCACCCTGGGATTCCTCCTCCCGAAATGGGCTCCAGCTAAAGGTGCTGGGCCCAGGGCTGAAGTTGCAGTCCCAGGACTAAAGGTGCCTGGGACTGAAGTGCACGTGGCCCCATGGCCTGGAGGGCCACGCGCCACTCACCAGGACTCCGGCTCTGGAGCCAGGAACAAACAGAACACCCCTCCCAGGTGGCGTCTGCCCCTTATGTATCCTCTCCCGGTATGGCCAGCAGGTCCACCACACCCACTGTACGGCTGCCGAGAGTAGACACCAAATCACTGCCCTATCACCTGTGGTTCAACCCCGAGCATAGGTAACAGCGCCACCCACACTTCTAAGGGGAACTGCACACCAGGCAAAACAACAGCAAGGCAGAGTCCAGCATTTTGAAAGATTCGAGCCAACTACCACTCGAATCACCCTTAAATTTGGCATAGCAGTCCCTAAATTTGGTACCCCCGCTACATGTGCATTAAATTAGCCACAGAACCTGTGTAATTAATATGTATTCGGTTTTAAAGGGATGAGGTGGCAACCCAACAGAGGGTATGGCGGCAGGCAGAATGTAAAGGGGAAGAGTGCAACCAATATTTTCTGGAGAGGAGTGTGAGACAGTATGTGCAGGAGAGGAGTGCAAAGGTTATGGCAGCAAGCAATATATGATGGAAATGAGTGCAGAGAGTATGATGGTGGGCAGTATGTGCAGGGGAGGAGTGTGAAGGGTATGACATTGACCAATAAGTACTTTTAAGGAGAGAGTAGGGTATGACAGTGAAAATTATGTGCAGAAGAGTGCTGTCTGCAGAACCTATAACCAATTTCTTAAGCTGCATAGAGTCTAACAGCATAATAGCAGCAGAAGATCAAAGCTGCCACAGTTTCTAGGAAAAAAGAAGTGAAATGCTCTTGGACCCTGCAAGCTGATCAGAGCACTGCTGTGCTGGTGCTTGGCCTACTCTGTGTTACCAGAGTCAGTTTAGAAGGATATGGTTGCTATGGTAGTACCGTTTCTGGCATCCTCTCAGTTGACTTTTACCAGCTGACCACAGACCCGCACCACAAGCGGAGCTAGGGTTGCCACCTGTCCAGGATTCACCTGGACAGTTCGGGTTTTGAATCCTGTGTCAGGGTTTTAGTTGACCTTAAACCCGGACACATTATTCAGACCATGCTGTAGCCGAGATAGTCATACACAAATCTTTTGCCGCCCGGGAGCTGCGGGCAGTAGGGATCAGCCGAACACCCCCCCCCCCCCGGTTCGATTCGCACCAGAACCTGCGAATGGACCGAAAGTTTGCGCAAACTTTAGAACCCTATTAAAGTCAATGGGACTCAAACGTTCAAAATCAAAAGTGCTGATTATGAAGGCTAATATGTAAGTTAATTGTCCTAAAAAGTGTTTGGGGACCCGGGTCCTGCCCCAGGGGACATGTATCAATTAGAGTTGAGCGGACACCTGGATGTTCGGGTTCAACGGGTTCGGCCGAACTTCAGAAAAAAGTTCGGGTTCGGGACCGAACTTTAACCCAAACCCGGACCCGAACCCCATTGAAGTCAATGGGGACCCGGACTTCTAAGGACTAAAAAGGCTCTAAAAAAGTAATGGAAAGGGCTAGAGGGCTGCAAATGGCAGCAAAATGTTATTAAGAGCATGGCAAGTGCTCTGCAAACAAATGTGGATAGGGAAATAACTTAAAAAAAATAAAAAATAAAAATAATAATCTTGACCTAGGAGGACGAGGTCCATATGGAGTAGGAGGTTGAGGTGGCGGTGGATGTGGCTGTGTAGGTGGAAGCGGCGGTGGAGGAGGACGAGGTAGCCAACACTGGTTCAAAAATACAACAATGGCTGGGTAAGGCCGGTGATGTGTCGAATTCTGTCCCCCGTCAAATAGTGTCCACCTTGTACTGCGCTTGCTCAGTATGTAGGACAAGGGGATTTCGAAAATCTCCCAAGACGAACGGCGCCTGCGTGGTGAGTTCAGGTGAAGGCCACACCATCCGTGGTTTAAGCTGAGCCAAGTGAGGCCGTGCCCAAAGCGTGGCGATCGAACCGAGCCCATGAGGGGCCCTGTTACTATGTGCTACCGTATGTCCACTTGGATGGTGGGGCTTGAACCTGCACTCACAGCGCAGGCGCCGTTCATCTTCGGAGAGTTTGTGAATCTCCTTGTCCTCTGTACTGCGCAAGCGCTGCGCCTTCGCAGTATGGGCTGGACACAATCCGATGGCCGGACAGTTTTTGTCACAACACCGGTATACATGTCTATTCTGCACAAGGTACGGACAAGTCCTGTGGGATCCATGCCTGGTTCATTTTAATGAACGTGAGCTTATCCACATTGGCTCTGGACAGGCGGCTGCACTTGTCTGTGATAACGCCCCCTGCCGTGCTAAATACACGTTCAGATAATACACTGGCTGCAGGGCAGGCCAGCACCTCCAAGGCATAAAGGGCAAGCTCAGGCCATGTGCCCAATTCGGAGACCCAGAAGTTAAAGGGGGCAGACCCGTAATCCAGTACGTGTAGGCCTGTGGACACATACTGCTCAACCATGTTGGTGAAATGCTGCCTCCTGCTAAGACGTTCCATCTCAGCTGGTGGTGCTGGTTGTTGTGGCGTGCTGACAAAGCTTTTCCACATTTCAGCCATGCTAACCCTGCCTTCTGAGGTGCTGCCGGTGCCCCGGCTGCGTTGGCGACCTCTTCCTCCTCCTCTGCCTTCGCCTTGTGCTTCCACCGTACGCCCGCTGTCAGGTGGGAATGCGTGCGCTGGTACTCGCGCATCTTACGATCCCGCTCCAGTGAGGGAATTAAGGACGGTACGTTGTCCTTGTAACGGGGATCCAGCAGGGTGGCCACCCAGTAATCAGCACCAGTTAAAATGTGGGCAACTCGGCGGTCATTGCGGAAACACTGCAGCATGTAATCGCTCATGTGTGCCAGGCTGCCCAGAGGCAAAGAAAAGCTGTCCTCTGTGGGAGGTGTATCGTCTGTGTCCTCTGTATCCCCCCAGCCACGCACCAGTGATGGCCACAAGCTGGTCTGGGTGCCACCCTGCTGTGAAAATGGCTCCTCCTCCATCTCCTCCTCCACCTCGTCATCCTCCAGAACTGTGCCCTTTCTGCCGGACAATTGTGTACCTGGCGTTTGTTGGTGCAGGAACCCACCCTCGTAGCCACTTGTGAAAGACTGCCCTGAAAGCCTTTGAAATGATCCCGCTTCCTCCTCCTCCTCCTCATCCTGCTGTGCCACATCCTCTTCCATCATCGCCCGAAGCGTTTTTTCAAGGAGGCATAGAACTGGGATAGTAACGCTAAGAACGGCGTCATTGGCACTGGACATGTTGGTGGAGTACTCGAAACAGCGCAACAAGGCACACAGGTCTCGCATGGAGGCCCAGTTATTGGTGGTGAAGTGGTGCTGTTCCGCAGAGCGACTCACGCGTGATTGCTGCAGCTGAAACTCCACTATCGCCTGCTGCTGCTCGCACAGTCTGGCCAGCATGTGCAAGGTGGAGTTGCACCTTGTGGGCACGTCACATATGAGGCGGTGAGCGGGAAGGCCGAAGTTACGCTGCAGCACTGACAGGCGAGCAGCAGCAGGGTGAGAACGCCGAAAGTGCGCACACACAGCCCGCACTTTCTGCAGCAGCTCTGGCATATTGGGGTAATTTTTAAGGAACCTCTGGACCACCAAGTTCAGCACATGCGCCAGGCAAGGGATGTGCGTCAAACCGGGTAGGCCCAGAGCTGCTACGATATTTCGCCCATTATCGCACACCACCAGGCCGGGCTTGAGGCTCACTGACAGCAACCACTCATTGGTCTGTTGTTCCATGTCCCTCCACAACTCCTGCGCGGTGTGGGGTTTTTCCCCCAAACAGGAAAGTTTTAAAACTGCCTGCTGTCGTTTACCCCTGGCTGTGCTGAAGTTGGTGGTGAAGGTGTTACGCTGACCGGATGAGGAGGCGGTAGAGGATGAGAAAGCGGAGTAGGAGGAGTTAGCAACAGGAGGCAAACTGAAGCGCCCTGCAATCCTCGGTGGTGGAAGGACATGCGCCAAACTGCTATCTGCCTCAGGCCCAGCCGCCACTGCATTTACCCAGTGTGCTGTTAGGGAGATACAGTATAACGTCCCTGACCGTGCTTACTGGTCCACGCATCCGTAGTTAGGTGGACCTTGCCACAGATGGCGTTGCGCAGTGCACACCTGATTTTGTCCCCCACTTGGTTGTGCAGGGAAGGGATGGCTCGCCTGGAAAAATAGTGGCGGCTGGGCACGACGTACTGTTGGACAGCCAATGCCATCAGGCTTTTAAAACTCTGCGTCTCCACCATACGGAATGACAGCATTTCAAAGGCCAGGAGTTTTGAAATGCTGGCATTCAGGGCCAGGGATCGCGGGTGGCTAGGGGGGTACTTCCTCTTCCGTTCCAATGTTTGGGAGATAGAGAGCTGAACGCTTCCATGGGACATTGTGGAGATGGTCGGTGACCCAGGTGGTAGTGTTGCTGGCAGATCCTCTGTTTGCGGGGTGGCAGGTGCCACTGTCACTACAGAGGTGGATGAAGAGGCCGAGACTGCAGCAGAAGAGGAAGCAGGAGGAGCCAGAGACCTTTCTTGGTTTTTGCAGCTCGTGCTTTGCACTTAGATGCCTGGTCATGCAGGTTGTGCTCAGGTTGAGAACGTTTATGCCTCGCTTCAGCCTCTGATTGCACAGCCTGCAAACCACTCGTGTCTTGTCATCAGCACATTGTGTGAAGAACTGCCACGCTAGGGAACTCCTTGGACCTGGCTTTGGTGTGCTCGGTCCCTTTCTGCGTTGGGCAGTAGCAGACATACTGTCTAGGGGACGGACGCTCCGCTTTTGCACCCTGCTCCCTCTTCTGCTGTGCTGGTGGCTCTGTGCGACCACCGCCTCTTCCTCCAAACTACACTGGTCACCTGCATAACGTTCATTCCATGTGGGGTCGAGGACCTCATCGTCCTCCACATCATCTTCCACCCAGTCTTCACCCCTGCCCTCCTTGTCTGTATGCACAATTGCGAAAGCAGCAGCAGTTGGCACCTGTGTTTCGTCATCATCCGAGACGTACTGCGATGGTCCTCCCATGTACTCATCATGAAACATAAGTGGTTGGGCATCGGTGCACTCAATCTCTTCCACTTCTGGGGCAGGGCTAGGTGGATGGCCCTGGGAAACCCTGCTAACAGAGTCATCGAAAAGCAGAAGAGACTGCTGCATGATTTGGGGCTCAGACTGCTTGGCTGATTTGCAAGGGGGTGAAGTGAAAGACTGATGGACATGGGTTTCAGGTGCCAACTCTGATCTTTCATCAGAAGAGTGGGTGGGAGACAATGTGAAGGAACCCGAGGCACTGTCAGCAACCCAATCTACTATCGCCTGTACTTGTCCTGGCCTAAACATTCGTACAGCCTCATTAGGCGCGACAAAATACCGCCGCAGGCTCGGTCGCCTACTCGCACCTGAGGAAGGTGTTTCACTTGTGCGTGTATCTGGCACAGATCCACCAC
Source organism: Rana muscosa (assembly GCA_029206835.1). Lineage (NCBI taxonomy): Eukaryota > Metazoa > Chordata > Amphibia > Anura > Ranidae > Rana > Rana muscosa. The sequence goes on along the minus strand of CM055116.1, from coordinate 409,242,233 downwards.
GTCCTCTCCCTGCAACAGGAGCTCCACCAGCAGCACCACGACCGGGGCCACCACGTCCCTTTGACCTTCTCCTCATATTTTCCAAATTTAGGATGTTGCCCTAAATGGGTGTTTTTGGAAGAGCAGAACACAGTACGTAACCGCTGAATCGCACAGCTACAGAACTGCAGAAAATGCTATTCAAAAAAAATTTTGTTTTTTTAGTATAGCACAGTAGAAGAAAACTATATAGAAATTGTTTATTTCACACACCTCCACATATGTATAACACACTGCAAACTATTTTTTGTGGCCCTGAATGGCTCTTTTTGCAAGCGTACATTAACCACTTAAGCCCCGGACCATTTGGTAGCTAGAGGACCAGAGGTGAATTCAGAATTTTGCACTGCGCTGCTTTAACTGTAAATTGTGCGGACATGCAATGTTGTACCCAAACGAAATTTGCGTCCTTTTCTTCCCACAAATAGAGCTTTCTTTTAATGGTATTTGATTGCCTCTGCGATTTTTATTTTTTGCGATATAAACGGAAAAAGACCGAAAATTTTGAAAAAAAATGATATGCCTATCTCATTTCTTGAGGTGCTAAAATGACAGGGCAGTACAAAACCCCCCCCAAATGACCCCATTTTCGAAAGTAGACACCCCAAGGAAATTGCTGAGAGGCATGTTGAGCCCATTGAATATTTTTTTTTTTTTGTCCCAAGTGATTGAATAATGACAAAAAAATAAAATTAAAAAAAAAATTACAAAAAGTTGTCACTAAATGATATATTGCTCACACATGCCATGGTTATATGTGGAATTGCACCCCAAAATACATTCTGCTGCTTCTCCTGAGTACGGGGATACCACATGTGTGGGACTTTTTAGGAGCCTAGCCACGTACGGGACCCCTGAAACAAAGCACCGCCTTCAGGATTTCTAAGGGCGCAAATTTTTGATTTCACTCCTCACTACCTATCACAGTTTTGAAGGCCATAAAATGCCAAAATAGCACAAAACCCCCCCAAATGACCCCATTTTAGAAAGTAGACACCCCAAGGAAATTGCTGAGAGGCCTGTTGAGCCCATTGAATATTTTTTTTTTTTTGTCCCAAGTGATTGAATAATGACAAAAAAAGAAAAAAATTACAAAAAGTTGTCACTAAATGATATATTGCTCACACATGCCATGGTTATATGTGGAATTGCACCCCAAAATACATTCTGCTGCTTCTCCTGAGTACGGGGATACCACATGTGTGGGACTTTTTAGGAGCCTAGCCACGTACGGGACCCCGGAAACCAAGCACCGCCTCCAGGATTTCTAAGGGCGCAAATTTTTGATTTCACTCCTCACTACCTATCACAGTTTTGTTCGCCATAAAATGCCAAAATAGCACAAAACCCCCCCAAATGACCCCATTTTGGAAAGTAGACACCCCAAGCTGTTTGCTGAGAGGCATGGTGAGTATTTTACAGCTCTCATTTGTTTTTGAAAATGAAGAAAGAACATTTTATTTTTTTTTTATTTTTTTTTTCAATTTTCAAAACTTTGTGACAAAAAGCGAGATCTGCAAAATACTCACAATACCTCTCAGCAAATAGCTTGGGGTGTCTACTTTCCAAAATGGGGTCATTTGGGGGGGGGTTTTGTGCCATCTGGGCATTCCATGGCCTCCGAAACTGTGATAGGCAGTGAGAAGTGAAATCAAAAATTGACACCCTTAGAAAGCCTGAAGGCGGTGCTTGGTTTTTGGGGTCCCGTACGCGGCTAGGCTCCCAAAAAGTCTCACACATGTGGTATCCCCGTACTCAGGAGAAGCAACAGAATGTATTTTGGGGTGTAATTCCACATATGCCCATGGCATGTTTGAGCAATATATCATTTAGTGACAACTTTGTGAAAAAAAAAATAATTATTTTTTCCGCAACTTGTGTCAACATATAAAATATTCCATGGACTCGACATGCCTCTCAGTATATAGCTTGGGGTGTCTACTTTCCAAAATGGGGTCATTTGGGGGGGTTTTGAACTGTTCTGGCATTTTATACACAACATTAGGAAGCTTACATCCACTCTTCTAACCACTTGAAGACAAAGCCCTTTTTGACACTTTTTGTTTACATGAAAACATATTTTTTTTGCAAGAAAATTATGTTGAACCCCCAAACATTATATATATTTTTAAAGCAAAGGCCCTACAGAATAAAATGGTGGGTGTTGCATTTTTTTTTCTACACAGTATTTGCGCAGCGATTTTTCAAACGCATTTTTGGGGGAAAAAATACACTTTTTTTTAATTTTAATGCACTAAAACACACTATATTGCCCAAATGTTTGATGAAATAAAAAAGATGATCTTAGGCCGAGTACATAGATACCAAACACGACATGCTTTAAAATTTCGCACAAACGCGCATTGGCGACAAACTACATACATTTTTAAAAGCCTTTAAAAGCATTTACAGGTTACCCCGTTAGATTTACAGAGGAGGTCTACTGCTAAAATTACTGCCCTCGATCTGACCTTCGCGGTGATACCTCACATGCATGGTGCAATTGCTGTTTACATATGACGCCAGACCGACGCTTGCGTTCGCCATTGGGCAAGAGCAGGGCAGGACAGGGGTGCTTTTTTTTTTTTTTTTTTTATTATTAATTTTGCTTTTTTATTTTATTTTTAAACTGTTGCTTCCATATTTATTTATTTTTATCACTTTTATTGTTATCTCAGGGAATGTAAATATCCCCTATGATAGCAATAGGTAATGACAGGTACTCTTTTTTGAAAAAACTGGGGTCTATTGGACCCTAGATCTTTCCTCTGCCCTCAAAGCATCTGACCACACCAAGATCGGTGTGATAAAATGCTTTCCCAATTTCCCAATGGCGCTTTTTATATCCGGGGGGGGAACATTCCCTCCCACTGCTTGTAAAAGCAGTCCAGAGGCTAATTAGCCACTAGGATTGCTTTTACATGAAAGCCGGCCACTGGCTGAAAAGAATGATACCAAGATGATACTTAAACCCGCAGGCATCATTCTGGTATAAACATTCAAAGTCCAGCAACATACCAGTACGTTGCTGGTCCTTGTTGGACATGTATTGTAATCTTTTTTTTTCATGCAGCCTGTTGGCTGAACGAAAAAAAAAGATTGATCGGTGGGTATGCCCACCATTAGAATACCGCCCTTCATCCACCCACTTCTAATGATGGGCATACATGCACCATTTATATATGCCGAAGCATGGGGGCATCTTCTCGCAAAAGTTATGCCGCGTACACATGGTCAGACTTTTCCACGGGCAAGCCTCCGTCGGAATTTCGACCGTATGTACGCGGCATTAGGAGCAAAATCGCTCCTCCGCTCCTGCTGCCCCAATGCTTCGGCATATATGCTTTTTTTTTTTTAACTGTGGTGGTGAAATTACCTCCTACAGCACTGGAGTCGCAGGGATCAGGCCTGTCTCTGCGAACGCTGCAGTTATGTGTGTTGTGTTTTGCAAGTGACAGTGATCGATCGATACTGCACTTGGGTGGCCTGGGCTGGACGGAGGGGCAAAACGCAGGTGCTAGCAGGTATCTGGGCTGATCCCGCAAACACTGCGTTTTTGGGAACCCTAAACTGCTGGGGACGCTAGTATAGATCTGATCAGATCAGATATTGAGCTGATCAGATACTATACCACTAAGGGGGGTGTATGCTTCACGCGTGGGTGTTAGCGCTACTGGCACTAACCTGACGCTGCCTGGGGTGTGACGCAGACCCTCTCTGACGCTAAAACCTAACTGATATCACCCGCCGGGCGATCATGGGGTTAAACCTTTATTGGGTTATATACGGCGGGTGCCCTGACACTATAAAAAGCAAACTAACTAACCAGCGTCACCCGTAACACTTATATGATGATCACTGGTGAAAGGGTTAACTAGGGGCAATTAGGGGGTTAAAACCTTTATTAGGTAATATATGGGGGTACCTGACGCTATATAAAAACCTGACGGCGAACCTAAAAAAAAATTACTGGCTACCTATCGGCATCACCGACACTAAGACAACGATCATAAAAACGATTGCTTAGCGACAGTGGTGATAGGGGGTGAAAGGGTTACCTGGGGGGCGATCAGGGGGTTAAACCTTTATTAGATAATATATGGGGGTACCTGACGCTATAAAAACCTGCGGCAAACCTAAAAAAAATTACTGGCTACCGATCAGCATCACCGACGCTAAGACATCGATCAGAAAAATGATCGCATAGTGACGGCGGTGCTAGGGGGTGAAAGGGTTACCTGGGGGGTGATCAAGGGGGTTACACCTTTATCAGGTAATATATGGGGGTACCCGATGCTATGAAAACATGCGGCGAACCTAAAAAAAATTACTGGCTACCGATCAGCATCGCCGACGCTAAGACATCGATCAGAAAAATTATCGCTTAGTGACAGTGGTGATAGGGGGTGAAAGGGTTACCTGGGGGGGGGGCGATCAAGGGGGTTAAACCTTTATTAGGTAATATATGGGGGTACCCGACGCTATAAAAACCTGCGGCGAACCTAAAAAAATTACTGGCTACCGATCAGCATCACCGACGCTAAGACATCGATCAGAAAAATGATCGCATAGCCACGGCGGTGCTAGGGGGTGAAAGGGTTACCTGGGGGGTGATCAAGGGGGTTAAACCTTTATTAGGTAATATATGGGGGTACCCGACGCTATAAAAAGCTGCGGCGAACCTAAAAAAAATTACTGGCTACCGATCAGCATCGCCGACGCTAAGACATCGATCAGAAAAATTATAACTTAGTGACAGTGGTGATAGGGGGTGAAAGGGTTACCTGGGGGGCGATCAAGGGGGTTAAACCTTTATTAGGTAATATATGGGGGTACCCGACGCTATAAAAACCTGCGGCGAACCTAAAAAAAATTACTGGCTACCGATCAGCATCACCGACGCTAAGACATCGATCAGAAAAATGATTGCTTAGTGACAGTGGTGATAGGGGGTGAAAGGGTTATCTGGGGGGTGATCAGGGGGTTAAACCTTTATTAGGGGGGGGTTAGGGGGCTACACTGGACCTAAGACTAAACTTTGGTGACACTTTTACAGTCACAAATGTCACTGATTGCAGTGATCACTAAATAAATGGTCACTGCAATCAGTGACACTGTGACTGGGGGCTGGGGGGTGATCTGGGGAGTGATCTGGGGGTGTCTGGGGGGCCGATTTATGTGCCTATGTGTCCTGGTGTCAGTGTAGTGTTGTGTGTACTAACCTGGCATCTTCTCCTGTACGGCGCTCGGTATATGTGAGCGCCCCAGGAGAGATGACATCACTTCCTCCTTCCTGGCAGGCAGGGGAAGCTCTCTCATTCGCCGGGAGCGATCGAGAGGGGGTGGCCGGAATCGAACGGCCGTCCCCTCATGCCGGATCGCTCCCGAAGGTAAAACGACCGCTCACTGTAAAGAAGGGGGGTCCGATCGGACCCCCCAACTATACAAAGGCAATCACGTATATATACGTGATTGTGCCTGTCGGTGCCATTCTGCTGACGTATATTTACAGTGGGCGGTCGTTAAGTAGTTAAAGTGCAAATTTTTATTTATTTATTTTTTTGCCCTAAACGGGTCTTTTTTTGCACGAGCAAAATAAAATGCAAATTTTTTAATTTTTTTTGCCCTATGGGTCTTTTGGAAAAGAGCACAATAAAGTGCCTTTTTTTTCCCCCTAAAAGTTAGATTTTCTCTGACACTGGGCTCATGGCAGTGTAAAAAGACTGCACTGCAACACAAACAGGTAAACCTATTCAGATCGCTGATTTTAATCTCTGAATCTGGACTCCTATATAATATTCTCTCTCCCTGAAAGCACCAACACAGGAACCTGGCCCTACACTACACTATCTCTCTATCTTTTCCCTCAGATTGCAGAATCAGGACTACCTCATGTATTTTTCTATCTCTCCCTAAAAGCAGCAGCAGCAGACAAGATCCTCTCCCTATCTATTCTGAAGCAGAGTGACGTGTGTGCTGTGTGCCTCTAGCTTATATAGAAGCTGGGTCACATGTTGCACTGACCAATCACAGCCATGCCATTAGTAGGCATGGCTATGATGGCCTCTAAGGGCACACCAGCTAATCAAAAGGTGATTGGCTGGCCCCTGAAGCATTTCTAAATCCGTAATTAGATTGCCGAACCCGAACCCGGACTTTTGCGCAAAGTCCGGGTTCGGGTTCGGGAAAAAGCTAAAGTTTGGTACGGACCCGAACTTTACAGTTCGGGTTCGCTCAACACTAGTATCAATGCAAAAAAAAGTTTTAAAAACTGACGTTTTTTCGGGAGTAGTGATTTTAATGATGCTTAAAGTGAAAAGAAAAAAAAAAGTGAAATATTCCTTTAAATATTGTACCTGATAACCAATATCTATCTGTTATGATATAAGAAACATGTAGCTAATACACATAAGTATTGGTTGCTGTTTTGATGTCTGAGAAATACTCTCCTATGTACTGATTATGCTTTGTGGAATGTAACCTGTGTAATAATTTTTTTTATGAAAAAAAAATGAATAAAATTGACCCTTTAAAAAAAATATTGTACCTGGGGGGTGTCTATAGTATGCCTGTGAAGTGGCATGTGTTTCCCGTGTTTAGAACTGTCCCTGCACAAAATGACATATATAAAGGAAAAAAAGTAATTTAAAACTGCTTGCGGCTTTAATGTAATGTCTAGTCCCGGCAATATGGATGAAAATCATTGAAAAAAATGGCATGGGTACCCCCCCCCCCAGCCCATTACCAGCCCCTTTAGGTCTTGTATGGATATTAACCTCTTAAGCCCCGGACCAATATGCAGCTTAAAGACCAGAGGTGTTTTTACAATTTGGCACTGTGCTGCTTTAACTGTAAATTGTGCGGACATGCAATGTTGTACCCAAACGAAATTTGCGGCCTTTTTTTCCCACAAATAGAGCTTTCTTTTGATGGTATTTGATTGCCTCTGCGATTTTAATTTTTTGCGATAGAAATGGAAAAAAACGAAAATTTGGGAAAAAAAATGATATTTTCTACTTTTTGTTATAAGAAAAATCTAATAAACTCAATTTTAGTCATAAATTTAGGCCAAAATGTATTCAGCCACATGTCTTTTGTAAAAAAAAAAAAAAAATGTCAATAAGCGTATATTTATTGGTTTTCGCAAAAGTTATAGCGTCTACAAACTAGGGTTCATTTTCTGGAATTTACACAGCTTTTAATTTATGACTGCCTATCTAATCTCTTGAGGTGCTAAAATGGCAGGGCAGTACAAACCCCCCCCCAAATGACCCCATTTTGGAAAGTAGACACCCGAGGAAATTGCTGAGAGGCATGTTGAGCCCATTGAATATTTTTTTTTGTCCCAAGTGATTGAATAAAGACAACATTTTTTTTTTTTTTACAAAAAGTTGTCACTAAATGATATATTGCTCACACATGCCATGGTTATATGTGGAATTGCACCCCAAAATACATTTTGCTGCTTCTCCCGAGTACGGGGATACCACATGTGTGGGACTTTTTGGGAGCTTAGCCACGTACGGGGCCCCGAAACCCAATCACCGCCTTCAGGATTTCTAAGAGCGCAAATTTTTGATTTCACTCCTCACTACCTATCACAGTTTCAAAGGCCATAAAATGCCAAAATAGGATAAACCCCCGCCCCCAAATAAACTCATTTTGGAAAGTAGACACCCCAAGCTATTTGCTGAGAGGCATGTTGAGTCCATGGAATATTTTATATTTTGCCACAAGTTGCGGGAAAATTACAAACTTTTTTTTTTTTTGCACAAAGTTGTCACTAAATGATATATTGCTCACACATGCCATGGGCATATGTGAAATTACACCCCAAAATACATTCTGCTGCTTCTCCTGAGTACGGGGATACCACATGTGTGGGACTTTTTGGGAGCCTAGCTGCGTACGGGACCCCAAAAACCAAGCACCGCCTTCATGATTTCTAAGGGCGCAATTTTTTGATTTCACTCCTCACTACCTATCACAGTTTCGAAGGCCATAAAATGCCAAAATAGCACAAAACCTCCCCCAAATGACCCCATTTTGGAAAGTAGACACCCCAAGCTATTTGTCGAGAGGCATGTTGAGTCCATGGAATATTTTGCCACAAGTTGCGGGAAAATTACAAACTTTTTTTTTTTTTTTTGCACAAAGTTGTCACTAAATGATATATTGCTCACACATGCCATGGGCATATGTGAAAATACACCCCAAAATACATTCTGCTGCTTCTCCTGAGTACGGGGATACCACATGTGTGGGACTTTTTGGGAGCCTAGCCGCGTACGGGACCCCGAAAACCAAGCACACCGCCTTCAAGATTTCTAAGGGCATACATTTTTGGTTTCACTCCTCACTACCTATCACTACCGATCACAGTTTTGAAGGCCATAAAATGCCAAGATGGCACAAAACCCCCCCAAATGACCCCATTTTGGAAAGTAGGCACCCCAATCTATTTGCTGAGAGGCATGTTGAGCCCATTGAATATTTTTTTTTGTCCCAAGTGATTAAATGACAAAAAAAAAAAAACATTTTTTACAAAAAGTTGTCACTAAATGATATATTGCTCACACATGCCATGGTTATATGTGGAATTTCACCCCAAAATAAATTTTACTGCTTCTCCTGAGTACGGGGATACTACATGTGTGGGACTTTTTGGGAGCCTAAACGCATACGGGGCCCCGAAAAGCAAGCACCGCCTTCAGAATTTCTAAGGGCGCAAATTTTGGATTTCACTCCTCACTACCCATCACAGTTTTGAAGGCTATAAAATGCCAAAATAGCACAACCCCCCCCCCAAATGACCCCATTTTGAAAAGTAGACACCCCAAGCTATTTTCTGAAAGGCATGGTGAGTATTTTACAGCTCTCATTTGTTTTTGAAAATGAAGAAAGAAAATAATTATTTTTTTATAAATTTTCAAAACTTTGTGACAAAAAGCGAGATGTGCAAAATACTCACCATACCTCTCAGCAAATGGCTTGGGGTGTCTACTTTCCAAAATTAAGTCATTTGGGGGGGTTTTGTGCCAGCTGGGCATTCCATGGCTTCCGAAACTGTGATAGGCAGTGAGGAGTGAAATCAAAAAGGCAGTGCTTGGTTTTTGGGGTCCCGTACGCGGCTAGGCTCCCAAAAAGTCTCACACATGTGGTATCCCCGTACTCAGGAGAAGCAACAGAATGTATTTTGGGGTGTAATTCCACATATGCCCATGGCATGTTTGAGCAATATATCATTTAGTGACAACTTTGTGCAAATAAAAAAAAAAGATTTTTCCCGCAACTTGTGTCAAAATATAAAATATTCCATGGACTCGACATGCCTCTCAGCAAATGGCTTGGGGTGTCTACTTTCCAAAATGGGGTCATTTGGGGGGTTTTGAACTGTCCTGGCATTTTATGCACAACATTAGGAAGCTTATGTCACACATCATCCACTCTTCTAACCACTTGAAGACAAAGCCCTTTCTGACATTTTTTTTACATGAAAACAAAAATTTATTTTTTTTGCAAGAAAATTACGTTGAACCCCCAAACATTATATATTTTTTATAAAGCAAAGGCCCTACAGATTAAAATGGTGGGGTTGCATTGTTTTTTTCCACACAGTATTTGCGCAGCGATTTTTCAAACGCATTTTTTGGGGGAAAAAACACTTTTTTTCATTTTAATGCACTAAAACACACTATATTGCCCAAATGTTTGATGACATAAAAAAGATGATCTTAGGCCGAGTACATGGATACCAAACACGACATACTTTAAAATTGCACACAAACGCGCAGTGGCGACAAACTACATACATTTTTAAAAGCCTTTAAAGGCCTTTACAGGTTACCACATTAGATTTACAGAGGAGGTCTACTGCTAAAATTACTGCCCTCGATCTGCCTTTCGTGGTGATACCTCACATGCATGGTGCAATTGCTGCTTACATATGATGCCAGACTGACGCTTGCGTTAACCTTTGCGCAAGAGCAGGGGGGGACGGGTGCTTTTTTTTATTATTATTATTATTTATTTTGCTTTTTTATTTTATTTTTAAACTGTTCCTTACATTTTTTTTTTTTACCATTTTTATTGTTATCTCAGGGAATGTAAATATCCCCTATGATAGCAATAGGTAGTGACAGGTACTCTTTTTGAAAAAAAATGGGGTCTATTAGACCCTAGATCTTTCCTCTGCCCTCAAAGCATCTGACCACACCAAGATCGGTGAGATAAAATGCTTTCCCAATTTCCCCATGGCGCTGTTTATATCCGGGGGGGGGGACATTCCCTTCCACTGCTTGTAAAAGCAGTCTAGAGGCTAATTAGCTGCTAGGATTGCTTTTACATGAAAGCCGACCGCTGGCTGAAAAGAATGATACCAAGATGATACCTAAACCCGCAGGCATAACCATTCAAAGTCCAGCAACATACCACTACGTTGTTGGTCCTTGTTGGACATGCATTGTAATCTTTTTTTTCATGCAGCCTGTTGGCTGAACGAAAAAAACAGATTGATCGGTGGGTATGCCCACCATTAGAATACCTCCCTTCATCCACCCACTTCTAATGATGGGCATACATGCACCATTTATATATGCCGAAGCATGGGGGCATCCTCCCGCAAAAAAGTTATGCTGCGTACACAGGGTCAGACTTTTCCACGGGCAAGCCTCCGTCGTAATTTCGACCGTATGTACGCGGCATTAGGAGCAAAAATCGCTCCTCCGCCCCTGCTGCTCCCATGCTTTGGCATATATGCTCTTTTTTTTAGCTGTGGTGGTGAAATCACCTCCTACAGCACTGGAGTCACGGCTTTATGTATCGTGGGAGCAATCGCTGTTGCTGTCAAGACAAATAAATCCGTGCTGCAGCTGAATGGCGCACCTGAAAACAAAAAATTACATACCTGAAAAGCAAGCATGATAAAACATTGCAGAATAGAATACAGTAAAAAAAAAAGAGCAGAACAATAGAGAGAAAATAGAGAGAGAGAGAGAGAACAATAAAACGACAACTATTTAAAAAAAAAATGTTGTGTTTTTTTTTTTTACACTTTTTTTTTTTGTAATTGTAACAACTGTAACGGTTTGGGTCTCTCAAAATGCAATGGCATCTTGGGAGACCCTGTGTAAGTGTGTCCTATCCTGTGCATTGCTGTACCCTACGCTAAAACTTCACTAGTGTGTGGAAGCATTCAAAACCAGTGGCGGAATTTTCAGGGTCGCAGCAGTCGCAGTTGCGACTGGGCCCTGTAGTTCTGTGAAGTCCGGGGGGCCCGCCCGCCGCCCGCCAGTGGATGCAGGGGCGGCACCGCGGCAACCCCCCAAGACATCTCCCCCTGCACCTCTGGCTGGCCGTTTAGAGTGCAGTGGGGAGATGTGGTAGGAGGTGGAAGGCGGCGATCGGCAGCTCTATGGTGCCTGTGTGGGCAGGGATCTCCCTGGGGCTTGTAGTACTCTCTCTCTCTTTCTCTCTCTCTCTCTCGTCAGTGTGTATACAGTGGAGAGGGAAGGGGAGGGGCCTCTGACCCGGGCAGGTATTAATTTCACTTTCACTCTGCTTGTACAATGTTGCTGATGCCCGGGTCAGAGGCCCCTCCCCCTCTGCTGTATACATGATTCGGAGATAGAACTACTAGCCCCAGCAAGACCCCCTGCCTGTGGACACCATAGAGCTGCCGATCGCCGCCTTCCACCTCCACCAGCCAGGTACAGGGGAACCCCTGCATGGGGGGAGTCAGCTGTTTTGGGACCCTGATGTAAGAGGGGGGGTGGTCTTTCTGGGGACACTAATGTAAGGAAGGGGGCCTCTGGGGACACTAATGTTAGGGATGGGCTCTTTGGGGATCCTGGTGTAAGGGGGAGCTCTATGTGGACCCTGGTGTAAGGGGGGGCTCTCTGGGGACCCTGGTGTAAGGGAGGGCTCTATGGGGACCTTGGTGTAACGAGAGGCTCTATGGGGACCCTGGTGTAAGGGGGCTCTATGTGGACCCTGGTGTAAGGGGGGCTCTCTGGGGACCCTGATGTAAGGGGAGGCTCTCTGGGGACCCTGGTGTAAGGGGGGGCTCTCTGAGGACCCTGGTGTAAGGGGGGCTCTCTGGGGACCCTGGTGTAAGGGGGGGCCTCTCTGGGGACCCTGGTGTAAGGGGGGGCTCTCTGGGGACCCTGGTGTAAGGGGGAGGCTCTCTGGGGACCCTGGTGTAAGGGGGAGGCTCTCTGGGGACCCTGGTGTAAGGGGGAGGCTCTCTGGGGACCCTGGTGTAAGGGGGGCTCTCTGGGGACCCTGGTGTAAGGGGGGAGGCTCTCTGGGGACCCTGGTGTAAGGGGAGACTCTCTGGCGACCCTGATGTAAGGGGAGGCTCTCTGGCGACCCTGATGTAAGGGGAGGCTCTCTGGCGACCCTGATGTAAGGGGAGGCTCTCTGGCGACCCTGATGTAAGGGGAGGCTCTCTGGCGACCCTGATGTAAGGAGGGGCTCTCTGGCGACCCTGATGTAAGGAGGGGCTCTCTGGCGACCCTGATGTAAGGAGGGGCTCTCTGGCAACCCGGATGTAAGAAGGGGCTCTATGGGGACCCTGATGTAAGGAGGGGCTCTCTGGGGACACTAATGTAATGTAAGGGTGGGCTCTCTGGGACACTAATGTAAGGGGGGGCTCTCTGGGGACCCTGATGTAAGTAGGGAGGCTCTCTGGGGACCCTGATGTAAGGAGGGGCTCTCTGGGGACACTAATGTAGGAGGGGAGGCTCTCTGGGGACACTAATGTAAGGGGGGCTCTCTGGGGACCCTGATGCAAGTAGGGAGGCTCTCTGGGGACCCTGATGTAAGGGGAGGCTCTCTGGGGACCCTGATGTAAGGGGAGGCTCTCTGGGGACCCTGATGTAAGGGGAGGCTCTCTGGGGACCCTGATGTAAGGGGAGGCTCTCTGGGGACCCTGATGTAAGAGGAGGCTCTCTGGGGACCCTGATGTAAGGAGGGGCTCTCTGGGGACCCTGATGTAAGGAGGGGCTCTCTGGGGACCCTGATGTAAGAGGGGAGGCTCTCTGGGGACACTAATGTAAGGGGAGGCTCTCTGGGGACCCTGATGTAAGGGAGGCTCTCTGGGGACCCTGATGTAAGGGGAGACTCTCTGGTGACCCTGATGTAAGTCTGGGGACCCTAATGTAGGGGGAGGCTCTCTGGGGACCCTGATGTAAGTAGGGAGGCTCTCTGGGGAGTCCCCCTATGTGATGGTGTGTGTGGGGGGGCGGTATTGAAGGACCTGGCCTTGGGGCAACAAAGGGAGTAAATCTGGGCCTGGGCAGAGGCAGCGCTGAGACTGGGGGCAGACACTGAAAAATAAGTCAGCAGACATGCTGACACCAATGAGAGAAGGCGAGGGAGGAGCTTTCCTCTCTGCGTGGAATACCTACCCGTCTACCCATGAGGCAAGAAGGCATCCTGGCGGGAGATTAGAAGGCACCGTGACCGATCGAACGGAATTCCCGGGGAATCGATTGATTGACGGTAAGTGACATTTTGCAGAGCTGAGCAATCGATGCCAACCTCCACCACCTGTGCCTCTTACTGATCCCATCCCCCCACCACTGATCTCATCCCTATCCCCCATTACTTCTATAACAGAGGTGATGGGTGGGATAGGGATGAAATCAGTGGTGGGAGGATGGGATCAGTAAGAGGCACAGGTGGTGGTGGGAGAGGATGGCACCACCACTGCCACCGCCCCCTCAAGTACCACTGCAGCCACCCCCCTCAAGTACCACAGCTGCCATCCCCCCTCAACTACCGCCGTTGCCACCCCCTCAAAAAAAAAGTATAAAAGTCATGCTTTTTCGGGGGGGGGAGGGGGTGGGGCCCTTCGTGATTTCTTGCACCGGGGCCCAGAGGTTTATAGTTACGCCTCTGTTCAAAACATTTACCAATGCAAATACCAGGCTCGTCAGCACAACGTGGACAATAATAACGGGTGTCACACCTAAATCCGTGCTTGCTACAGACACGACATCTTCTTTGGGGGGCTCGTTGGGTAGGGGTACTCTCGAGGACATACGGAAAATGCCTCTCATGCAGCCGGCTTACTGCATTTGATTGGGGATGGTGAGGTGCACAACCGCCTGGATACAGGAGGTATGTGACTATCTCATCCTGGAATTTAGGGTAGGATAAAGTCTCGCCTGAAGCTCTGTATAGCACATGAGCGTTCAGCAAAGCCAATTGAAATAAGGATAGAGACACTTTTTTGTACCAGCGTCTCGCCTTACGGGCAATGTGATACGGCGCCAACAACTGGTCATTGAGGTCCACCCCTCCCATATTTTGGTTATATTCGTGGACACAGAGGGGTTTCTCCACAACACCAGTCGCCTTACGAATTTGGATTGTCGTGTCTGCGTGAAGGGAGGTAAGAAGGAAAACATTCTTATTATCCCTCCACTTCACAGCGAGCAAATTATTACACTTCAAGCAGGCTCTCTCCCCCAGCCTAAGACCAGAATCTACAAGCCCCTGGGGAAAGCCCCGGCAATTAGGTCGCACGGTGCCACATGCTTCAATCTGATGATCAAACAAGTGACTAAACAGTGGCACGCTCTTGTAATAATTGTCCACATACAATTGGTACCCCTTTCCGAATAAGGGTGACACCAAGTTCCACACTATCTTGACAGCACTCCCTATGTAATCTGGGCAGTTCTCCGGCTCTACATGACTGTCTTTTCCCTCACAAACCATAAAGCTCCATAGATAGCCTGTTGCCCTGTCACAGAACTTATAGAGCTTGACCCCATATCTGGGACGCTTGCTGGGAAGGTACTGTTTGAAAGTCAAGCGGCCAGAAAATTTTATCAGGGACTCATCAAACGCAGACAACTTGATCGGGAGTAAACAAGGCTGTAAAACGTTCGTTGAAGTGGTTTATGAGGGGCCGAATTTTGTAGAGCCGATTGTATTCAGGGTCTCCACGTGGACGACAAAGTTCATTGTCATTGAAGTGCATGAACCGCAAGAGCTGCTCGTATCGTTTCCTGGACATGAAGGCAGAGAACACGGGCATATGGTCAATTGAGCGCGTGGACCAATAGGCGCGCAATGACGAGAATTTATGTGTGCCCATGTTGAGGGAAAGGCCCAGAAAGGTTTTAAATTCAGAAACCGTAATTGGTTTCCAATCTCTGGCAATGAAAGGCAATTGGGGATTAGCGGCAAAGAATTGACCAGCATATAAATTACTCTGGTCCACAATAGATCTATAGAGGTCTTCCGTGAAAAACAGCGAATAATAATCAAGTGGCGTAAAATCAGCTGTTTCCACCTGAATACCGGGTTGGCCAGTGAATGGGGGAAGTACGGGTTCTGCAGAAGTGTTGGGCACCCAATCAGGATAGGCGAATTCTGCAGGAAGGGCACTATGGGCACGATGGGCCTGCCTTTGTCTTCTTCTTGGTGGCAGCGGGACACTACTTGTGCTTGCCACCTCACCAGCTTGAACTGCACTTATGGGACTCGCCACGTCACCACGTAATACTACAGTGCTGGATGTACGTCCAGGGTGTACTAGGCCGCTGGTGCTTGCCAGTTCACCAGAAGGAATAGCGGCGCTAGTACTTCTCTGCTCGATAATACGAGAGCCCTGCGGTTCTTGCTCCTCAACAACATCAGAAGATCGGGATCGGGTATGCCTGACCTTAGCAGGGACCTCATCTTCATCGTCAGAGCTATCTGACATGGAGCCACTGTCTTCTACGGGGTTGTATTCTGAGCCGGAATCTGACAGATGCGTGACCTCCTCTTCACTATCTGTCATGCTCAGAATCTCGTAGGCCTCTTTACTAGTGTACCTTCGATTTGCCATTTTGGGCTCTAAATTTAGTGGTACACTAGTAAGGATTCACAGATAAAAAAGCACCTGACTGTCAGCAAATGTATAAAACGTTACCAAAAAAACTGTTAGCGATCGCAGGGATCAGGCCTGTCTCTGCGAACGCTGCAGTTATGTGTGTTGTGTTTTGTAAGCGACAGTGATTGATCGATACTGCACTTGGGTGGGCTGGGCGGAGGGGCTAAACGCAGGTGCTAGCAGGTATCTGGGCTGATCCCACTAACACTGCATTTTTGGGAACCCTAAACTGCTGGGGACGCTAGTATAGATCTGATCAGATATTGATCTGTTCAGATACTATACCACTAAGGGAGGTCTATGCTTTGCGCGTGGGTGTTAGCGTTACTGGCACTAACCTGACGCCGCCTGGGGCAACACAGACCCTAACTGACGCTAAAACCTAATTGATATCACCCGCCGGGCGATCAGGGGGTTAAACCTTTATTGGGTTATATACGGCGGGTGCCCTGGTGCTATAAAAAGCAAACTAACAAACCAGCGTCACCCGTAACACTTATACGGTGATCTCTGGTGAAAGGGTTAACTAGGGGCAATCAGGGGGTTAAAACCTTTATTAGGTTATATATGGGGGTACCTGACGCTATATAAAAACCTGACGGGCAACCTAAATAACTAAATAACTAACTGGCTAACCAGTGACACTTATACAGTGATCCCTGGTGCAAGGGTTAACTCTAGGGGCAATCAGGGGGTTAAACCTTTATTAGGTTGTATATGAGGTACCTGACGCTATAAAAACCTGGCGGAGAACCTAAAAAAATAACTGGCTACCTAGCGGCACCAGCGACACTAAAACAGCGATCAGAAAAACGATCGCTTAGTGACACTGGCGATAGGGGGTGAAAGGGTTACCTGGGGGGCGATCAAGGGGTAAGCCTTTATTAGGGGGGGTTAGGGGGCTACCCTGGACCTAAACCTAACTGCCCTGCAACTTTTTACTGTCACAGATGACACTAAATGCAGTGATCAGTAAATAATTGATCACTGCAATCAGTGACACTGTGACTGGGGGCTGATTTATGTGCCTATGTGTCCTGGTGTCAGTGGGCTGTTGGTGCACTAACCTGATGTCTTCTCTCCTCGGCGCTCCGGACGAAAAGAGCGCCGCATGGAGAGATGACATCACTTCCTCCTGCCTGTGTTTACATTACAAAGGCAGGGGAAGCATTTCATTCGCCAGGAGCGATCGCGAGGGGGTGGCCAGAAACCAATGGCCGCTGCCTCATCCCGGATCGCTCCTCAAGCTTAACGGACCGCCGTAATGTACCGGGGGGGTCCAATCGGACCCCCCACCCGCGGGAAGGCAGGCACGTACAGGTACGTTGATGTGCCTGTCCATGCCATTCTCCCGATGTATATGTACATGCGGCGGTCGTTAAGTGGTTAAGGGGAACCCCGCACCCAAATTAAAAAAATATACTCTGAACAGCAGTGCAAACAAGACAGGGACTGTAGGTTTGTTCTTAAGTAGAATCTGTTTGTAATTTGGAACAGGTACATTTTTTAAGTGTAGCTCCAGCCAAAAAATCTATTTTTAAGCTTTTTGGAAAACATAGGGAAGGGTTATCACCCCTGTAACATTTCTTTTGCCGTCTGTGCACCTGTTCAGAACATTTCACCTCACTTTCTGTCCCAATGACAAATGTTTTTTGAAAATTTGGGGTTTTTATTGAAACAAGGATTGGTGATAAGATAAAGCATCAGTGGAGAGGAGACACCTTTTTCCCATATTAACTCTTACAGGAGAGAATTTCCCTTTCTAGGGGTAGATTTCCTCTCACTTCCTGTTGTCTAAATTTGGCCCTTAGGTGTTGGTGTTGCCACAACACTGTAAGCTCTCACAGTTACTCTTGGTGTGCGCTGGAACGCCCTGCTGTAAACTATTATATCAAGAATTGTAATTACATGCCATTGTTGAACAGTGGTAGGAAAAATCGGGCCTTTGGTGGTGGTGCTGGTGCCACAACACTTAGTCCTCACAGTTACTCTTGGTGGGCGCAGGAATGGGCCCAGCTGTGAAATATTAGATCAAGTATTGTAATTACATGCCCCTGTTGAACAGGGGCAGAAAAATTGGGCCTTTGGTGGTGGTGGTGTTGCCACAACACTGTAAGGCCTCACAGTTACTCTTGGTGGGTGCAGGAATTGGTCCTGCTGTGAATTATTAGATCAAGAATTGTAATTACACGCCCCTGCTGAACAGGGGCATAAAAATTGTGCCTTAGGCACTGGTGCCACAACACTGCAACCCCTCACAGATACTCTAGTTGGAGCGCAGGAATGAGCCCTGCTGCAAAGTATTGCATTAAAAATTGTATTTACACGCCCCTGTTAAACAGGGGCTGAAAAATTGGGCCTTAGCCACTGGTGGCGGTGCCCAGAAACAAAAATGTTCTTACATGCTATCAGCATGATCATTGAGGAGGAAGAGGATAGTCACTCAGCATAACAGGATAGTCACTCTGCATCAGCATAGACAGTCTTGAAGGGATCTGACATTTCAAAGAAAATTATTCTGTTACATCAGCATCAGGTGCTCGGTAGCTGGTGGTGATCCAAGACTGATTCATTTTTATGAAGGTCAGTCGATCGACCGAGTTGGTGGACAGGTGCACCCTGTGATCGGTTACAAAGCCTCCAGCAGCACTGAATGTGCGTTCCGAAAGAACGCTGGATGCAGGACAGGCCAGTAGCTCAATTGCATACTGTGCAAGCTCTGGCCAGTGATCCATCCTCAAGACCCAGTAACCCAGAGGATTTTCGGTGGTAAAGGTGTCCAAGTCTGATCTTGTCCCTAGGTATTCCTGCACCACGTAAACCAGACGCTGGCGATGGTTGCTGGAACTGATCATACCTTGGGGCTGCGGACTAAAAAATTGTCTGAAAGCATCGGTCAGACGGCCACCTTCTCCACTGCTCCTTCTTTGACTGACCGAAGC
This sequence comes from Rana muscosa, assembly GCA_029206835.1. Taxonomy (NCBI): domain Eukaryota; kingdom Metazoa; phylum Chordata; class Amphibia; order Anura; family Ranidae; genus Rana; species Rana muscosa. The sequence goes on along the minus strand of CM055116.1, from coordinate 409,223,360 downwards.
CTCAGCAACACGTTGTCCAGGACCAGGAATTTGTAACCTCTCAGTCTCCTGGGAACGCGTTGCACAGACCTTTCTGCAAGGCCTCCCGAAAATGCTTCATCCTCTGCTCCCTCTGCAATGGCAAGATAAGGTCCGCAACCTTACCCTTGTAACATCGATCAGGGAGGGTTGCCAGCCAGTAATTATCCCTCTCCTTGATAGCACGAATACAAGGATCCTTCCGCAGGCTTTGCAGAATCAGGGACCAGCAGAAACACTGTCTGGATAAAGGGGGCCTTGAGAGGTAAGGAAGTCCTCCCTCTGTTCTGCCTCAAGTGCCCTGTCCATTATTCCATGCAGCGTGTGCTCCAACAGGTGGACAAGAGGGACAGTGTCACTGATGCATGCACTGTCACTGCTCACCATCCTTGTGGCCTCCTCAAATGGTGCCAGGACAGTGCATGCATCCCTGATCATGGCCCACTGGCGTGGGGAAAAAAATCCATGCTCCCCTGACCCTGTCCTGGTGCCATATTGCAACAGATACTCATTGATGGCCCTCTGCTGCATGTGCAGCCGCTGCAGCATGGCCAGCGTAGAGTTCCACCTGGTGGGCATGTCACAGATTAGGCGGTTCTTGGGCAGGTTGTATTCCTTTTTAAAGGTCAGCCAGCCGAGCACTGGCATTATATGACTGGCGGAAATGCCCACAGAGTTTCCTGGCCTGCTTCAGGACCTCCTGTAAGCCTGGGTACCTGCCCAAGAACTGCTGCACCACCAAGTTAAGGACGTGAGCCAAACAGGGCACATGGTTCAGTTGTCCCTGTCAGAGGGCAGAGAGGAGGTTGGTGCCATTGTCACAAACCACCTTTCCTGGCTTAAGCTGGCGTGGCGTCAACCACCTCTGAGTCTGCCCCTGCAGAGCTGACAGAATCTCTGCACCAGTGTGGCTCCTGTCCCCCAAGTACACCAGCTCAAGCACCGCATGGCATCTTTTTGCCTGCGTACTTGCGTAGCCCCTTGAACGCCTACAGAGCACCGCTGGTTTCCGAGGACAAAGCACAGGAAGAGGCCATGGAGGAAGAAGAGGAGGGGGTGGAGGAGAGAGGTTTGTCAGAATCACCAGTAGTAGCATTTTGGAGGCGTGGTGGCGGAACAACCTCCAACACTACTGCACCTTGTCCTGCATCCTTCCCAGCTGCCAACAGAGTCACCCAATGCACCGTGAAAGATAGGTAATGTCCCTGTCCATGCCTGCTGGACCATGAGTCAGCGGTAATATGCACCTTACCGCTGACCGCCCTGTCCAGCGAGGCCAAGACATTGCCTTCCACATGCCGGTAGAGAGCCGGAATCGCCTTCCGTGAGAAAAAGTGGCGTTTGGGAACCTGCCACTGAGGAACCGCACATTCCACAAACTCACGGAAGGGGGCAGATTCTACCAACTGAAAAGGCAGCAGTTGAAGTGCTAGCAATTTAGCCGAGCTAGCATTCAACCGCTGGGCATGTGGATGGCTGGGAGCGAACTTCTTTCAGCGGTGCAGCAGCTGGGGCAGGGAAATTTGCCTGGTACAATCTGACGTCGGTGTACTGATAGCAGATTGCCCACAAGTACTTGGCTGAGACACACCGTGACCTAATTCTACATCTTCATTGCTCTCAGTGCAGGTTTCAGAGAGAACTGAAGGTATAGTGGGGTTGGAGATCCCATCTGATGAGGAGCAAGGAGAGGTCCGCTTTGTTCTTTGGTGTGGATCTTTTTTGTATGCTTGCCAACGGACTGCATGGCAGGTGGACATATGTCTGGTCAAGCACGTGGTGCCCAAGTGGCTCATGTTTTGGCCACGCGAGATACGCTTCAGACATATGTTGCAAATAGCAACGGTGCGATCTGCTGCACACGTCTCAAAAAAGGCCCACACCGAAGAACTTTTGGAATAATGCGCAGAGACAGCAGCGCCCTCAACATGCGGAACACTGCGGTGTGATGCAGTCAGTTGGCTGCCCTTAAGCTGGCCCCTGGAAGGCATCCTGCCTCGTTGGAGATGTGCCGCCTCCTCCTTCTCTCTCCTATCAGGCACCCACATGGAGTCAGTGACCTCATCATCCCCTCCCTCCTCATCACTGGAGCAAATCTGGCAGTATGCTGCAGCTGGGGGAACATGACTGCCAGATTGCTGTCCTTGTTGGGCACCCCCTCTCTCTGGGCTCACGTTACTGCCTTCCTCTAGCTGGGTACCATCATCGGAGCCTTCAAAATGCTGGGCATCCTCCTGGAGCATGTACCCAACACTGTGGTCAAAACAGTTCGGGGTACTCCTCGGGAGGACATGGTGGGGCTAGGGAAGGAGTGACTGATGCCATTTGAGCCGAGGGAAGAGGCCGCTTTGGCAGCTGCTTTGCCAAACAAAGTACCCTGAGTGAGAGAAAATGAGGAGAATGAGAACGGCTTGGTCATCCACTCTACCAAGTCTTCGGCATGTTGCGGCTCAACATGGCCAGCTGACGAAATGAAGGACAAGCATGACCCACAGCCACGTGCTGATGAGGATGTCCACGACCAGCACTGTTGCCTCTAGACACAGAGCCTGCTTGCCCTCTTTTATTGGCTTGTGACTGTCTGCCTCTCCTTGTTTGCCTTCCAGACATACTAATGGCCTGCAGTGAGATGTAGCTGCACAAAGGTGGGATGTGTATATATATATATATATATATATATATATATATATAAATAAAGGACTAGCATCAAAAGGTAGAGCTTGAAGGACACCGCCACTCGCTGGGTCTTCTTTTTGAGGGCTTTATTTGCCCATTTTTATTAAAAGAAGTTCAAACAAAAGCAAAGGTTTCCCTCGCAGGGGTTTCAACACTCCTTTTCATCAATAACATGACATTCAGCCTCCTGGCTAATACATACAGCAGTGTTGCTCGGACCTTCCACTTCAGGCTCTTGTCTGTCTCCTACAGACTATTGGCAACACCGTCCATTTAGATAGCAGCCCCTCACTGCTCTGACCCTCAGACCTGGGTCTCTGGCTTCCAGTGTGCAGACAACCACTCTCTGGCTTCTCCAGTGCACACCTGCACGCGTCGGGAGGGTGGAGCCCAGAATGCTGGTCCTGACTCTACTTTTAGGCCCACACACACCTGAACAATCAGTGTGCCGTTGAGTCTCAAAACCCGTATCCAGGACTGGGGATTTCATCCCACCCGGATCTCTAAGAAATCCCCAGGCTCCAGGTCCCAAAGTGGACTTTAGTAAATCATGAGGAAACTGAAAAGCCAGTTTCCTCCAAAACAAGAAAATACCCTGGAGCCCCTCAACCTGCCTGGTTGAGAATCCTGTATTCATACATTGGTGGGGTACCACACTACCACATACCCCTCCCCCTTGTTTCGACCCAGAGGGCGGAACACACCAGTCCAACCTCCTCACTTTGGCATGACGATGCCAGCTACCACCCACATGGGCCAAACCTTGTCCCATCAGGTGACTTTCTTGATGTCCCCCTGCTACACTTACTCGGGCTCTACAAAGATACTCCCATGCTTTTTTTTTACGAGTATGCTTCCATAAGCGCCGTCTTTCCACTTTCCTTGGGCCTACACTAGCCACCTCAACATTAGGGAGTTTACTAATCTTGGTACCTTTTTTAACAGGAGGCGGACCTCTGTGCTTTAAGGGTCGGATATCAGTAAAGTTATAAAGGGCTCGCTCAATTTCCACTAGACCACCCTTTTTCTCTTTACTTAATGTAGAAGGAACCACCTTTTTAAACAATGGTTTAGTAATAAGCGGGGGCTCTTTTATTGGGGCAACACTGGTCCCTCTCTGCATTCTATGTACGGGCACCCCCTTACTGTCCAAACTTAGCGTCACTTGTTTCCTCATGTACACTGCATGCTTCATTTTGTCAGTTTCATCACTAACCTCTTCACATGACTGCGGCCTCGTCCTAGTCTCCCTCTGAAGGACATTCTGACTGTCTTGCCACTCTGAGGTTTTTAAGTCATGTGACACCTTGCTGCGCTTTGGGCTATTTTCTTCCGAACATTGTTTACCAGGATCCTTCTCAGATCCTAGAAGTTCCTCAAACCTCAGGAAACCTTCCCCAGGACTATCCTCCAGAACCTGTAGGGGGCCTAATTCTGCTGTACTTTTTACCTCTTCTAAGTCAGTCACACCATTTATCTCCACACATTTTTTTGGATTAGCAGCAACCGCATCACCTTGACCATCAGGTCTGCCATCATTTTTGTCACCCATGGTAACCAAACCGTCAAAAATTGCCAATGTGCTGCATTTCTCATCATGGTCAGAAATATCAATGCATTTGTCATATTTAAAGCGGAGGTTCACACAAAAACTCATTACTGTCTCCACCGCATCAGTGTGCATGTAGAAGCTAAAATCTGCCTTTTTATTTTTTTTAAATAGCAAAATAGCAAAATACCTTAGTATTGAATAATCCGACTCCCGCGGGAGTAGACGTCTCCCCAGCACCGCAGTGATCTATGGGAGCTCACGTGGTGTGTACTGGGGATGATGCCGCCCGTTGCTATGACAACTAAAATGCTTACGGCGCAGGTCGCCGTAGAGAGTGCGCATCCCCGAGAGTGAGCCGCAGTGATCTATGGGAGCTCACGCGGCGTTTACTGGGGATGACGCCGCCCGTTGCTATGACAAACATAATGCTTACGGCGCAGGTCGCCGTAGAAAGTGCGCATCCCCGAGAGCGGTGAATGCCGGGAGCCGAGCATTCACCGCATCCAGGAAGCAATTGCTTGTGGGCTTCACAATGCCCACAAGCAAAATGGCAAATGCATAGATAAAATAATAAAAGTTTATCTTTACTATGAAAACGGATGGGTGATGCTGCAAGACACCTAAAAAGTGAGTACTCAATTGCGATATATAAATCCACTGATTTAATACAAAAAAAAAAAAATGAATGGTTGCGGAACCTCCGCTTTAATTTCACCCATGTTTGGCAGGGCAGTGTCTGGAGAGGAACTGCACCCAGCAGAGTGGTTGTCTACGGCAGCTTCACTGTACACAAACCCCACTGGCATGAGATCCTCTACCAGCAACTGTCCTGACCCCTGACCATCATCGCATAAAACAACATTTGGACCTGTGACTACAATCACTTCATTTATTGCTGTGCCACCTGGCACTTCCACCAACACCAGCTCATTTGGCGCGGCATCATCCGTTACCATATCATTAGGCCCTTTGTGGATCACAGACATGACCTCCTCTGTGCGTTCGCCGTTTCTTGGCGGTTCAATCTCGTGAGCAACATCATCTGCAGCAGCAAGTGCACCGTTGCATATAAGTTGCTCTGCAGGTCCTTCATCTGGCACCACAGAAGTCATGTCTGCTCCACTCTTACCAACAGAGGCCTTTTCCAACAGGTCTTTTGCCCACCTGTCCCAGTCTGTTATCTCTGGGCCCCCAGAGGTACCACACAGTACGGCTCCAACTGCACAAAGAGACCCAGAGGTACAGAATGGCTCAGCAACAGACACATTGCACATGTTACTTTTGTTCAAATCAGACTGTGGAAATACATTTTTAAACATAGCAGGCTGCAATACCACACTCTCACCACCTTACTCTGGTGGCGCTTCATTAAATGCATCAACACCTTCACACCTGTCATTGCCAGACTGCAATAACCCATTTCCATCATGAGTGTTTTCAAACATTTCCGTTTTAGCATTAACCATTTTGTTATCACCAGGTTCAGGTACCGTCTTATCCCTTAGAGCGGCACCATAGCTGTCCCAGGCAACCTCCGGCTCCAAAATGCAGAGCTCCCTGGGGGTTTCTAGGGACACCTCTGTAGCCTTTGTCTCAGTTGCTAGGGGAGATAGCATATCTTTAACTGCACTCACATCAACTTTTTTATCTCTAATGAGCTGCACTAGCCCATTAGCAACTGGACCATCAACTTTAGCCAACACAATATTAGCAGTTTTACCCATCACATTGTCATAATCAAATTTACCACTTGCCTCCCCACTGGACAGGGCACTGCAGCGAGGCAAGTCCTTTTCTACACAGACAGTGGATCTGCCATTTGGGGTCACTTCCACTCCAATGTGCACAGTCACATAGTCAGTCTCTTGAATGCATTTATCAGCAACAGTCTTACCCATCACTGTACCAGGGGTTGCCATGTTTACTTGAGTGTGTTTTCTATCCTTTGTTGCACTGTCGCTGGCCAACTCTCCCTGGTGGCCATGGGATGAAACTGCAGCAGCCATTTCTGACTCCATAGCACCCCCTGCAGGCACAACAGGTACTTCCTCACTGTTGCCAGAGGTGACTGAAAACATTTTTAAACAGGAACCTGGGCTTGCTGACAAAGACTTCTGCCCAGTAGCCATATCTCCAGCCATGTTCCATAACCTGGGACAAGAAAAAATTACATGCCCAAGTTGACCACATTCCAGGCATGGTACATTTCTGCACATATCTTTAGTGGGACGTGGCTCCACATCTCCACTGTAGCTCCTCCTTCCGGTTAACACCCAATCTCTCATTGCTAAGGGAGATGGCACTCTTCCAGCTGTACTTTGATGACTCTCCCAAACGCAGCGACCTTGGAGCATTGTTGCTACCAACTTGCCACGATCCTCTGTCTGCAATACGTTTCTCACGTGGTCCGCAGACTTGACATTACCGCCGTCGCTATGGGCAACCACATACCTCTCAAACTTCTGATCAGCCTTTTGGACACTCCTGGGACTCAAATCAGGCTTCCCAAACATTTTTGCAGACCTTTGTCTGGCCATGTCACCTTGTCTTAGAGACTGAGACAAAGGGCACTTGGAGACAACATGCCCCGACTCTCTGCACCGCAAACGGCGCACTTGCTTCAGAGCCTTAACAGGGTTTCCCCAATTGCATCCTCTTTCAAACTTAGGCCTTTGCACATTGATAGCTGGCATGTTTGTACTAGCGTTACTAGGGGCAACCACATGCACTTCCCCTTTAACTGGAGTTGGAGTAACAAAAAACAGTCTGCAATACTCTCCGGCAGGCTCAACCCCTTGCATCATCTTTGCAGTCACTCCACCAAACTTTTGCGCTGTCCAGCAAAAATTAAGCACTGTCACTTTAAAGCAAAGTTGCTTTTCACTTCATGCAAGCTTTCCTCACCTGCACACACAGATTGTGCTGTCTCATGCACACAAACACAGTTCATATAACAGATGAACTTACTTTATCCAGGGATCTTCAGTTCTGCCAAAATTCTCCACCACTTGTAAAGGACTAGCATCAAAAGGTAGAGCTTGAAGGACACCGCCACTCGCGGGGTCTTCTTTTTGAGGGCTTTGTTTTATTAACCACTTAAGCCCCGGACCATTTGGTAGCTAGAGGACCAGAGGTGAATTCAGAATTTTGCACTGCGCTGCTTTAACTGTAAATTGTGCGGACATGCAATGTTGTACCCAAACGAAATTTGCATCCTTTTCTTCCCACAAATAGAGCTTTCTTTTAATGGTATTTGATTGCCTCTGCGATTTTTATTTTTTGCGATATAAACGGAAAAAGACCGAAAATTTTGAAAAAAAATGATATTTTCTACTTTTTGTTATAAGAAAAATCGAATAAACTCAATTTTAGTCATACATTTAGGCCAAAATGTATTCAGCCACATGTCTTTAGTAAAAAAAATGTCAATAAGCGCATATTTATCGGTTTGCGCAAAAGTTATAGCGTTTACAAACTAGGGTACATTTTCTGGAATTTACACAGCTTTTAATTTATGACTGCCTATCTCATTTCTTGAGGTGCTAAAATGACAGGGCAGTACAAAACCCCCCCAAATGACCCCATTTTAGAAAGTAGACACCCCAAGGAAATTGCTGAGAGGCATGTTGAGCCCATTGAATATTTTTTTTTTTTTGTCCTAAGTGATTGAATAATGACAAAAAAAAAATTACAAAAAGTTGTCACTAAATGATATATTGCTCACACATGCCATGGTTATATGTGGAATTGCACCCCAAAATACATTCTGCTGCTTCTCCTGAGTACGGGGATACCACATGTGTGGGACTTTTTAGGAGCCTAGCCACGTACGGGACCCCGGAAACCAAGCACCGCCTCCAGGATTTCTAAGGGCGCAAATTTTTGATTTCACTCCTCACTACCTATCACAGTTTTGAAGGCCATAAAATGCCAAAATAGCACAAAACCCCCCCAAATGACCCCATTTTGGAAAGTAGACACCCCAAGCTGTTTGCTGAGAGGCATGGTGAGTATTTTACAGCTCTCATTTGTTTTTGAAAATGAAGAAAGAACATTTTTTTTTTCTTTTTTTTCCAATTTTCAAAACTTTGTGACAAAAAGCGAGATCTGCAAAATACTCACAATACCTCTCAGCAAATAGCTTGGGGTGTCTACTTTCCAAAATGGGGTCATTTGGGGGGGTTTTGTGCCATCTGGGCATTCCATGGCCTCCGAAACTGTGATAGGCAGTGAGAAGTGAAATCAAAAATTGACACCCTTAGAAAGCCTGAAGGCGGTGCTTGGTTTTTGGGGTCCCGTACGCGGCTAGGCTCCCAAAAAGTCTCACACATGTGGTATCCCCGTACTCAGGAGAAGCAACAGAATGTATTTTGGGGTGTAATTCCACATATGCCCATGGCATGTTTGAGCAATATATCATTTAGTGACAACTTTGTGCAAAAAAAAAAAAAAAAAAAAATTTCCGCAACTTGTGTCAACATATAAAATATTCCATGGACTCGACATGCCTCTCAGTATATAGCTTGGGGTGTCTACTTTCCAAAATGGGGTCATTTGGGGGGGTTTTGAACTGTTCTGGCATTTTATACACAACATTAGGAAGCTTACATCCACTCTTCTAACCACTTGAAGACAAAGCCCTTTTTGACACTTTTTGTTTACATGAAAACATATTTTTTTTTGCAAGAAAATTATGTTGAACCCCCAAACATTATATATATTTTTAAAGCAAAGGCCCTACAGAATAAAATGGTGGGTGTTGCATTTTTTTTTTCTACACAGTATTTGCGCAGCGATTTTTCAAACGCATTTTTTGGGGAAAAAATACACTTTTTTTAATTTTAATGCACTAAAACACACTATATTGCCCAAATGTTTGATGAAATAAAAAAGATGATCTTAGGCCGAGTACATAGATACCAAACACGACATGCTTTAAAATTTCGCACAAACGCGCATTGGCGACAAACTACATACATTTTTAAAAGCCTTTAAAAGCATTTACAGGTTACCCCGTTAGATTTACAGAGGAGGTCTACTGCCAAAATTACTGCCCTCGATCTGACCTTTGCGGTGATACCTCACATGCATGGTGCAATTGCTGTTTACATATGACGCCAGACCGACGCTTGCGTTCGCCATTGGGCAAGAGCAGGGCAGGACAGGGGTGCTTTTTTTTTTTTTTTTTTAATTATTAATTTTGCTTTTTTATTTTATTTTTAAACTGTTGCTTCCATATTTATTTATTTTTATCACTTTTATTGTTATCTCAGGGAATGTAAATATCCCCTATGATAGCAATAGGTAATGACAGGTACTCTTTTTTGAAAAAACTGGGGTCTATTGGACCCTAGATCTTTCCTCTGCCCTCAAAGCATCTGACCACACCAAGATCGGTGTGATAAAATGCTTTCCCAATTTCCCAATGGCGCTTTTTATATCCGGGGGGGACGACATTCCCTCCCACTGCTTGTAAAAGCAGTCCAGAGGCTAATTAGCCACTAGGATTGCTTTTACATGAAAGCCGGCCGCTGGCTGAAAAGAATGATACCAAGATGATACCTAAACCCGCAGGCATCATTCTGGTATAAACATTCAAAGTCCAGCAACATACCAGTACGTTGCTGGTCCTTGTTGGACATGTATTGTAATCTTTTTTTTCATGCAGCCTGTTGGCTGAACGAAAAAAAAAGATTGATCGGTGGGTATGCCCACCATTAGAATACCGCCCTTCATCCACCCACTTCTAATGATGGGCATACATGCACCATTTATATATGCCGAAGCATGGGGGCATCTTCTCGCAAAAGTTATGCCGCGTACACATGGTCAGACTTTTCCACGGGCAAGCCTCCGTCGGAACTTCGACCGTATGTACGCAGCATTAGGAGCAAAATCGCTCCTCCGCTCCTGCTGCCCCAATGCTTCGGCATATATGCTTTTTTTTTTTAACTGTGGTGGTGAAATTACCTCCTACAGCACTGGAGTCGCAGGGATCAGGCCTGTCTCTGCGAACGCTGCAGTTATGTGTGTTGTGTTTTGTAAGTGACAGTGATCGATCGATACTGCACTTCGGTGGCCTGGGCTGGACGGAGGGGCAAAACGCAGGTGCTAGCAGGTATCTGGGCTGATCCCGCTAACACTGCGTTTTTGGGAACCCTAAACTGCTGGGGACGCTAGTATAGATCTGATCAGATCAGATATTGAGCTGATCAGATACTATACCACTAAGGGGGGTGTATGCTTCACGCGTGGGTGTTAGCGCTACTGGCACTAACCTGACGCTGCCTGGGGTGTGACGCAGACCCTCTCTGACGCTAAAACCTAACTGATATCACCCGCCGGGCGATCAGGGGGTTAAACCTTTATTGGGTTATATACGGCGGGTGCCCTGACACTATAAAAAGCAAACTAACTAACCAGCGTCACCCGTAACACTTATATGATGATCACTGGTGAAAGGGTTAACTAGGGGCAATTAGGGGGTTAAAACCTTTATTAGGGTAATATATGGGGGTACCTGACGCTATATAAAAACCTGACGGCGAACCTAAAAAAAAATTACTGGCTACCTATCGGCATCACCGACACTAAGACAACGATCATAAAAACGATTGCTTAGCGACAGTGGTGATAGGGGGTGAAAGGGTTACCTGGGGGGTGATCAAGGGGGTTACACCTTTATTAGGTAATATATTGGGGTACCCGACGCTATAAAAACCTGCGGCGAACCTAAAAAAAATTACTGGCTACCGATCAGCATCGCCGACGCTAAGACATCGATCAGAAAAATTATCGCTTAGTGACAGTGGTGATAGGGGGTGAAAGGGTTACCTGGGGGGGCGATCAAGGGGGTTAAACCTTTATTAGGTAATATATGGGGGTACCCGACGCTATAAAAACCTGCGGCGAACCTAAAAAAAATTACTGGCTACCGATCAGCATCACAGACGCTAAGACATCGATCAGAAAAATGATCGCATAGCCACGGCGGTGCTAGGGGGTGAAAGGGTTACCTGGGGGGTGATCAAGGGGGTTAAACCTTTATTAGGTAATATATGGGGGTACCCAACGCTATAAAAACCTGCGGCGAACCTAAAAAAAATTACTGGCTACCGATCAGCATCGCCGACGCTAAGACATCGATCAGAAAAATTATAACTTAGTGACAGTGGTGATAGGGGGTGAAAGGGTTACCTGGGGGGCGATCAAGGGGGTTAAACCTTTATTAGGTAATATATGGGGGTACCCGACGCTATAAAAACCTGCGGCGAACCTAAAAAAAATTACTGGCTACCGATCAGCATCACCGACGCTAAGACATTGATCAGAAAAATGATTGCTTAGTGACAGTGGTGATAGGGGGTGAAAGGGTTATCTGGGGGGTGATCAGGGGGTTAAACCTTTATTAGGGGGGGGTTAGGGGGCTACACTGGACCTAAGACTAAACTTTGGTGACACTTTTACAGTCACAAATGTCACTGATTGCAGTGATCACTAAATAAATTGTCACTGCAATCAGTGACACTGTGACTGGGGGCTGGGGGGGGATCTGGGGGTGTCTGGGGGGGCGATTTATGTGCCTATGTGTCCTGGTGTCAGTGTAGTGTTGTGTGTACTAACCTGGCATCTTCTCCTGTACGGCGCTCGGTATATGTGAGCGCCCCAGGAGAGATGACATCACTTCCTCCTTCCTGGCAGGCAGGGGAAGCTCTCTCATTCGCCGGGAGCGATCGAGAGGGGGTGGCCGGAATCGAACGGCCGTCCCCTCATGCCGGATCGCTCCCGAAGGTAAAACGACCACCCACTGTAAAGAAGGGGGGTCCGATCGGACCCCCCAACTATACAAAGGCAATCACGTATATATACGTGATTGTGCCTGTCGGTGCCATTCTGCTGACGTATATTTACAGTGGGCGGTCGTTAAGTGGTTAAAAGAAGTTCAAACAAAATCAAAGGTTTCCCTCGCAGGGGTTTCAACACTCCTTTTCTTCAATAACATGACATTCAGCCTCCTGGCTTATACATACAGCAGTGTTGCTCAGACCTTCCACTTCAGACTCTTCTCTTGTCTGTCTCCTACAGACTATTGGCAACACCATCCATTTAGATAGCAGCCCCTCACTGCTCTGACCCTCAGACCTGGGTCTCTGGCTTCCAGTGTGCAGCCAACCACTCTCTGGCTTCTCCAGTGCACACCTGCACTCGTCGGGAGGGTGGAGCCCAGAATGCTGGTCCTGACTCTACTATCAGGCCCACACACACCTGAACAATCAGTGTGCCGTTGAGTCTCAAAACCCGGATCCAGGACTGGGGATTTCATCCCACCCGGATCTCTAAGAAATCCCCAGGCTCCAGGTCCCAAAGTGGACTTTAGTAAATCATGAGGAAACTGAAAAGCCAGTTTCCTCCAAAACAAGCAAATACCCTGGAGCCCCTCAACCTGCCTGGTTGAGAATCCTGTATTCATACATTGGTGGGGTACCACACTACCACAATATATATATATATATATATATATATATATATATATATATATATATATATATATATATATATAGATCTATAGTGATTATACTGCAGCTAGCACAATCAACTGCCTGCTGTGGTATTAGTATGAGAAAAGAAGCAATTGTCTTCAGTTAGTTTTAGGTGCACACTGTGCAGAGGACACAGTACACTAAGTGAAAATAAAGCAGATCCCTGCCTGTGGTATTGGTATGAGAACACCACCAATTGTATTGAGGTACCTTTAAGTGAACGTTGTGCAAAGGACAGAAGTACACTAAATGAAATTAATGCAGCTCTCTGCCTGTGGTATTGGTATGAGAACACCACCAATTGTATTCAGGTACACGCTGTGAAAAGGACACAGTACACTAAGTGAAAATAAAGCAGATCCCTGCCTGTGGTATTGGTATGAGAACACCACCAATTGTATTGAGGTACCTTTAGGTGAACGCTGTGCAAAGGACACAGTACACTAAATGAAATCAATGCAGCTCCCTGTCTGTGGTTTTAGTATGAGAACACCACTAATTGTATTGTGGTACCTTTAGGTGAAGGACACTAAATGAAATTAATGCAGCTCCCTGCCTGTGGTATTGGTATGAGAACACCACCAATTGTATTCAGGTACACGCTGTACAAAGGAAACAGTACACTAAGTGAAACACTGCAGCTAGCACAATCACCTGCCTGCCTGTCAGTATAGAGAATAACAGGAACGGATCTATCTAAACTTAATACAGTGTATAAATATATATACAACACCTAGGATGCATATATATCCTCTACACACTGTAACTGCAGCTAACTGACTCGCCTGCCTGCCCTATCTAACTCAAAATAAATGACACTGTCTCTCTCTCTCTCTCTCTCAAACCTCTCTCTTTAACCACCACAACACACTACACAAGGCCGCCACTGAGGCGGCCTTATATAGTGTGGGGCGTGTACTAAACCCCCTGAGACATAATTGGCCAAAGCCACCCTGGCTTTGGCCGATTATGGCTCTGTTTTTTGCGCGCTGTGATTGGCCAAAGCATGCGGGTCATAGTGCATGCTTGGCCAATCATCAGCCAGCAATGCACTGCGATGCCGCAGTGAATTATGGGCCATGACGCGCCACTCGAATTTGGCGCGAATGGCCCATAATGTTCGAGATTTCGCGAACAGCCAAACAGGCGATGTTCGAGTCGAGAAAAAATATAGAAAAAATATATAAAGCCGCGCTAACCAATAAAGTGAGAAGGGGTCCCCAACATATGGGAGTTCCTAAATGTGAAAAACAGTGTATAAACCAATACTCAGTGGCGACTGGTGCTAAAAAAAAATTGGGGGGGCGCAAACCCTTCCAGGTTCATACCTGCCCATCCTCGGCTGTCACAGCTTCCAATACCTGGACACACTATACACAAAGAACACATTGTATATTATACACAGAGCACACACACACACACACACTATACACAGAGCGCACACTATACACAGAGAACACTATACAATGGGGTTATTGTTTAGGGTGGAGAGGTAGGGAGGGGGGGTTATTGTTTAGGGTGGAGAGGCAGGGGGGGGTTATTGTTTAGGGTGGAGAGGCAGGGGGGTTATTGTTTAGGGTGGAGAGGCAGGGAGGGGGGGTTATTGTTTAGGGTGGAGAGGCAGGGAGGGGGGGTTATTGTTTAGGGTGGAGAGGCAGGGAGGGGGGTTATTGTTTAGGGTGGAGAGGCAGGGAGGGGGGGTTATTGTTTAGGGTGGAGAGGCAGGGAGGGGGGGTTATTGTTTAGGGTGGAGAGGTAGGGAGGGGGGGTTATTGTTCAGGGTGGAGAGGCAGGGAGGGGGGTTATTGTTTAGGGTGGAGAGGCAGGGAGGGGGGTTATTGTTTAGGGTGGAGAGGCAGGGAGGGGGGGTTATTTAGGGTGGAGAGGCAGGGAGGGGGGTTATTGTTTAGGGTGGAGAGGCAGGAAGGGGGGGTTATTGTTTAGGGTGGAGAGGCAGGGAGGGGGGGTTATTGTTTAGGGTGGAGAGGCAGGGAGGGGGGTTATTGTTTAGGGTGGAGAGGCAGGGAGGGGGGTTATTGTTTAGGGTGGAGAGGCAGGGAGGGGGGGTTATTGTTTAGGGTGGAGAGGCAGGGAGGGGGGGTTATTGTTTAGGGTGGAGAGGCAGGGAGGGGGAGTTATTGTTTAGGGTGGAGAGGCAGGAAGGGGGGTTATTGTTTAGGGTGGAGAGGCAGGGAGGGGGTTATTGTTTAGGGTGGAGAGGCAGGAAGGGGGGGTTATTGTTTAGGGTGGAGAGGCAGGGAGGGGGGTTATTGTTTAGGGTGGAGAGGTAGGGAGGGGGGTTATTGTTTAGGGTGGAGAGGCAGGGAGGGGGGTTATTGTTTAGGGTGGAGAGGCAGGGAGGGGGTTATTGTTTAGGGTGGAGAGGCAGGGAGGGGGGTTATTTAGGGTGGAGAGGCAGGGAGGGGGGTTATTGTTTAGGGTGGAGAGGCAGGGAGGGGGGGTTATTGTTTAGGGTGGAGAGGCAGGGAGGGGGGTTATTGTTTAGGGTGGAGAGGCAGGGAGGGGGGTTATTGTTTAGGGTGGAGAGGCAGGGAGGGGGGTTGTTTAGGGTGGAGAGGCAGGGAGGGGGGTTATTGTTTAGGGTGGAGAGGCAGGGAGGGGGGGTTATTGTTTAGGGTGGAGAGGTAGGGAGGGGGGGGGTTATTGTTTAGGGTGGAGAGGCAGGAAGGGGGGTTATTGTTTAGGGTGGAGAGGCAGGGAGGGGGGTTATTGTTTAGGGTGGAAAGGCAGGGAGGGGGGTTATTGTTTAGGGTGGAGAGGCAGGGGGGGTTATTGTTTAGGGTGGAGAGGCAGGGAGGGGGGGTTATTGTTTAGGGTGGAGAGGTAGGGAGGGGGGGTTATTGTTTAGGGTGGAGAGGCAGGGAGGGGGGTTATTGTTTAGGGTGGAGAGGCAGGGAGGGGGTTATTGTTTAGGGTGGAGAGGCAGGGAGGGGGGTTATTTAGGGTGGAGAGGCAGGGAGGGGGGTTATTGTTTAGGGTGGAGAGGCAGGAAGGGGGGGTTATTGTTTAGGGTGGAGAGGCAGGGAGGGGGGTTATTGTTTAGGGTGGAGAGGCAGGGAGGGGGGGTTATTGTTTAGGGTGGAGAGGCAGGGAGGGGGGGTTATTGTTTAGGGTGGAGAGGCAGGGAGGGGGTTATTGTTTAGGGTGGAGAGGCAGGGAGGGGGGGTTATTGTTTAGGGTGGAGAGGTAGGGAGGGGGTTATTGTTTAGGGTGAAGAGGCAGGGAGGGGGGTTATTGTTTAGGGTGGAGAGGCAGGGAGGGGGTTATTGTTTAGGGTGGAGAGGCAGGGAGGGGGGGTTATTTAGGGTGGAGAGGCAGGGAGGGGGGTTATTGTTTAGGGTGGAGAGGCAGGAAGGGGGGGTTATTGTTTAGGGTGGAGAGGCAGGGAGGGGAGTTATTGTTTAGGGTGGAGAGGCAGGAAGGGGGGGTTATTGTTTAGGGTGGAGAGGCAGGGAGGGGGTTATTGTTTAGGGTGGAGAGGCAGGAAGGGGGGGTTATTGTTTAGGGTGGAGAGGCAGGGAGGGGGGTTATTGTTTAGGGTGGAGAGGCAGGGAGGGGGGGTTATTGTTTAGGGTGGAGAGGTAGGGAGGGGGGGTTATTGTTTAGGGTGGAGAGGCAGGGAGGGGGGGTTATTGTTTAGGGTGGAGAGGCAGGGAGGGGGGTTATTGTTTAGGGTGGAGAGGCAGGGAGGGGGGTTATTTAGGGTGGAGAGGCAGGGAGGGGGGGTTATTGTTTAGGGTGGAGAGGCAGGGAGGGGGAGGTTATTGTTTAGGGTGGAGAGGCAGGGAGGGGGTTATTGTTTAGGGTGGAGAGGCAGGGAGGGGGGGTTATTGTTTAGGGTGGAGAGGCAGGGAGGGGGGTTATTGTTTAGGGTGGAGAGGCAGCAGGGGGGTTATTGTTTAGGGTGGAGAGGCAGGGAGGGGGGCCGTTTTAGGATGCAGGAAGGGGGGCAGCTGCCAGTCACTTCCCTGCACCACAACACTCAGCAGCCCCACCCTCCCCCTCCATGAAGTTCTGCAGCAGCTGAGAAAAGTGAACAGAGGTGGGGGAAGGGGGAGCCAGGCTCACGGCAGTATGCACACAGTACACTCCGGGTGGAGCAGTCACGGACTCTGTAACAAGCAGAGGAGTGTGAGGACTGGGGGATGGGAAGCTTGTTGCCGGGAGGGAGAAACAGTGAGAGAGCTCACCTCCGATCCCAGCACTCAGTCAGTCACTCACCTGCTGCTCTGGTTCTCCTGCACTTAGGCTCAGCTCTTCACCCACCCGCCGCAGCTGTATCCGCTCCCCGCAATCTTGTCTCACTCCTGGAGCCGAAACTGAAAGTGACACGGCCACCCAGGGAAAGCACCGGCCATTTCCTACTGCGGTGCAGACATGACGGAGCAGAAGGACCCAATGAGCGTGGAGAGGCGCTCCCCAGCGCGCCACGGAGCTCAAAAAAAACCTGCTTGCATTGGCATGACTGTTGTGTTACACTATGTGATTATTCTTGCTCTGTGTCTTTAAGATCTGTCCCCTTCTTTCTAGCTGAACTCTCTCTCTCACCGTAGTTCTTTATATGTCTCCTCCACTTCCTGATTCTCTCTCATTACTCCTGTATTTCTTCAATGCTAAACATCTTACATGTGGCTTACAACTGCAACGTTTTTCTACCTATGAATATCCATCATTAAACGGAACATTCGAAAGGATTCATCGTCTGTCGTCCTAACTGTGAGTTTATTCATTGAGGTAAACTGCCTGTATCGATGCAAGGGATGAATATCAAACCAGCTTGAGTAAGGCCTACTTAAACCTGGAGATGAACTTTATCGCTTTGTAGTTGAGACAGAACAGTAGAAAAACTGAGTTTCACAGCCTAATTACAAGATTTCTGCATGTCAGTACTGAAACAGACAAGATTTACTGCCCTCATAGCAAGACAGAAGGGACAGAGCAGCACATGGCAGCCTTATAGCCTGAGACAATCTGCACAGTGTCATATTTCAGCACACAGATCCTGCCTGCTTTCACAGTCAGTCTGCTATCATGAGTGACCAAGCTTCTGCATGTGAACTCACATCTCCTTCCTCACAAGTTCCTGAAGAAACTGAGTTACCCAAACGCTCAGTTAAACCCACTTTGAAAGTAATGGAGAATTATGAAGCTTCAAGGACTGAATTGTCAAATAGCTTGGAATTAGTCTGGGAGAAAATCCTTGCTGAAGCCAATACAGTGTCTGTTGAACGTGAACTACTGACACTAGAGGGCGCCATTAAACAACTTTCTGCCTCATATGAGCTTTATCAGCTTACCAGCATCAAATTCACTAATGTCTTACAAAACATGAAGTCAGAAAATGCGATGATGCAATTAAAGCGCGTCAATGCTCTCAATATTGAAAGAGACAGTTTTATCCAGCAAACCAGATTAAAGGCAGAAGCAAAAATAAAGCTGTTACAGGACACTGCATCTCACAGATCTGTTTCCACCAGACGTTCTAAAAACTCGTCAAGATCCCATAGTTCAAGATACTCAACACTCAGTAAGCGACTTATTAATGCCCGCGCTGAAGTGGAAGCCAGCAAAGTGCAGGTGGCATATGCAGAAATTGGAAGCGCAGTCAGCACGTCAAAGAGCAGAGTTGGAAGCGCAGTCAGCACGTCAAAGAGCAGAGTCGGAAGCGCAGTCAGCACATCAAAGAGCAGAGTTGGAAGCTCAGAGAGCAGAGTCGGAAGCTCAGTCAGCACGTCAAAGAGCAACAATGGAAACCTTAAATGAACAGTGTAAACATGATGCAGCTATGGCAAAGCTAAGGGTCCTACAGCAAGCTATCAGTGCAGACGAAGGTGCAAGTGAGAAAGACAGCATTAACCTAAACATAGCAGATATGGAAGACCCCCTCAAACACACTAAAGACTATGTCCTAAGCCACTGCAGTGCACACTCCATTGTCTCCAATGCTCCCGACTACATAGAGAGTTAAAGAGGTTCCAGCAACTTCCTGCACTCAAAATCACTCCACTGCATTTCCTACCTGCCTACCTTGCCTGCCTTCATACGTCACAGAGCATCAGCGCAAGCTTCAAGCAAGTCATCAATCTCCAGTCATCGGTACAGCCTTGAATCAACGTACCATTGGAACAACTGACTTCAAGCAAGAACGCACCAGGATGCATCTGCTGCACCATATTTCCCTGTGTTCTTTAACAACAATGTCAAAGATAACGCAATCAGCACCATACAGCCAACAGCATCTCACATAAAGGCGGAGACAACTGAGACAGAAGAGTTTGTGAGGTACATGCTTCGCAGAGAGCTCACAAAGACTGGTCTTACAAGTTTTGATGACCAACCTGAGAACTATAGAAGTTGGAAATGTGCCTTCAGAACTACAATCAGCAATATTGGCATTACAGCTGATCAAGAATTGAATCTGCTGATCAAATGGCTTGGTCCTCTATCTGCTGCACGTGTTAAGCCATTAAGATCGGTTTTCATGGACAATCCTACTGCAGGCCTCACAGCTGCATGGGAGCGACTAGAGCAAAGTTATGGCAGTCCAGAAGCTATAGAAAATGCTTTGTTCATGCGTCTGGAAACTTTCCCAAAGATATCCGGTAAGGACAACAAGGAGTTCCAGAGACTGAGTGACCTTCTCCTTGAGCTTCAGCTAGCCAAGACAGACCCAAAACTACCTGGACTCAGTTACCTTGACACTCCAAGAGGGGTAAACCCAATTGTCTCCAAGCTCCCGTATGGTTTGCAAGAGAAATGGACTGCACTAGGGTCATCATACAAAAGAGAGAACAAGGTTTCCTTCCCTCCATTCTCTTTCTTCTGTGAATTCATCAGGAAAATTGCAGAGACCAAGAACGATCCAAGTTTTTCCTACGGTGAGTACAGCCTCTTCTCACCCTTTCCTAAGAGTACCAGTCTTCAGGGAAACTATAGAAACCATAGAGGCCCAGTGTCCGTGAAAAAGACTGACATCCTTCCCACTCCTACCACAGTTCTGGCCACAAACAAACAGAGCAAAACAGGAAAATGATTTTTCTGGATAGCAGCACTCCAAGATAAAAAGCCTTTATTTCAAAAGTCCAGGAATCCAAAGCATACACTGCACATCACGACACACTGATCAAAAATTAGCTGACATGTTTCACATCAATTGATGCTTACTCATAGCTACCCAATGCACAAATGTTTACTATAATATACCCTAAAGGAAGGTCATGTGATCCAACACCAAGGTGAAAATGATTGTTCAGTGATTGACTGCATGTGAGGAGATTCAAGTAAAAAAGGTGTGGTTCTCTAACCACAGTGATAGAGAAATCCCTCTTAGAATGTGCAATCAGTAAAAATATATACGATGTGTATATAGAGAAATGTGTATATACATAAAAAAGTATCTGAAGGATGTGATGTGAACAAAGTGAGATAAAAATGTAGGTATAAAATAAAATAAGAATAAAAAAAAGGTAAACATGAAAATAAAAATAAATATGTATCAAAAGAATATATAAGAGAATGAGCTAAAAGAAATGTGAATGAAGTAAATATGTCAATGAAAATGCAAATGCATAAATAACTAAATTCAAAAATATATATGTAAATCAAGCAAGACAAAAGGTGGAGAAGCGGATGTGTAAAAGTGAATGTGTATATATAAATCAAATATGTTTAAAAATGAAGTGAAATTACATGAAATATGGAGAAACTAGTGAAACCATGGAATGGTGAAAATAACTGGTACGAACAGCAATAGTAAAAAGTAAAAATTCTAGAGGTGAATTGATAAAACAGATATGTTCTATACCAGAATTTGTGTCATTATATTCAATATATTCATGGGATTCCAATAACTTGATGTTTTTGTCTTATGAATTTATTTAATTAGTGTGTTATGCTTTGTTTTTGCATGTTTAATTTACCTTTTTCATTATTTGATTATTTATTATCTTTTATTTTTTATATATTCTCTATATTCGTGGTTTTTTACTTTTTATTTATTTTCAATGGTTTATCTTTACCTTTATTTTTAAAAATGTGTAAAAGTATAGTGGGTGAAAATACTAATATACCAATTAAACTTGTGCTATATTGTGCTGTGTTATATTTATATTAATAATAATAAATATGTGTCTTGTTTGAGGCGCGCCAGACTGGTGCATCTCATAGTAGAAACCTCTTGTTTGGTTACACCATGCATGGATCAACATTATTAGGTGAATGTGCAATGAGAACACACATACATATACAAAATATATGCATGTGTCTCTATAATTGCATGAAAAAGTCATGTGTTCCATGAACACCAATGTTATTGAACCCATGCAATATGTATAATCAAAGTGTAAAATGCATGGGAAAAGAAATGGAAGCCGTGGTCGTGCCAGACACTCCTAAATGTATAATACATAATAGAAGTGGCAATAATGTACTGTGTAGATCTATATATGTAATTTGAGAGAGTAAGAATAAGTATTTCCCAGACTAGAGACTGTGTAGTAAAATTATGATATAAAATTGGAAAGTATGTATATATGTATATGAACCTAAAGAAAACATACTTGTACATATAAAAAAGGATGCATATATTCATGTAGGCATGTGCATAGATGTACATGTTATGTCGGATGTGAAAAGAATATTAACTCAAAAAACCTCCAACCGTGAACACCTCGATTGGAATCGATCGATGGTGTATGGGGTCGGTCCACTAGTATGGCCTAAACAAAACCAGATGTCATGTAAATGCAAAAAAGCCTTGTGGTTGGATCTTTAAAAAATTCTGAATCAAACATTCTATCAGCATAAATATGAAAATATATATACAAATGCCCATCTATTTTCAAATGAATAATATAATTACACAGATAAACCAATAACCCATAACTGTTACAGTATATACACATTGGCGCAAAGATGGAAAGTACGCTGTGTTGTATATAAGTTATTATTCCTATGGGCTCGGAGTAATCCATAATCTCAAAAATAAAAACAATATAGACTAGAAAGATTTTACAAAAAAGACACACATACTAAATGAATAAACACAAACACTTGATATGTCAGCACAAACATAATGGATCAACCACTAGATAGTGTTTTGTGCAAAGGAAGGGACCAAATCCATTCGATTTTTTCAAGAATATGTAAATAGTTATTCAAAACTAAAAGAAGAAAAAGAGGAAAAGTCAAGGGTCCCAATAAAATAGCAGAACTCTTATGTTTCATATGTTTAGCAACCAGCAAAGAAGATATTATTGGGAATATATGGAAAACAGTCAAAATCATAATAATATCTAAAGATAAAGAATGAAGGGGCTCCAATAATAACCCAATGGTGTGCATATATATCTAAACGTATGCAGCATATGAAAACAAAACGAAAACAGGCGACACAGTCCAGTCTAGTACCAATTATAACATCTTTAACATCAAGCAATTCATTAATTGCAATACCAAATTCTTGGTATATGTAATTAAGTGCGAATTGTGTAATATCCAGTATGTCGGGAGAACCACCCGTAGACTTAGGGACAGGTTGTATGATCATCTGTACGACATACAGAAGGACAGAAACACTAATGTTGCTAGGCACTGGGTCTCTGTGCATCACAAGAATGTCTCATGCCTCTCTATACAGGGGATGGAAAAAATCAATACCCCGGTTAGAGGGGGAGACAGGTTCAGAACACTGTGCAGGCGTGAGGTCTATTGGATTTTTTCATTGAATACGAGAATACCGGCCAGCCTAAACTTCGAATGGGATGTTTCTCATTATTACGATTAGCCCTCAACGTCTTGCACAGTGTCCTTTCAAAATTGTAGCCTGGTGCTGGTGGCTGGGATTTTGAGTCGAGGCTTTTGTTTTGTTTTCATATGCTGCATACGTTTAGATATATATGCACACCATTGGGTTATTATTGGAGCCCCTTCATTCTTTATCTTTAGATATTATTATGATTTTGACTGTTTTCCATATATTCCCAATAATATCTTCTTTGCTGGTTGCTAAACATATGAAACATAAGAGTTCTGCTATTTTATAGGGACCCTTGACTTTTCGTCTTTTCTTCTTTTAGTTTTGAATAACTATTTACATATTCTTGAAGAAATCGAATGGATTTGGTCCCTTCCTTTGCACAAAACACTATCTAGTGGTTGATCCATTATGTTTGTGCTGACATATCAAGTGTTTGTGTTTATTCATTTAGTATGTGTGTCTTTTTTGTAAAATCTTTCTAGTCTATATTGTTTTTATTTTTGAGATTATGGATTACTCCGAGCCCATAGGAATAATAACTTATATACAACACAGCGTACTTTTCATCTTTGCGCCAATGTGTATATACTGTAACAGTTATGGGTTATTGGTTTATCTGTGTAATTATATTATTCATTTGAAAATAGATGGGCATTTGTATATATATTTTCATATTTATGCTGATAGAATGTTTTTTTTTTTTCTCCAAAAGGATGTTTATTGAAAAATATATTAAGCAAAAGTTTACATACCATTGCACAATGTGTAGTATTATATCCATAGAACACTTGAATATTTAGATAACTTTTGAAATAATAAACAAAAACACAAATACAAAGCTGTAAATGTACCATACTTCTCCCTCACACTCCCCAGACCCCCATACCTCCAAATTATACTCAAACAAGACTCGACCCCCTCACCCCCACCAGGCCCCAACTGCAAACTG
This sequence comes from Rana muscosa, assembly GCA_029206835.1. Taxonomy (NCBI): domain Eukaryota; kingdom Metazoa; phylum Chordata; class Amphibia; order Anura; family Ranidae; genus Rana; species Rana muscosa. The sequence continues at coordinate 409,199,847 of CM055116.1, read as the reverse complement.
CATATGGGACCCGCAAGCCTCCCACCCCCGGTCTCCCACCACACAGCCTACAAAAGCATTCTGTCCAGTACAAGCTCGAGCGGAGAGAGCCCCGGGGTATTCAACCACGGAGCCCACAGCTTTTCAAATTTCCCCTGGCGACCTCTGTGCTGATAGATGTATTTTTCTAGGCATAAGGTACGTCCCATCTGAGTTATCCATTCACTCAGTCCAGGAGGCTCCTCCACTTTCCAATGATGAAGAATGAGTTTGCGGGCCTGAAAGAGGGCTCTACCGATGGCTGATTTTGGATTGTCCTCTATTGGCAGGCCATCCACAACCCCCAGGACACAGATCCTGGGGTCCTGCGGAATCTCCACCGAGAACACCTCCCCTATGGTTTTAAGAACCCCCCTCCAGTAGAGATGCAACTTAGGGCATCGCCACAGCAAATGGATGAGGTCCCCGTGATCCCTAGCACATCTCGGGCAGCTGTCCTCCTCTCCCAGACCCATCCTATGCAATCTCGCAGGCGTAAAGTGTACTCTCAGCAATATGTACAATTGGGACAAGCGTTGTGCAACGTTAAGCGAACTTCCCTGAACTGCTAACAACGCCTCCTCCCACTGACCCTCCTCAAATAGACCAACATCCCTTTCCCACAAGGCCCTTACCCCCGCAGGAAAGCCCGGCAAAAAAGAGGATAATAGCATGGCGTATGTTCTAGATATGAAACCCTTAAAACTGGGCACCCCCATCATAGAGTGAAAGATTGGGACTGGAGACAATATCCACGGGTTGTTTCCCGCCTGGGCCCTAACTGCATGGCTCAACTGTAAGTAATAAAAGTGCATGGACCCATGCAGCCCAAACTGCTCCTGCAGCTCCACAAAGGGCCGCAAACAGCCATTGGAAAAGATGTGAACCAAATGGGTAACTCCACCCCTCCTCCAACGCTCCGCACAGGTCAAAAGAAGCAGCTCCCCATAATACCGGTTGCTCCAAACCGGGCTGTAAACTGTAAACCCCTCAATCTTTTGTATTTGACGTGTTTTATTCCAAATTTTTTGGATCAGGGCATAGGTGGGGAAGAGCTTGTTTGACTTGGCAAATTGCAATGCCTCAAGGCCTGTTACTACACTTTCTGCTCCCGTGGTGCGCAGCATCAGGGCAACTGTCGGGTCCCCCACCTCCCCCTCCATGACCGGCTTCTCTGTTAGGGCTCTAGCAACGTGCTGCAACTGCGCAGCTACATAATATAACCATGGATTTGGGAGGGCCAGACCCCCCTCCTCCTTGGATCTCTGCAACTGCTCCAATTTGATTCTAGGGGTTTTGTTAAGCCAGAGAAGAGATCGAAATAGAGAATTAATAATTCTGAAAAATTTCAACGGGATCACAATGGGAGTGTTATGTAGAACGTACAAAAGTTGTGGCATAAAAATCATTTTAATGAGGTTGGCCCTGCCCGCCATGGACATCCTCAGTTTAGACCATATTTTGGATTTATCCCTAATCCTAGTTAGCAGGGGCGATAGATTGAGAGAAATGTACTCGCTAAGTTGTGGAGTGACCCATATACCCAAATATTTAAATTGCCGTGAGACTGGGATATCCTGCTGCATGGGTCCCTGGTCCCCCGGGGAATCCAATAGCATCATTGAGGATTTAGTCCAGTTAATTACCAGGCCAGAAAATGAGCCAAAGTTCCGGACCACCGCCATAGCCTCTCTCAGGGACCCCCCCGTATCCCCCAGCAGCAACATCGTATCGTCCGCATAGAGCATGATTTTTTCATGCGTCTGGCCATACTTAAACCCAGATATTAAGGGGTTGGACCTAATGATAGCAGCCATTGGTTCTATGGCGATGGCAAAAAGCAACGGGGACAGGGGACACCCCTGCCGCGTCCCCCTATGAAGAGGGAACGGAGAAGAGACCCTGCCCGCCTCCCTAATGACCGCCGAAGGGGAATAATATAGAAGCTGCACCCAGGAGCGGTACACCGGTCCAAAACCAAATTTTTTCATCGTTTCCCACAGATATTGCCACTCTATGCTATCGAATGCTTTATGAGCATCAAGGGACAGCAGAGCCCTATCCCCAATATTATCCGCAGGAGACTGCATGTTAAGAAACAATCTCCGAAGGTTAATAGCTGTGGATCTTTCCGGTATAAAGCCGGATTGGTCCGAGTGTATTATGGATGCAATTACCCCATTCAATCTTGTGGCTAATACCTTAGCAAGGATTTTAATATCAGTCTGCAGTAGCGATATCGGCCTATACGAGCCCGGGTCTAATGGGTCCTTCCCAGGCTTGAGCAGGAGGACTATACTGGCTTGTCTCATAGATTCGGGTAGACGTTGTGTTTCCCTGGCCATATTTAGGGTACGGAGCAGTTGTGGTAAAATCTCTTCCCCATATTGTTTATACACCTCTATCGGGATGCCGTCGTCTCCAGGTGCCTTGGAGTTGGGAAAGGAGCTGGTGGCTGCAAGCATTTCCTCCACTGTAATGGGAGCTTCCAGAGATTCCGCCTGGGACTCCGTCAAACACGGTAGTTCTATGCCCCGCAGAAAATCCTGAAGCTCCTCCATCGTATGGGTCTGTTTAGATCTATATAGATCCGCGTAGAAGTCCCTCAATTCCCGCATGACAAGATCTGGGGTATTAACCATCCTCCCCGCTGTGTTGCATAATGCCCCGATGGATGGGGATGACTGCTGGGATCTAACCAATTTAGCTAGTAGTTTGCCTGTCTGTTCCCCCTCCTCATAGAAAGCTAGTTTAGTAAAAAATCTTTTTTTATCCGCTTTGGATGCATCTATTCTATTTAGTGCGTCCTGTGCCGCTATCCAAGCCTCCCGGGAGCCCTCCCCGGAGTTGGCAATGTACTCCGCCTCCAAGTGTCTAACCATGCGGGCGACCTGCTCTCTCTGTTCCGAGGTATTGCGCTTAATGACATTGACTTCAGATATAAAGACCCCCCTCAGGAAAGCTTTAAAAGCATCCCAAGAGGCGTTCAAATCAGGGTGGCCAGCATGTCTCTGCCAGTACTGCGCAATGTCAGCCTCTATTTTAGCATGAGAGGGGAAAAGATTCAGCCAGAAAGCGTTCAGCTTCCATGGCGCTCTTTGCAAGGTAGATTCCGGCCTTACCCTCAGGTGAACCAACGGGAGAGTGATCCGAGATGCTCCTGGGAAGATACTGCACCTTCTCAATATACTGGTACGCCTCTGCTGAACACAGGCACAGGTCAATTCTGGATAAAGACATATGCGTCTTTGAAAAGCAGGAAAACTGCTTCTCCAGAGGATTTCTATTTCTCCAGGGATCCATCCACCCCACCTCCTCCACGAACCTAGCCAGAGCTGTCTTGTTAGTCCCTGTTCCACCCGATGGGGGAGGGTGCCTATCTAATTTTAGGTCCGCAACACCATTCAGATCCCCTATTGAAATCAGGGGAACCCCTGGACTACAGAGCTGGAATGCCAGCAAGGCACGCAAAATCTGCGCGTTAAATGGTGGCGGGACATATACTGCTGCCAGAATGAACGTAAAGTGGTAGAGGCTACAGTGCAAAAAAACATATCTCCCCTCCTGGTCAATCCTTGCATCAAACAATTGGAAGTCCAGTGACTTATGTATCAGGACACTCACCCCCCGCGAGTACGAGGTGTGAGTGGAGTGATATGCCCATCCCGCCCAAGCATACCCCACCCCCGAAAGTGTGTCAGGAGTCAAATGAGTTTCCTGGAGAATACACACTGCCGGGAGATGTTTTCTGATGAAAGTGAACACCATGGTGCGCTTAAGTGGATCACTCAAGCCCCTAATGTTCCAAGACACTAAAGGTACACTAGCCATCATGTAACCATATAATAGTAAATGCAACAGTGCAGTTGAGCGAGTAGGGTTGTCCACCGGCCAAACCTGGCGCACAATGGACCCCTGCAGTCGCCATGCAAAAACATACAGATAACACATAGTTTTATATCCCCCCTCCACCCAACGTCTTTCTCCTGCCCCCTCTACCGAGGTGCGACATGTGCGGTGTTAGTACTTGGGTAACCAAGTTGGGAAGAGGGGGGGGACCAGCTGGGGCGGAAAGACTGTCAATCAGAGAGGGACTCCGTGCGGGGGAAGGGGTCATCCAGTGCCCACCAGGCAAAGCCTGCACGGCCAGCGCCGGTCCTGGTATGTACCCGCATAGAAAAATGAGGGAAAGGGGGGCGGGGAAGGGCGCAGCAAAGTCATCTGTCCGCCTGCGACAACAGGGCCTCCAGAGCGCGAGAGAGAGAAAAAAAATGTGGAAAAAAATAAAAAAACAACCGATCAACCGAACTAAAAGGTCCTGGGAGTGAACAGAAACCCAGTGCGGGCTCAGGTGCAACAGGCATACACTGGCCCAAGTCCGATACCCCTCGGGGTATACCAACGATAGTTCAAATTGCATGCTGATTTCTAATGCTCATTTCCTGGCAAAAACATAGGTATGTGTCTCCCGACCGTGTGACCTTGTGGCTGCAACTTATCTTGCTTCAAACAAAGGATACTTCAAGGGTATACCCCATCGCAGTGGTCAGTCTGCATCCGCTGCCGACCCACCTGCCTGGTGGAAGAGATGATCATTTGTGTCTAGCCAAGCTGAGGCTTCCGCCGCCGTTTCAAAGAACTGTACCCTGTCCCCTGCCACTATTCGGAGCTTGGCAGGATACAACATTGCATAGTTAGCCCTCAGGCGCTGCAGTCGCTTCTTCACCTCCCCAAATTTAGCCCTGCGTCTCTGCACCTCCGCCGAGAAGTCTGGGTAGAAGGATACTCTTACTCCATTAAACTGGATATTGCGTTTTTCTCTAGCCAGTCGCAGGATAACCTCCTTGTCCTTAAAGTTAAGGAGTTTGGCCAACATGGTGCGGGGCGGATTGCCCGGAGGCAATGGCCTAGGAGGCACTCTGTGTGCGCGTTCCACTGAGTAAAAGGGGGGTAAAGACATCTTTACCAAATATCTCTAGCAACCAGCTCTCCACAAACGCCGTAGGGTCTCTGCCTTCCGTTTTTTCTGGAAGACCCACTATGTGGACATTGCTCCTTCTCAAACGATTCTCAATGTCCTCATTTCTAATTTCATTGGCAGCGGCAATCCTGGCAGTGACCTGCATATCTCTGATAAGGGGGGCCATCTTGTCTTCCACTTCACTGACCCGACCCTCCACCGCAGTGGTGCGTTCCCGGATCTTCTGGATGTCATGGCGGATCAGCCCTACCTCCTCCTTCAGCCCTCCAAAGTGCACCTGCAGAGTTTCCACAGAGGCCGTGCATTTATTTACAGCTCTAAGAATTTCTGCCAGGGTGGGTTGTTCAATGTCTCCCTCCTCCTCCTCCTCCTCCACCATGTCTGGTGAGGACTGACCTGAGGCCTGCTGTAGTGACTGCATGGATGATTCCTCTGTGTGCTGTGGGCAGAGGATAGCTGGAATAGCTTCCAGGTCCTCCTCAGCAGATCGCCCCCCCCCCACACTGTTCAGTTTTTGTGTATAGTATGTCATATCCTTAGGGCCATCTTTCCCCTGTGCTTTGGGGGTTTTGGGTGCTTGCTTACCCGGGTCCTTCTTGTCCCCTCGTGTGCGCTGCTGCGCCATTTTGGCTGACCTGCATGTCGTCTCCCTTCTGCTGGTTGCACGTCAGCATGCCGGTTTTAGAAGCTGGCGGTGGGCTCAGGACGTGCCTGGGTCTTTCGGGATACTGCTGGTGGGTTCCGGTGCCGGTTTCAGCAAGTGGTTCGGCCGGGAGAAGGATCACTAAAGGATACACTCAGGGAGCTCTGTGAGACACGTCCGCTCACATGCCGCTCTTGGCCACGTCCCTGCTGATAGAATGTTTGATTCAGAATTTTTTAAAGATCCAACCACAAGGCTTTTTTGCATTTACATGACATCTGGTTTTGTTTAGGCCATACTAGTGGACCGACCCCATACACCATCGATCGATTCCAATCGAGGTGTTCACGGTTGGAGGTTTTTTGAGTTAATATTCTTTTCACATCCGACATAACATGTACATCTATGCACATGCCTACATGAATATATGCATCCTTTTTTATATTTACAAGTATGTTTTCTTTAGGTTCATATACATACTTTCCAATTTTATATCATAATTTTACTACACAGTCTCTAGTCCGGGAAATACTTATTCTTACTCTCTCAAATTACATATATAGATCTACACAGTACATTATTGCCACTTCTATTATGTATTATACATTTAGGAGTGTCTGGCACGACCACGGCTTCCATTTATTTTACCATGCATTTTACACTTTGATTATACATATTGCATGGGTTCAATAACATTGGTGTTCATAGAACACATGACTTTTTCATGCAATTATAGAGACACATGCATATATTTTGTATATGTATGTGTGTTCTCATTGCACATTCACCTAATAATGTTGATCCATGCATGGTGTAACCAAACAAGAGGTTTCTACTTTATGAGATGCACCAGTCTGGCACGCCTCAAACAAGACACATATTTATTATTATTAATATAAATATAACACAGCACAATATAGCACAAGTTTAATTGGTATATTAGTATTTTCACCCACTATACTTTTACACATTTTTAAAAATAAAGGTAAAGATAAACCATTGAAAATAAATAAAAAGTAAAAAAACACGAATATAGAGAATATATAAAAAATAAAAGATAATAATCAAATAATGAAAAAGGTAAATTAAACATGCAAAAACAAAGCATAACACACTAATTAAATAAATTCATAAGACAAAAACATCAAGTTATTGGAATCCCATGAATATATTGAATATAATGAAACAAATTCTGGTATAGAACATATCTGTTTTATCAATTCACCTCTAGAATTTTTACTTTTTACTATTGCTGTTTGTACCAGTTATTTTCACCATTCCATGGTTTCACTAGTTTCTCCATATTTCATGTAATTTCACTTCATTTTTAAACATATTTGATTTATATATACACATTCACTTTTACACATCCGCTTCTCCACCTTTTGTCTTGCTTGATTTACATATATATTTTTGAATTTAGTTATTTATGCATTTGCATTTTCATTGACATATTTACTTCATTCACATTTCTTTTAACTCATTCTCTTATATATTCTTTTGATACATATTTATTTTTATTTTTAGGTTTACCTTTTTTTTATTCTTATTTTATTTTATACCTACATTTTTATCTCACTTTGTTCACATCACATCCTTCAGATACTTTTTTATGTATATACACATTTCTCTATATACACATCGTATATATTTTTACTGATTGCACATTCTAAGAGGGATTTCTCTATCACTGTGGTTAGAGAACCACACCTTTTTTACTTGAATCTCCTCACATGCAGTCAATCACTGAACAATCATTTTCACCTTGGTGTTGGATCACATGACCTTCCTTTAGGGTATATTATAGTAAACATTTGTGCATTGGGTAGCTATGAGTAAGCATCAATTGATGTGAAACATGTCAGCTAATTTTTGATCAGTGTGTCGTGATGTGCAGTGTATGCTTTGGATTCCTGGACTTTTGAAATAAAGGCTTTTTATCTTGGAGTGCTGCTATCCAGAAAAATCATTTTCCTGTTTTGCTCATACTTGCTTTGCTTGCACCCTTGGTTGCTGGGAGGAGGTCATTTGCAGGATATCTACATCTGAGCGGCTCCCTTTCTCTGCTTCACAAACAAACAGAGTAGGAAGATTGAAAACCCTAACAGAGAGTGTCCCATACACAAGAAGCCACACCCCCTCAATAAATGTATCGGCTTTAGAAAAAAGCCTCTGGAAGAGCGCAAGGAGCTTTTAAAGACATTTAGGGTATGTTTCAGGTGCTGTGCTTCTACAGAACATTTTGCAAGGGACTGTAATGTGCCTATCAAGTACATAGAGTGTGGCTCTGAAGAACATGTGCAAGCCCTCCATCCTCTTGAGCCCAGCTCTGCACAACCTGCCAACACTCCTCCCAGGTTAACGCATGGCGGGGAGAATACAGACCAAGTGCCTAATTCTACCATCATTTCTTCATCCTGCACTGAAGTTTGTGGAGAAGACCGCTGTGGTAAGTCCTGTGCTAAGATATGCTTGGTGAACATATACCACAAGGATCAACCAGAAAAGTCTCTAAAGGCATATGCTATCTTAGACGATCAGAGCAATCGATCACTTGCAAAATCGGAATTGTTCAATCTATTTGAAATAAAAGGCGAAGCTCATCCTTACACCTTGGGTACCTGTAGTGGAACTATAGAGGTTTTTGGAAGAAGTGCTCATGGACTCATGGTATCTTCTCTCAAAGGTAACTTGCAATTACCCTTACCTACACTTGAGTGCAATCAGATACCTGCTAACAGGGAAGAAATCCCTACTCCAGCTGCTGCTTTCCATCACCCTCACCTCAAGGTAATAGCAAATGAGATACCGGCGCTTGACAAAGATGCTCAGATCCTTCTTCTGTTAGGAAGAGACATTCTAAGAGTTCACAAGGTATACAGACAAGTCAGTGGACCCCCAGATGCCCCATTTGCCCAGCGCACGGATTTAGGGTGGGTCATCATAGGCAATGTCTGCATAGGCAAAATGAAAAGACCTACCAACATTTCGTCATTCAAGACAAATGTTCTGCCAAATGGCCGAAACACTTACTTTGAGCCATGCCCACATCACTACTGGGTGAAAGAGAAGATAGCCAGCCACGAATGGCAACATGGTATCCCAGGTGACACAAGCCCTTTCTCCTGCCATGATGGCGACTTCGGCTCTACAGTGTTTAATGCAACCAGTGAAGATGACATACTGGCTCCTTCATTGGAAGACAAAGAATTCATCAAGGTAATGGACAATGAGTTCTTTCAAGATGACTCCAATAACTGGGTAGCACCCCTACCCTTTCGTCTCCCAAGAGAGAGATTGCCCAACAACTTACAGCAGGCCATCAGTAGATTCTCCTCCTTAAAGCAAAACTTAAGCAGGAAACCAGAGATGCAAAAGCACTTTGTGGACTTTATGCAAAATGTATTTGACAGAGATCATGCAGAGCCTACTCCCCCACTAAAGGAGGGAGAAGAATGCTGGCACCTTCCATCCTTTGGCGTGTATCACACACGCAAACCAGACCAAATCAGAGTTGTCTTTGATTCCAGTGCTCAGCACGAAGGTGTTTCTCTTAACAACATGCTCCTTACTGGACCCAACTTGAACAACAGTCTAATAGGAGTCTTGATTCGTTTCAGACAAGAGCCTGTAGCAGTAATGGCCGACATTCAACAGATGTTTCACTGCTTCATCGTCAGAGAAGACAACAGAAACTACCTCAGGTTTCTATGGCACAAGGACAATGACCTCAACAAGGAAGTTATAGATTATCGCATGAAGGTACATGTCTTCAGTAACAGTCCTTCCCCAGCAGTGGCAACTTATGGGCTAAGGAGAACAGCTCAGACTGGAGAAGTTGAATATGGATCTGATGCCCGTCAATTTGTTGAAAGAAACTTCTACGTTGACGACGCACTTAAGTCCTTTCCAACTGCTAAAGAAGCAATTGATCTTCTCACCAGAACAAAGGAGATGCTGTCTGTAGCAAACCTTAGACTACACAAGATTATATCCAACAGCCAGGAACTTATGAATGCCTTTCACTCTGAGGACTATGCCACTAGTCTAAAAAACCTTGACTTGACTTAGGTACAGATGTGCCTCCTGTACAGTGAAGTCTGGGTTTGTTGTGGAACATCAAGCAAGACAAATTCACCTTCCAAGTGTCAATTTGTGACAAACCCTTCACTAAGAGAGGAGTCCTGTCCGTGGTGAATAGCATCTATGACCCACTGGGTTTCCTTGCTCCAGTTACCATTCAAGGTAAGATTTTACTAAGACAGTTGTCTACTGAGAACATAGACTGGGATACTCCCTTGCCTAGTGAGAATCAACACAAGTGGGAAAGGTGGAGATATTCTTTGAAGTCACTAGAAAAACTTCAGATTCCCCTGTTGCTATGTTCCAGGTGCCACTTCAACTGCTAACCGGAGAGAGATTCATATTTTCTCTGATGCATCAGTTGAAGCTATTGCTGCATTAGCCTATTTGAAGACCTCTGAACTGAATGGAGAATCACACTGTAGTTTTGTCCTAGGCAAGGCAAAACTCACTCCCAAGCCTGCACATACCATACCAAGACTTGAACTTTGTGCAGCCGTGCTAGCAGTAGAAATTGCAGAGGTCATACGAAGTGAAATGGACACTACAATTGATTCTTTCACCTTCTATACAGACAGTAAGGTAGTACTTGGTTACATAAACAACCAAACAAAACAATTTTATGTGTATGTCAGCAACAGGGTTGAACGTATCAAGAGATTCTCTCTACCAAGTCAATGGCATCACGTTCCCACTGAACTCAACCCAGCTGACTGTGGAACCAGAGCCGTGTCACCTGCCGCTCTTCAGGACAGCTTATGGCTGTCACCTCCAAGGTTTCTGTGTGAGGACTCTTACTTACTCCCTATTGACACCACCTATGGGCTAGTAAACCCTGAAGATGATAAGGAAATAAGAACTGTGAACACCTTACTCTACACTTTTGTAAGTACAAAACAGAAGCTGCGGTCACACCATTACAGGCATCAATGGAAGCAGGTGCAGCATCTAGCCAATGTGTTCTGGCATCGCTGGAAGAAAAAGTATCTTCACCACCTTCAAGGTCGTAACAAATGGCAAGCATCTAAGCTGAATCTTAAGGTTGGAGACCTCATCCTTCTAAAAGACAAGGAATTTGTCGGAATGAGTGGCTTATGGGTCTTATTACTAAAGTTATGCCCAGCGACGATAACAAAGTCCGGAAGGTAGAAGTCAAGGTAACCAAGGGAGGATCGACACAAACCTTTAGTCGACCAATTACAGAGTTAGTACTCCTTTTGCCAGGTGAGTGACTTGTGCAAGGACTAGCCATGCTGTTGGCATGGCGGGGAGTACATTGCTGCCATCTACAGGTTCGACTCAGAACTTTGGAATTATTTGAAGACATCATACTGTGACTTTATGTTCTTCATCCTGTTGAACTTACGTTTATTATTTGCTTGTTGCATGTTTTTCATTACAGGTTCCAGGACATTCGTCAGTATTGGACTTTTTGAAAATATATATTTTAGTTTGAGGTTATGAAATCTAAAGATTTCAGACGGGGAGTGTTGTGTTACACTATGTGATTATTCTTGCTCTGTGTCTTTAAGATCTGTCCCCTTCTTTCTAGCTGAACTCTCTCTCACCGTAGTTCTTTATATGTCTCCTCCACTTCCTGATTCTCTCTCATTACTCCTGTATTTCTTCAATGCTAAACATCTTACATGTGGCTTACAACTGCAACGTTTTTCTACCTATGAATATCCATCATTAAACGGAACATTCGAAAGGATTCATCGTCTGTCGTCCTAACTGTGAGTTTATTGAGTTAAACTGCCTGTATCGATGCAAGGGATGAATATCAAACCAGCTTGAGTAAGGCCTACTTAAACCTGGAGATGAACTTTATCGCTTTGTAGTTGAGACAGAACAATGACGCTTCGATGATGCTTCGATGACGCTTCAATAGTGCACTGTGCCTGGCGCCCGCCCTGAACATAGTGCACTTAAAGGACCTTTTTTTTTCTTAAAGGGCCAAATGTAAAAAAAAATATATATTTTTATTTAATTTTTTTGTTATTGGCTTTGAGGGGGGGGGGCGGCGCCCATGCGCCCCCTATGGACGGGCCGCCACTGCAATACTGATTATATGCAAACACAAAAAACAATAATGAACAAATTACAAATATATGTGAAAAACTTGTAATAAAGTGAATGTCCCAAAATGAAGTCCAAAAAAAAGGAAAAAATTATGGATCCTTGGATCTTCTACAGATAAATGAACATAGTTGATAAATTCCCCCCGTGCAGATAATCCTATAGTAGTGACAGTCCACGCTCTGCGGCAATGGAGCAGCAAACCAATGAGTGATATCCACCACTAAGGAAGGAGATCTGCTTACCAAAACCCTGTGGTCCCCTATTACGGAGGACCCAGGGAAGCCTTAGAATGTAGATGTTGCTGGGCTGGATGGTTCCAAAACTCCTCCACACCTGCTACACTTTACCCTCCAAGGTAATGGATCCTGATGGATATAAGAATATATGGAACAAACAAAAAGCCTCTGATAGTGTAAAATCCTCAGGTTTATTCCAAAACATATAAACTAAATACATTTACAGAGTTGCAGTGACAGATAAGTCTATAGCCTGTTGCGCCGGCCGGACGCAAACAGGCCACCCGTCCGTCCAGGAGATACGTGCAAAAGAAGGGAGGTGACGACAGCGCACATATCGTTCCACCCGACTAGTTTCGTGACGAATCACTTCTTCCAGGGGCAACATGGGTTCGACTCGAACTCGAAGCTCATCCCTAGCGGGCAGTTGTTTGGGGGCAGGTTTAACTGAAGGATGGGGTGATAATGTCAGCAAGAGAAATTTGGCCACACCCACTGTGTGCCAAGGCACGCTCTGTGCGCTACAATACTACTCTCCTTGGGGCACCCAAATGTATCCCAGGTCTTTTATAATCCTATAGTGTTTACAGCAAAAAATAAAAATTGCCCTGTGCTGCAAAAGAGTTTGGGTTTGGCTTGAAGAAAATGTGGCAACCCTAAGCGGAGCCACTGAGTCTATGGCGGATGGCTGCAGGGGGGTGGTCTTCATAAAGCCCCGTACACACGGTCGGACTTTTGCCCAACAAACTCCGTTTTGAGCAAGTTGGACCAACAATCCGACCGTGTGTACGCTCCATCGGACAAACTTTTTTTGTTTGGTTTTGGATTTCATCGGACAAAAGTTGGGTCTGCAAACGGACAAACTTTTGCCCAACAAAAGTCCGATGGAGCAAAGTCCTACCGTGTGTACAGAAAACCATAGGACTTTTGTCCGATGGACAAAACAACTAATGTTAAAATCAACCAACAATAGCAGAAGTTGACCAAAGGGTGGCGGTAAAGAGCAGAAAAACCATGTGATGTTGCAAAAAGTTTTGGGAAAGTTTGCAGAAAAGTCCTGTGGTGTGTATGCTATGGGTGTGCCCGGCCAACTCCGTTCGGACAAAAATCCACGGAAAAGTCCGATGGAAGTCCGACCGTGTGTACGAGGCTTAAGAAGTAGTCGAACCAGGTGGTGAGGGGATTTAGTTGTGGCTGTGTTTTGTTTTTACAGATGACTAATAAATGTACCCATTCCCTGGGCTCATCAGCTTTATAAAAAAAAAATCACACCTTAATTTTCCATTCTGCCAACCTCATTTGTAATTCTTTCTTTCAGTCAATGCTACAATGATTCTGCAATAAGCATACACTGTTGGAATTATTGTTTTACCCACCCTATCAATTTTATGTTTTCTGGTAAATGTCCTAGTCTATGATAAACATACTTGGACTCATTAAAATATTATTGACAGCACGAGTGTGCATTTGAAAGTCCCCAACAGACAATTCCAATGCTTACTAGTTTTAAATTGTTGTTACCACAACACATAGCAGGGTTGAAGTGTGCTGTAGCACAGGTGTGATCTGAAGATGTGTTGAATGGCCCCTCATAGAACACCAAAACACAATACACCATGCTTTGTATGCTATAGTTACCGCAATGCCATAGTGTAAATGGGCCCTGAGCTCTGGGTCTAGGTCAAGGTGTTTAGGGTTAAATATCAACCTTTGTTGACTGTGTAGATTGTCAAAGTGCACATAACTTTCACATTATATTGCTTTCTACCATATCCATAAAATGCATGCATGGTAGTTGGTTATAAGGTTTTTCTGCAAAACAAAGTCAAAATAATTTTTTGTGCACCCATGTGCAGTTTGAATTAGCTTTTTCCTATCAGGAACTCTAGTGAAATATGGATCATACTGTGTGTGTGTTTTTTTTTTTTACAAAGGCACATTTGTTTAAAGCAGTGGAAGCACCTTCAGTTTATGGGATAAAGCGCTAAATCTTGATTTAGTTGAAGAGCCAATTGAATCAACATGAGATGTTGCATCAATATCCTGTACATTATTGGAGCAACAAAGCAAAACTTAAACCCGGTCCATACACATGAGCCGGGAGACATCAGCCGGTTGAAAAAAAAAATTTGGGCCGTGTGTATGCCACCCTATCCGACAGAAGTTTGACTTTGCTGGACGAGCATGCTGGAAAACCAGCAACCAACAGCGGAGAGCTCTGATCGGAGTCGTCTGACGTCCCCTGTCAGAACACAACAGCTCAGCAGGGGAGATCGCTGTACTAACTTCACATACTGTAGTTAGTACAGTGGGTCCAACCAAAGCTGACAGTTGTTTTCGTTCAACCAGCTGGGTTGAACGTAAAAAAAACTCATAGCGTGTACCATGTTTAAAACTGGCCATAGTTTTTTTTTTTTTTTTTTTAAATGTGCGAGCTTATCAAAAAGAAAAACAAATGGATTCTTCTATCTTAACATGTGAGGTGGGTGAAGGAATTCTCCCGCTATGCTATTGTAGTCTGACTGCCAGAATACACTGATTAGCATTTCAGCCAATTGGCTGCATGTACCAATCAAGCACACATTTTCCAGCAGTCCCCTATCAAGAGGAATCATTCACTAGATCAACTTCTCTAGAATAGAAACAGCCATAGATGGATCAAAATTCGTCCGGTCCCCTTTCGATTCATCTATGACCACGTTTAGTGATGGATTGGGGACAGTTTTGCCATGTAGGTCTAGCAACATTTTAGACAGTTTTAGTTTTGTTTGTGTTTAGTTGTGCAAATCTGGTGGTACCAAGGGCTTTATCTACTTTGTGCAGTTTGATTTAACCATTAGTTTTATTTGTGCCTGGACAGCCTCTTGGGTTCTTGCAGTATAAAAGGCTTTGTCTAGAATTTAAGTAATTTCTCTCATACATTTGGCACAGTTTGTTTCAATCAGAAATATGCATGTCTGCTTGAAATAACATGAATATACTCAATATGGCCACTGCTCGCATAAGTATGGGGAACCTCTCCAAAATATTGAGTCCAGGTGTTTCCACTAAATGGTACTGTAATGCTAAACAATACAAGAACATTGCTCTACTGGCAAATGCTGGTGCATCCATCTCAGGGCTGTGGCAGGCAGCCCATAGAAGTGGTTGCACATGCAACACCAGCACAGACACGATCGCTTGTCAAAGTTTGACATGCGGGTAGAAGTGGGTGCACAGATCCAAACACAGCATCTCTGTCTTTGGATCTGTGCACCTGCTCCTGCCCGCATGTACGCAGCTGCCTACAATGGGGAATGTTTCATGTAATAAGATAGCAAGCTAATCTACCCAGGTTAGGGAAGGGTTCATGCAGTTTCCTGGCATTTTGTAGGGCTCTGCCCTCCTCCGTGTGTCATATAAAAAGGGATAAGGCTCTGCCCAGGCAAGCTCCCGCCGCATGGGAAGAAGAAAAGAGGCTCACAGAGGAAGATGTAACCCTTTACAACCAGCCACCACCTGTACAAGGGGAAGTTTCTCTCTGCACATGGGAAGCCTGCACAGGGATTGCTGTGACATGTAGTCCCTCAAGAGACTGGATTTCTGGAGGATACTATCTGTTATAGACTGAATCTCACCTCTGGGCAACCACAAAACTGTAGCTAGGATTAGGGATAAGATTTGTTCTGATTGAACTGTAATGTATGAAGTTTGACAGTAAGGTTACATTAACAGTTATGCACCTGGTCTGAAGTTACTCAAAGGGGTGCATGTTGGTTCTGGCGTATAAAAATAACCAGGGTCTGTAAAGCACTGCAGGGGTATACTCAAACAGGGTTAACTCAGCAAGTCAAGGAAGAGTGATGCCCTTGCTACAAGTAACCAAGTACAAGTTCAAGACACAAAGCAACCAGTCGTTAGTAAGGTAACAGGTCCTCCAGTAGCAAGGAGTGTCGCTGCTTTGGCTCCCTCCTGAGCGGCCTGTCTTCCATAGCAACCAGGGGCAGGCCAGCGTTACAGAGATCCATGACCTAGTAATAAGGTAAGGGAGCAAGAAGAGTAAACTATGTGTATACACGTGGTTCATGCTGCTGCGCAATGGGACCCCGTTCTAACATTGTCCCGCTATCACTGATCACTGCCATTACTAGTAAAAATAAAAAAATAATAAATCTATCTCCTATTGTGTAGACGCTTTAACTTTTGCGCAAACCAATCAATATACGCTTATTGCGCTAAACTGATGAAAAAGGCAAACATAGAAGAAAGCTTTATTTGCGGATAAAAAAGGCATACATTTTATTTGGGTACAGCATCACATGCCCACGCAATAGTCAGTTAAAGTAACCCAGGGCCGTATCACAAAATATGGTCATTAAGGGGGTAAATCCTTCCGGGGCTGAAGTGGTTAATGTTTATTTATTAGAGCAGAAGTAGGGTGCTTCTACCCAATATGATTAGAAGATTGTTTAGAGCTACCTGGGTGTGGAAAGGCAGTCGCACAGCTGCAGTAGCAATCGTGAGAAAAGATGGTCCGCAACTCCTTGTTTGCTCTTTAAAATCTTCAAAATGTATTGATTCTCCATAAAAGACACAGACAGCAGATGTAAATGTGTTTCAGCCTTGCGGGCCTTGTTCACTAATGTCTATTTACCTGTATTTTCTCAAAATAATAATAATAGGTAAAGTGGTTGTAAAGTCAGGTTTTTTTTTTTTTTTATCCTAATGCATTCTATACATTAAGATAAAAAACCTGCTGTGTGAAGCAGCCTCCCTCATACTTACCTGAGCCCATCTTGATCCAGCAATGTTGCAGGAGAGACTTGGCTGAGACAGCAACATGGCGCCATTGGCTCCCGCTGCTGTCAAAGTCAGTGAGCCAATGAGGAAATAGAGGGGGCGGGGCAAAACCATGCCGTATCTGAAAGGACACACAGAGGTGTTTTTTGCCTCGGGTGCCCACATAGCAAGCTGTTTGCTGCGGGGGCACACGACAGGAGGGAGAGGCCAGGAGCGCAGCAAGGGACCCAAGAAAAGGAGGATCTGGGCTGCTCTGTGCAAAACCACTGCACAGAGCAGGTAAGTATGACATATTTGTTATTTTGAAATTAAAAAAAAATCAGACTTACCGTATTTATCGGCGTATAACACACACTTTTTTCCCCTTAAAGTCAGGGGAAAATCGTGGGTGCGTGTTATACACCGATCCCCGTCGATCTCCGCTGATTGTGAGCGGAGCGGAGTGATCGCCGCCGAGATACACATAGCCGAGTGTACTCGGCTCTTCTCGGCTTTGCTCACAGTCACGCCCAGTCCCGCCATTGGACCTGTGTTATGTCCATCATAGGGCGGGACTGGGCGTGACTGAGCGGAGCCGAGAACACTCGGCTATGTGTATCTCGGCTCCGCCCAGTCCCTGCGATCTCGGCTGCGTTTGCTCCGCTCCGTCCAGTCTCGGCGGCGCCAATTTTAAATTCATCCAAGGCTGCAATGGACACTGGGGGCAAGGCTGCACTGACAAGGCTGCAATGGACACTGGGGCAAGGCTGCACTGATAAGGCTACATTGATGGGCATTTAAAAAAAAAAAATCCTTAAAATTCCCTCCTAAACTTGGGGGTGCGTGTTATATGCCGATAAATATGGTAAGTATCACTTTAAGTGTCAGGCTTTTGGCTCAGGGCCATACAGCCGCTTTTAGAAATTTTCTCAACCAGGCCTGCACAGATTTTATATATACATATGTACACACACATTATTATTTTTTTTTTCCAAGCAGCTTTGTGGCACACAGCTAGATCAGATTAGCGTGAAATGTTGGGATGTAAACAATATACATAAACTTTAACCACTTAAGACCCGGACCATTATGCAGCTTAAAGACCTGGCCACTTTTTGCGATTCGGCACTGCGTTGCTTTAACTGACAATTGCGCGGTCGTGTGACGTGGTTCTCAAACAAAATTGGCGTCCTTTTTTCCCCACAAATAGAGCTTTCTTTTGGTGGTATTTGATCACCTCTGCGATTTTTATTTTTTGCGCTATAAACAAAAATAGAGCGACAATTTTGAAAAAAATTCAATATTTTAAGTTTTTTCCTCAGTTTAGGCCGATACGTATTCTTCTACATATTTTTGGTAAAAAAAAATCAAAAAAAAAAATCGCAATAAGCGTTTGATTGGTTTGCGCAAAATTTATAGCGTCTACCAAATAGGGAATAGTTTTATTGCATTTTTATTAATAATTTATTTTTTCTAGTAATGGCGGCGATCAGCGATTTTTATCGTGACTGCGACATTATGGCGGACACTTTTGACACTATTTTGGGACCAGTCATTTTTACAGCGAACAGTGCTATAAAAATGCACTGGTTACTGTAAAAATGACACTGGCAGTGAAGGGGTTAACCAGGAGGGGGTGCTGTAGGGGTTAAGTGTGCCCTGATGTGTGTTTCTTACTGTGGGGGGGCGTGGCTTAGCGTGTGATGTCACTGATCGTCGTTCCCTATGACAGGGAACAGGCGATCAGTGACAGCTCACTAGGAAGCACGGGGAGAGGCTTGTTTACACTTACCTCTCCCCGTTCTTCCTCTCTGTGACCCGATCACGGGACACCGGCGGCGATCGGGTCCGCTGTTCCCGCGGGGACGGTCACGGAGAAGAGGCCTGGGTTGCGCGCTCGCGACCCATGGCTGGGATCTTAAAGGGGACGTACCTGTACGCCCTTGTGCCCAGCCGTGCCATTCTGCCGACGAACATCGGCATGCAGCGGTCCTTAAGTGGTTAAGGCCCCATGTACACTGCTGCTGCTAAACGCACATTCAGAGGCAGTTGGAGACTTTTCAACTGCCCCTGAACTCATTCAATGTCATCTTATGTGTACATGTACACAGGTTCATTTTTAAGGCAAAAAAATTCAGTTCAGACGCCAAAGTTTCCGAAGTTTCAGATGCCAAATGCCGCTAAACACGGTAACCCGCGTTTAGCAGCATTTCGTTTATAGGCGTTTTTGCCCATTTAAATAAATATATATGTAGCGCCCTGCTCCCAATGACTGGGCACTATGTTAAATTTAGAGAGTATCTGAGCCAATAGTTAGGCTCAGATCTAAGTGATTATGTTAAATCAGCCTCTGTTCCGGCTATGGCTGTGTTGGGAAGACTTCCCACTGTTTGCCTGTAGGTGGCGTTACCAACTCAGGCCAATCTGGAAGACTGACAGGCCAAAATGTATTGGGTATCTTTCCTCTGGAACATTTTCAGTGGGCGTGGTCTACCCGCTGAGCATGCTGGGGAAGGATACTTAAGGGGCATATGCCATATTTTGGGGTCCTTGGTCCCCTCGCGGCCCTCCTGGCGCGGGGAGTGTGTTGTGTGATTTTTGCCTCTGGACCATGCTGGTCCGAGGCTGCAACTCGCCCAAGTATGCTGACTGGGGCCCACACTTTGAAGGTGATCCTGTGCTGTTCGTCCTGCGGGAGGAAGCCACTTAATGGAGGAAACCAGGGGAGGACCTGTCCTGGAAAAGACCGAGCGGAAGGCTGGTGTCTTGAGGAGGGCCTGGTGATTCTATTGGAGGATGCACCGCAGCTAAAGTTTACCTTGCAGTCTGCCGGGTTGGCTTAAAGGCTTTTTGACTGCTTGGCTGGGAGTCCGGGCGTTAAGTCCTGTGGCAGAGGATCCCGGATTATCCAATTTTGTGCACAACCAGTCTGTGGCAGAGACTGGTCCTGATCATTGTCCGAGCATCATTCCGGCTGCTAGGCCAGGTGAGAGGGGCCTATCCGGGTGAGCAATACCCACTCAAGGAGGAGTGGTGAATGACTGTATAGTTGAGGAGTTTTCCCCAGTGATCTGTACTGCGTACCTGAACCTACCCCTTCCCTTCACCCTTCTACTATTCTTCATACGTTTTATGCAAAGGAAAATAAAACCTAACAGCTTAAGGTTTTACATCTTGTGTGGACATTGGAGTTCTTACAGACTTTCTTCCCCTAGACAACGAATACTTAGGTAACGTGCAAGGCCCAAATTAAAACCAGCAGCTCCTACGGGGGTGTGCTACATATATATATTTATTTTTTGTAAAACACTTCTAAACGCAAACGCGGCATGTAAATGCGGCAACATGGACCTTTTAAACATGGGTTACTATCTGCCAAGTTAAATCGTTCAGGAGAGGTTGTAAAAACGTCCCGTGTACATGAAGCCTAAGTGTATTTCCACTTTTGCAGCCAAAATGGGATGACACCTACTTTATTTATTACATGTTCCCATTAACATAGCTCAACAATAAAAATATTTAAATATTGCTGGTAACCTTTTTAAGTGCTTTTTACTTGCTTAAAATTTTTACAAATGCTCTCCCCACTTTGTAATGTTTAGAAGGAGGCTGTGGAAGAGTGTTTAACATAATTAACCCTGTCTGTGCTGTGTTCAAATTTCCTTATCAGCTGTAAACTAGAAGTCCAGAAATTCTTACAGTCAGCCATGACACCTTCCCCTAACACCTTCCCGCCAAGCCTACAGCATAATGATTGACGGGCGATGGCCTTACCGTCCTGAGTGGACGTCGTATGATGTACTTTCAGAAAGCACCTTACGGCGGCACGATCTGTCACAAGCGGTGTCCACTGGACACAGCCGATGAACGATTAGTGTACCTGCTCGGTGCCAGTATCATGTAAGCAATCACAGCAAGTCTCATGGCAGTTGTAAACAATGGATGGCTTCTTTTCATGTCATCGATTGACCAATCAATGTGATTAGCTTTGACCAATCACAGCTAATAACAAAACAAACTGAATTAATCAGTTCCATTCAGTAAAATGCCCGCTTATAGCAATGCAATTCACTCCTATAAGCAATCATGTGTAAAAAAAAATCCCAAAAATCCTGATCACTTCCCCAGAGTAGTACAATGTTACTATGGTAACATTATATTGCTCTGGTCACATTTTTTTTTTCCTCGTACTGTCACCATCTGTGTCCCTGATCACTGGAACACCAGTTATACAATAGTGGTGTGCTGTGCTGCACTGGTGACAGTATGTAAAAAACAAATAAAAAATAAATAAAACAACATTTTACAATTTCCAAAAAACTTTGACAAAAAAGTTACAACTTCAAAAAACCCGCTATGCCTCTTACTAAATACCTTAGACTGTCTGGAAGGTAACATGTTATTTAAAAAAATAAACATTTGCTTTGAAATATAGATTTGTAATATGCTGTAAAACACTTTTTTGCCATTAAAAGAATTGCTTTGGAAAAATATATATATAGATTTTATACTCTTCTAGGTGGTTGCAGCATTGATCTGATGCTTCATCTGTGTCCCCCACTAGCTTTGTAGTGAGAACTGAGCCATCAAACATCGCTGATCACTCAGTTCTCATTCATTCAAAGTGCGACAGTGCTGAAAGCTAAAAATTGGTCTGCGCAGGAAGGGGGTAAAAGTGTCCTGAAGTGGTTAAAAACATAAAAAAAATAATAATAATATGTATGCTGTGTAAATAGGAACACACGCATACAGTGGGGCAAAAAAGTATTTAGTCAGCCACCAATTGTGCAAGTTCTCCCACTTAAAAAGATGAGAGAGGCCTGTAATTGTCATCATAGGTATACCTCAACTTTGAGAGACAAAATGTGGAAACAAATCCAGACAATCACATTGTCTGATTTTGAAAGAATTTATTTGCAAATTATGGTGGAAAATAAGTATTTGGTCAATATCAAAAGTTCATCTCAATACTTTGCTGGCAATGACAGAGGTCAAACGTTTTCTGTAAGGCCTCGTACACACGGCCGAGAATCTCATCAGGAAAAAACTTGTCGTTTTTCGTGACGAGATTCTTGGACAAGAAACTTGTCCCGGCGGAGTGTACTCACGCTCGATTCAAAGAACCCGCGGTTCTTTGAATGGAGCGAACGCGGTGACGTCATCGACTACGACGAGCGTCACATTCGATGCCGTTGCCGCCATCTTGCTACACCCTACTGTAGCGGGGTCTCCTTTAAGGCCCCTGGACTACTTTACCCAGAACCCCGTTCAGCACCCAGGGTGCATTGGGCCACCACAGAGACTCATGGGTGGAGCTATAAGAGGAGGGGGCGAGGCGAAGCTCGGGGTCTTTGGACACCGCGCTGCAAGCAATAGGACTCCCTGTGCGGATCCGCTGCTGTGTAAGGCCTGAAGCCTGGGCCTTGCATACCTACCAAAGAGCCTTCCACCCCACTGCAGAGCCTGGGTGGCACCTGTTCCTGCTCGAGTTTGCTGACATCAGCTGGACTGGAGACCCGGTCGTTGGAGACACTGTGTGCGGATACACAGTGGTGGAAGCCCGGACTGGGATCGCGTCCGGAGTGGTGAGCGAGCACTTGCTCACTTCATTAACCTTTTACTTTGTTGGGCCTAGTGACTGCCTTGGCCCACCTTGTTTATTTACTACCATTGGATTACAAATATTGTTTCCTGAAAGTGCACCACCGTTCAAGTTGCATGCGAAGAATTGTTCTCATAAGGGACTGAGTTTTAATCTGAGTCAGGCCTGACCAGGGTGGGGGTTAAAACTTTGTTGCTGGGCCCTATTGCGCATAAGGAAAGAAGATAGTTGCACGTGGCGGGTGATCACTCTGCACTATCACTGATGAATATGTTTATTGCTGCAGGGCTCTGCATGTATGCTATGTGATGTGTTTAACCTTGAACCTTTATACCACAGTAAATCCAGTTATATTTTATTACCTTAGTATCAGTGTTATCCTTGCAGATAGTAGTTGTCTGTCAATACTGCCAGATTGTGTATAATCAGGTATAGACCGTTACGAGATAACATTCCCTAGACTAACTGTGCCAGTGTGGGTTGAGTAGATTGCCGGGGGGTTGGTGGTGCTGTATACAGGGCCCAAAAGAAAACCCAGCGGCTCTCTTAACTGGGGGTAGCGCTACACTACCTATGCCTAGGAAGCTACAGCGCATGCGTGAAAGTCATTTTGAGCATGCGTGGGTTTCCACGGCGACAGGTAAGTGTACACACGCTCGGGTTTCTCGTCGAGAAACAGGCCGACGAGAAACCCGATGAGAAAATGGAGAATCCTGAGAAAATAGAGAGAAGGTTCTCTATTTTTCTCGTCGAGATTCTTGTCGGTTTTCTTGACGAGAAAACGGAAAGCCGCGTACACACGACCAATTTACTCGGTCGTGTGTACGAGGCTTCAGTCTTCACAAGGTTGTCACACACTGTTGCTGGTATGTTGGCCCATTCCTCTATGCAGATCTCCTCTAGAGCAGTGATGTTTTGGGGCTGTCGCTGGGCAACACAGACTTTTAACTCCCTCCAATGGTTTTCTATGGGGTTGAGATCTGGAGACTGGCTAGGCCACTCCAAGACCTTGAAATGCTTCTTACGAAGCCACTCCTTCGTTGCCCGGGCGGTGTGTTTGGGATCATTGTCATGCTGAAAGACCCAGCCACGTTTCATCTTCAATGCCCTTGCTGATGGGAGGAGATTTGCACTCAAAATCTCACGATACATGGCCCCATTCATTCTTTCATGTACACAGATCAGTCGTCCTGTTCCCTTTGCATTGAAACAGCCCCAAAGCATGATGTTGCCACCCCCATGCTTCACAGTAGGTATGGTGTTTTTTGGTTGCAACTCAGCATTCTCTCTCCTCCAAACACGACGAGTTGTGTTTCTACCAAACAGTTCTACTTTGGTTTCATCTGACCATATGACATTCTCCCAATCCTCTTCTGGATCATCCAAATGCTCTCTAGCAAACCTCAGACGGGCCCGGACATGTACTGGCTTAAGGAGGGGGACACGTCTGGCACTGCAGGATCTGAGTCCCTGGCGGCGTAGTGTGTTACTGATGGTAGCCTTTGTTACGTTGGTCCCAGCTCTCTGCAGGTCATTTACTAGGTCCCCCTGTGTGGTTCTGGGATTTTTTTCTCACCGTTCTTGTGATCATTTTGACACCACGGGGTGAGATCTTGCATGGAGCCCCAGATCGCGGGAGATTATTAGTGGTCTTGTATGTCTTCCATTTTCTAATTATTGCTCCCACTGTTGATTTCTTCACACCAAGCTGCTTGCCTACTGCAGATTCAGTCTTCCCAGCCTGGTGCAGGTCTACAATTTTGTTTCTGGTGTCCTTCGACAGCTCTTTGGTCTTCACCATAGTGGAGTTTGGAGTGTGACTGTTTGAGGTTGTGGACAGGTGTCTTTTATACTGATAACAAGTTCAAACAGGTGCCATTAATACAGGTAATGAGTGGAGGACAGAGGAGCCTCTTAAAGAAGAAGATACAAGTCTGTGAGAGCCAGAAATCTTGCTTGTTTGTAGGTGACCAAATACTTATTTTCCACCATAATTTGCAAATAAATTCTTTCAAAAATCAGACAATGTGATTGTCTAGATTTGTTTCCACATTTTGTCTCTTATAGTTGAGGTATACCTATGATGACAATTACAGGCCTCTCTCATCTTTTTAAGTGGGAGAACTTGCACAATTGGTGGCTGACTAAATACTTTTTTGCCCCACTGTACATACAGTGGAGTTTTCGCAGGTGGATATAAATTTTAAGTCTGACATTGAACTGTAACGATTTGCTTAAGAGGGATAGAACAAAACTAAAAAATGGCACACAATCATACAGTTGTGCTCAAAAGTTTGGATACCCGTGGAGATTTGGTAATATAGGTACCAATGTTTAAAGAAAACATGAACGAACTGGCAAAACACATTTCTTTTATTTTTTATGGGATTCATATTCCACTGTAGGTCATAACAGAATGGCACAGTCATAAAACAAAACATGGCAACAAGTAACCAAATTAAATGACTGCTCAAAAGTCTGCATCCCCCTTAGTTCCCAATACTGTGCATCGCCCCCTCTAGCAATGACAGCGTACAGTCTTTTATAATAGTTGTCTATGAGGCCCCCAAATTCTTGCAGGTGGAATAGCTGCCCAATCGTCTTGGCAAAATGCCTCCAGGTCATGCAAAGTCTTTGGTCGTCTTGCACGAACCGCACGTTTAAGTTCTCCCCAGAGCAGTGGCGTCACTAGGGTTGGTGTCACCCGGTGAGGAAAAACATGTGTCACCCCTCCCCCACAAACTATAGTCGCCCTTCAGTACAGACCCCCCTTCCTCAGTACAGACCCCTCTCCACTAAGTATAGACCCCCCAGGACAATCCACCCCCCCTCAGAACAAATCACCCCCCCTCCATTAGTACAGACCCCCCTCAGGACAAACCACCCCCTCCATCAGTACAGACCCCCCTCAGTACAGACCCCCCCTCAGAACAAACCACCCCCCAATTAGTACAGACCCCCAGGACAAAACTACCCCCCTCCATTAGTACAGACCCCCCTCAGGACAAACCACCCCCCAAGAACAAACCTTCCCCTCTATTAGTACAGACCCCCCTCAAGACAAACCACCCCCCCTCCATTAGTATAGACCCCCCAGAACAAACCACCCCCCATTAGTACAGACCCCCAGAACAAACCACCCACCCATTAGTACAGACCCCCAGAACAAACCACCCACCCCCTTCATTAGTACAGACCCCCCTCAGGACAAACCACCCCCCAGAACAAACCACACCTCTCCATTAGTACAGACCCCCTCAGGACAAACCACCCCCTCCATCAGTATAGACCCCCCCAGAACAAACCACCCCCTATCCATTAGTACAGACCCCCCCAGAACAAACCACCCCCCTCCATTAGTACAGACGCCCCTCAGGACAACCCCCCCATCATTAGTACAGACCCCCCCCATTAGTACAGGTCCCATGCGCAGCTTTCGTGCAGAAGAATGCAAATTGTCTGCCAGTATTTTTTAATAACATGCTGCATTCATCTTGACATAAATTTTCTCAAGATTCCCCGTGCCTTTAGAGCTGCCTCCCCCCCAAAAAAAATCAGTGAGCCACCACCATGCTTCACAGTGGGGATAATATTCTTGTCGCTGTTGACCTCCCCAAACATAGCGCTTATGATTGTGACCATAAAGCTTTATTTTTGCCTGGTTACTGCAGATTACAGTGTGCCAAAAGCTGAGAGGCATGTTGGACTGGGCTTATTGTATCCAGCCTTTATTGGGGCAGTATTAAAGCGGTTAAACAGGTGTCCAGCAGACAGTTAATTATGAAAGGGGCATTACTTATCAAAGAAAACCACTTCCCATTTCATGCTGTCAGCAATGGCACCCCATGGAAGAGAAATTTCAAGGCCTAAGAAAGAAAATTATTTCTTCACACAAGAAAGGTGACGGCTACAAAAAGATCAGCAAAGCTTTACTTTTCAATCAGAATACTGTAGCAAAAGTACAAGAATATAGATACAAGAAGATACAAGAATTTAACAAAGATGGAACTGCAACCATTTCACAGAGACGTCCACGGAAATTAACAGCTTGACAGGAGCTTCCTCTGATGAGAAGGGTGGAAGAAAATTGCCATGCAAGTTCACTGCAGTTAGCTAAAGAAGTAGAAAGACAAACTGGGGTGATTGTTTCCCGTGAAACAATACGGAGTACACTGCAGAGGAATGGCAGGCATGGAAGCCTCTCCTAATGCCCATGCACAAAAAAAAGCCTGCCTAGAATTGGTCAGGGCCCATGCTGAAAAAGACTACTGGGACTCTGTGCTCTGGAGTGATTAGACCAAGATAAATGTTTTTGGAAATGATGGCTTCAAAACTGTATGGTGTTGCAAAGGTGAGGAGTACACAGTAAAAATGCATGGTGCCTACACTGAAATGTGGTATCAGTGTCCTTCTGTGGGGTGGCATGAGTGCTGCTGATGTCGGGGAGCTGCATTCACAGTAGTACTGCTCTATATTGAAAGAGAAGATACTACCATTACTCCGTGCCCTTGGCC
The DNA here is from genome assembly GCA_029206835.1 of Rana muscosa. Taxonomy (NCBI): domain Eukaryota; kingdom Metazoa; phylum Chordata; class Amphibia; order Anura; family Ranidae; genus Rana; species Rana muscosa. Next base: position 409,172,930 of record CM055116.1, on the reverse strand, counting down.
GTCGTGCACTTTTGCAACATGACAGTGATCCAAAACACACATCTAAGGACAATCGAACACCTATGGGGAATTCTGTAGCGACAAGTTGAGCATATCCATCCAGGCTCTAAAAGAGATTGTTCTTGAAGAATGGAAAAAGATAGATGTTGCCAACTCGTTCATTCCATGCCTAGAAGACTTGGTGCTATCCTTACAAATCACGGAGGTCAGACAAAATACTAGATGTAGTCGTTTTTGTTGTGGGGTGTATTGATTTTTGCATCAACTATTTTGGGTAAAACTGAAGATTTTGTAATCTAAGTTATATTATTAACCTTACTTTCATGTAATGAGCTAAACAAATGTTCTATAAAACTCAAGTTTTGTCAAAATATTACTATGTGTTCATTGAGATATTGATTAAAATCTTGCTTTTCAAAACGGGTGTACTCATTTATGCTGAGGGGGTTAAAAAAAAAAAAAAACATATTTTAGTGGTTGTAAACCCTCTCCTATACCCAGTGAAGTGACTGGCCTAAGATGATACACAGAGATGAAACAAATCCTCCTACATAAGTTTTACTTGTAAAGCAGCTGTCTTTCCCTTGCTACACTCTTTGGAAAGTGCAGATCATGTTAAAATATTTCTTCCTGTTTTAGCAGCACATAGGAGTGTTTATGGAGTTTGGGTTAAATACCCCGCCCCAGCAGTCCTTGCGCGGGGAAATGCATCTTGGGTATGGTAGTCTCTGGGCCTTAAAGCAAACACCCGCTACACAAGTATTTGAAACATCAGAAAATCAGAACTTAAATATTTGGTACAGAAACCTGTTTGCAATTACAGAGATCATACGTTTCCTGTAGTTCTTGACCAGGTTTGCACACACTGCAGCAGGGATTTTGGCCCACTCCTCCATACAGAGCTTCTCCAGATCCTTCAGGTTTTGGGGCTGTCGCTGGGCAATAAGGACTTTCAGCTCCCTCCAAAGATTTTCTATTGGGTTCAGGTCTGGAGACTGGCTGGGCCACTCCAGGACCTTGAGATGCTTCTTACGGAGCCACTCCTTAGTTGCCCTGGCTGTGTGTTTCGGGTCGATGTCATGCTGGAAGACCCAGCCATGAACCATCTTCAATGCTCTGAGGGAAGGAGGTTGTTTTCCAAGATCTCACGATACATGGACCCATCCATCCTCCCCTCAATAGGGTGCAGTCGTCCTGTCCCCTTTGCACAAAAGCATTCCCAAAGAATGAGGTTTCCACCTTCCATGCTTTTTTTTTTTTTAAAAGGTGTTTATTTTCAAGTTTTTTTAAAAAGAAACAATAAAAGAAAAGCAAAAGCAGTACAGACTGCCATTAGAACATGTAAGTGCAATTGTCAACAGTGCGTAAATGAACATATAGGCAGACTGTACAAAACACAAGTACCCCAAAAGCAAGCAGCATCGCCATTCACATACACATTCAAATTTACAGCACCGACAACCCCACATCAGCAGTATAGCTCTAATAAAACCTCTGTGCCACATAAAGCAATTTCTGCCCAGATAGAGCGACAGTAACCAAATAGGAAGCATCAAATCACAACAAAATTTACTAAGAAGCCTGTGAGGAGAGGACCTGCCCCCAGAAGTTCTTTGAAACATCCAGCCATGGTTGCCATACTTTGGTGAACTTCTTAGGCCATGCCCTACTCTTGTAAATTTGTTTGAATCTGGGGAGGAGACCATGAACAAAGCGGAAAAAGGCGTGTGCCGAAAGGGGGCCCAAGTCCTTCCAATGTAGTAGAATGGTTTTACGTGCATAAAATAACAATATACGTAACAGAGTCATGAGTACAAGGAATGTGGTCATTCAGCACCCCCAAAAGTCCAACTTTTGGAGTGTGAGGTATCTGCAGGTGCAATTTGTTGGCAAAAAAAGCAAATAAATCCCTCCAGAAGGTTGAAAGTCCCGGGCAAGTCCAAAACATATGAAAGAAGTCAGCAGCAATCATGTTACATCTAACACATGCAATATCTCAGCCCAGCCCCATCTTAACTAGCCTAGCTGGCGTAAAGTGTAGGTGATGAATACATTTGAACTGTACTAACAGATCAGCAGTGCTAATAATATCCTGAAAACATATCGCTGTTGCCTCTTCCCAATCCTCGTCAGAAAGCTCAGGCATATACAGCAGCCATTTGCGGTGAGAATTCTGAAAGGGATCCGCTCCCACCCCCTGGAGACGTCCATAAAAGGTCGTCACCAGATTGGCTATTTCTGGAAACAAGAGGTCCTCAATAGAAGATTCCATGAGCTCTAAGGTCAAGTACTCAAATTTTGCCTGCAGGGCAGGGCCGTCTTTAGCGCAGGGCAATCTTTGTAGGGGGCCCCACGCTACCCGTTAATTTGGGGTCCGATGACGGCTTTGCAGAGTGCACAGAGGACACGGGAGGCTGTATTCCCGTGCTAGCCAGCAGAGGGGGCGAGGCCGGGAGCTCCACTGACGCTTTGACCCCACCCCACGCAGCCTGTATGCTCAGAACAGTGATCAGAGTGGGCGCGTCAGTGGAGCTCCCGGCCCCACCCCCTCTCTACTGGCTGGGGAATACAGAGGTCCGGGGCGGGGCCTGGGAGCTTCACTGACGCGCCCCTCCGATCACTGTTCCGAGCATACAGGCTGCGTGGGGCGAGGTCAAAGCATTAGTGGAGCTCCCGGCCCCGCCCCTTCTCTGCTGGCTAGCATGGGAATACAGCCTCCCGTGTCTTCTGTGCACTCTGCAAAGCCATCATCGGGGCCCCAAATTCACGGGTAGCACGGGCCCCCCAACAAAGCGTCAGTGGAGCTCTCGGCCCCGCCCCCTCTAGAATGGCTGGGGAATACAGAGGTTTAACCCTGCCCCATGCAGCCTGTATGCTCAGCGTGGAGCAGAGAGTGGAAGCCCCGCCCATGGACCTCTAAAAGTAAGTAGTGAGCTGACTGGCCAGGTATGTCCTTACACCCATAAAATGCCTGACTGCTTAAACCCTGAGCTGTGTTATTCAAGTGTAAAGCTGTGCGTTGCTAAAAGTTCTCTGGCTGTCTCGGTAGTCTTTAACCGTCTCCTGCAGTATATCCGCAGTCTCTGGTAATCTCGGGCAGTATGTCCGCAGTCTCTGGTAACCTCGTGCAGTATGTCCGCAGTCTCTGGTAACCTCGTGCAGTATGTCCGCAATCTCTGGTAACCTCGTGCAGTATGTCCGCAGTCTCTGGTAACCTCGTGCAGTATGTCCGCAGTCTCTGGTAACCTCGTGCAGTATGTCCGCAGTCTCTGGTAACCTCGTGCAGTATGTCCGCAGTCTCTGGTAACCTCGTGCAGTATGTCCGCAGTCTCTGGTAACCTCGTGCAGTATGTCCGCAGTCTCTGGTAACCTCGTGCAGTATGTCCGCAGTCTCTGGTAACCTCGTGCAGTATGTCCGCAGTCTCTGGTAACCTCGTGCAGTATGTCCGCAGTCTCTGGTAACCTCGTGCAGTATGTCCGCAGTCTCTGGTAACCTCGTGCAGTATGTCCGCAGTCTCTGGTAACCTCGTGCAGTATGTCCGCAGTCTCTGGTAACCTCGTGCAGTATGTCCGCAGTCTCTGGTTGTCTCCTGCAGTATGTCCGCAGTCTCTGAACCTCTCCTGTAGTATGGTGCAAAACTAAAGCAATAAACCGCGCTAACCAATAAACATACAGCAGCACCTGTAATATGCGATAACATATAGGGTAAACAAAAAGAAAAAAGAACAAGTGCGCTAATGTGACTTGCCTAATGTTTGAAATAGGTATTAACAAATCCACACATATAATGAATGAATAAAGTTCAATGGTAGTAACAATGAATGTGTCCCATGAAGATGGATATATCCAAAATAAGTCCCATCAAAACCAGAAATGAAAAGAAGCCGTGAAGAAGTGAACCACAACTGATTTGAAATTCGGTGCATGCACACCCGTGTCCACCACCAACAATGCAAGCTGCTTACCAGAGGTAAGAAACAATTAGGCACATCCGCAATCCAAGGGGGAGATCCAAAACAAGATCCAGGGAACTCCAGAGGAATCCAAACGTCATTTGATATGCAGTGAATGCATCAAAGTTTACCCAAGGAGAAAGAGGAGGCTCAATAGTGCATTACCCAATGTAAATTTATTTTAAGAAAACAGGGTATAAAAACACTAACACAATATAAAATGAGAAGAACATAACAACCGGCCGGTCCGCCGTACCTGTCCCTTAGTGATGACGTCAGCACGCTCACCTCCCTGTAGTATGTGTATTAATTAGACTTGTGCTCAATGGAAAAATTTGTTTAGTTTCGGTTCGTTTCTTTTCGGTCCTGTTGATTCGTAATCGTTCGTAATTTTGCTAGACGGGATTTTTCGTGTTCGGACTAATTCATATTTTCGCAAGCGTCATTTTTCGTTGAATCGGAATGATTTGTATTAATGTAAGCCTCATTTTTAGTGGATTTATAATTCGTACTTTCGGTAGAGTACATTGTTTTTCGTTGATTCTGGACACAACTCCTACTTTCGTAACTTTTTTTGGGTTAGTTGATTCGTAGATTTCCGTGTCTCTCTCACAACGACGCTGCCTATTATGCCTAATGTGCTTCGAATGGATTTGTACTTTTCTAAATACATAGCGGTTATTTGTAACGATTCAAAATCTCGTATTTTACTTTCGTTTTTTTACATGCGGCTATAGCCTCCGCCCCTGTACACCATTTTGAGAGGGAGTTCAGCACGGTGAGGGAGAAGCAGAGAGCAGAGCGTTATTGTGCTTCGAATGAATTTGTACATTCGTAACTTTTTTCATAACGAATTATGCCAAAGACATTCGGGCATTCGCTATTTGCGATATAAATTTATTTCGGATTCGGTTTTATTCGTAATTGCTTTGTTCGGAAATTCGAATGCTTCCGAATGTCCGAAAGTTGCTAAATTCTGACGAATTTCGATTCGTTACGAAACGAATTGCACAAGCCTAGTATTAATGTGCCGCTTTACTTGCTTAATTATTGGGGATTGCTCCACTGCTCAGTGAGTGGTAATGATGTGCATTAACCTGTAGCAACCAATCGGCGAACAGTAGTGATCTGCTTTAATCTCTAGCAACCAATCAGTGAGTGCTAATAATGTGCAGTAACCTCTATCTACCAATCGGCAAGCAGAAATTATGTGTTGTAACCTTTAGCAACCAGCCATTGAGCGGTAAGGATAGGCTTTAACCTATAACCCACGGCGTTAAAGCCAGCGACTATAAAGCAGGATGAAGAATGGGACCTTGCGAGAGAAGGTCCTCCCTCAGTGGCAGCCACCAGGGCACATCTGCCACCACTTGCATGAGATCGGCGTACCAGGGCCCCCTGGGCCAATCTGGGGCGATTCGAATCACCGGAATTCCTTCGCACTCTACCCTGCGGAGTAGACAGGGGAGCAAATTCAGCGGGGGAAAGGCATAGATCAGCCGATACCGACCCCACGGAGCCACCAAAGCGTCGGACACGTCTGCCCAGGGATCTCTGGACCTTGCCACGAACCTCGATACCTTGCGGTTGAGTCGAGAAGTCTGGCATGCCCCATTTCTGGCAAAGGAGTTGAAAAACCTCCGGATGTAACGACCATTCCCCGTGGTCCAGCATCTGGCGACTCAGATAGTCTGCCTGCCAGTTTTTCATGCCCGGAATGTAAACAGCCGATAGGTCTGGGACGCTCCTTTCTGCCCACCGCAGGATGTGAGCGACTTCCAACGCTGCGGCTGCACTTCTTGTTCCTCCTTGATGATTGACGTATGTCACCGCTGTGGCGTTGTCTGACTGTATCCTGACCGGACGCCCCTGCAGCCTCTGAGACCACTTGGAGAGGCACAGCCTGATCGCCCGGAGTTCCAGAACATTGATCGACAGTTGGGATTCGGTCGGGGACCAGCAGCCCTGGGCCACTTGAACCCCCCCAGACTCCCTCCCAACCAGTCAGGCTGGCGTCCGTCGTGATCCCCGTCCAAAGAAGGGGGAGGAAGGACTTCCTGGATCGAAGAGCCGGGGATCTCAGCCACCAATTCAGAGATGACCTGACAAGGTGACTTAACTGAATCTGACGATCCAGAGACAACTGAGATTTGTTCCATTTTCTGCAAGGCCCGAGTGTGCATACAGTACTGCCTCAAAGGAGGCCACCATGAGACCCAGAACTCACATGCAGAAACGGAGAGATGACCACTTGCGGGATGTCAACACCTTGACAGCCGCCTGGAGTGTCTGTAGCTTCTCTGAGGGAAGAAAGACTCTGGCCTCCGAGGAGTCCAGAATCAACCCCAGATACTCTAGATGCTGGGTCGGCACCAACACCGACTTCTAGAGGTTCAGTATCCACCCGAACTCCCGGAGGGTCTGACTGACTATAGACACGTCCTCTAATTCTAAGCTAGAATTGGGGCGAGCACCTTGGTGAAAACTCTTGGTGCAGATGCTAGGCCAAAGGGAAGAGCCACAAATCGATAGTGATCTTCGCCGATCGCAAAGCGCAGGAACCTCTGATGCCTGACACAGATGGGGACATGCAAATATGCGTCCTTGATATCCAAGGATGCCAGAAAATCCCCCGGCTGGAGTGCAGCCACAACCAAACTAATCGATTCCATCCGGAACTTTTGGACCTTTACAAATGCATTGAGAGCCTTGAGGTCCAGTACAGGACGAACTCCGTCCTTCTTTGGGACCACAAACAGATTCGAATAAAAACCCTGAAACCTCTCCTGTGGTGGTAGGGGTATGATCACCCCCGCACTCCAACAAGTCCCGCACCGCACCCCGGAAGGCCGGAAGAAGGGACAGATTTGAGGGAAAAAATCTGTTTGGTAGACAAGAAAGGAACTCTATCTTGTAGCCCGAGGTGACCACCTCGCAGACCTACTAATCGGAGAGCAGGGAGGTCCACCCAGTTGCGAAGCCGTCCCCCCACCCTGGAGTCGGGTTGGGGAAAAACTTCATGCGGTAGCAGGCTTGCTCTCTGGTTTGGCGGGTTTAAGCACCCAGGGACGCTTCTGTCCCCCAGCCGGACCTTTGTCCGCTTGGGAGTGTCTGCTGGCAGTTGCTGACGGACTAAATTACAGTTTTTGCGCAGGGAAGGAGGGGCGCGGCCCCTTCCTTTTAGTGGACTGAGGGAGGAGCGTGCTCTTACCTCCAGTGACATCCTTAATGTCGTCCACTGAGGCACCAAAAAGCCTCCCACCCTTGAAAGGCAAGTCTGCCAAGGTTTTCTTAGAAGCTTGGTCAGCGGACCAGCATTTCAGCCACAGCAAGCGGCGCAAGACCACCGCAGACGCTGAGGCCCTGGATATCAAGGGGGCGGCGTCCAGGGTTGCATCACAGATGTACACAAGTCCCTGTACCAACTGTTCGGCCAGTAATACGCATTCCGGCGGGAGTTGATTCGCCTCCACAGTCTGGTGCAAAATCTTTGCACATTCCGTAGGTGTCTGAGACACTAAAGTAGCTGCCAAAATAGGCCACAATGCTGACCCCAACATGGCAAACAGAGCGGGTCACCGCTTCAGACCTCCTATCAGTAGAACCCATAAAAGCAGGGGTCCCTTCCACCGGAATAATGGTTGTTTTATTCAACCGAGAGACCGGGGGATCAACTACCGGAGGGGAAGTCCATTTTTTCACAAGGCTTTCCTCAAATGGATAACGGACTGTCATGCGCTGAGAGACCGCAAAGGGCCTCTGCGGCCGTTCCCATTCCTTATCTATGAACTTGTCAAAAAATTCAAGGAAAAACCTTAACGAGCGGGTCAGTTTGTGCGACCCAAAAAATATAGACTCTGCTGTGGAAGGTCCAGCTGCATCTCCCAGCTTGAGAGTGTCCCGCACAGCATTGATAAGTACACTTAGAAGTGCTTTGTCTTGAGCTGACCCGGACGAAGGGTCCTCCTCACAGGGAAGGTCCTGGTCCGCATCCTCTGACACACCAGAACATGGGTCCTGAGCCGCAGCCAGGCCCGAGTCAGAACATTCCCCCGGCGATGGCGGGGGGAGGGAGCGCTTAGTACCCCTTTTACGCCCGCACACCGATTCTACCCTGGCCACAAATGACTCCAGAACTGCCGACAAAGTTTCCAGCGGAATAGCAGGTGCAGTTGCACTGGCTGCTGCCTCTGGAATGTCTGGGGAAACACCAGCTTCTGACTCCCTATATGCCCACTGACCGCCCTTAGGGACCCAGTCAAAGTGCTGACATGATCACGTCCACCCTCCTTGCTGCACAGACAGAGAGGAGAGACACCCAGGGGACTCACCGCCTAGCCAGGAACTGCGGCTGCACACCGCGTGTGTCTGAGGATCTGTGTGAGGGAGAAAGCGCGCAGTTCGCGCTGTACAGGAAGCCAGCCGCCACTAGAGGCTGAATCCCACTCCAAATGGCCACCGAGTGCCTGAAATAAAGCGCGCGGACCACAAGAAAATGGCCGCGACCACGGCAAATGGCCGCCAATGGGAAAAACAATGCAATGCCCAAACGAATGGCGCCAGAGCTACAAAAAATGGCGCCCAGCAAGCGAGGTGGACGAGAAGGCCATGCACGGAGGTTTCCCACAAAAAGCACCCCCCCACACAGAGAGCGGACCCAGACACCCCCGCAGCCCCCCGCCAGGACCCGGAGCCCTGCTAAGGTAATTCCCCGGTCGCAGCGAGCCCCGCAATGGGGAGGAGGAAGAAAAGGGGATGACAGAGGGAGAGGGGTGAGAGCCATAGGACCCTAGCGACCCCCGTAGGAATGCCCAGCTGTTCCATCCCACCAAAGCAGGAGAAACTGTACTTACCCGTCCCCGCGAGGACCTGCTGGTGCCATCTTGACAGACCTACAACCGAGCAGTACAGAGTAGCTGTTGGCACGGTCCACTGTGACTGAGACAGCAAGCCGTACGGTCATATGTGGACCTTGGAGCATAGAGCTCGCCGGCCACCCCTGGAGCCATGGGGTATGTCGTAACAGACCCCACGCAGTAGCGAGGGGACGGTAACACGCTCGATGACCGGACTGGGGGGACTACAAGGATCTAAAGTCCTGCCTGTCATGCCCAGCCGGCAGTTGATAGAAGATTCTCAAAGAATTCTCAAAAAGAAAAGAAAAGTAAAAATCTCTTCAGGATACAGGGCCCGAAGGGAGCCACATCCTCTCCTCTGCTAGGCAGAAAAAACTGAGGCTGCTAGCTGCAGGGAGGAGGGTTATGTTCAGAGGGACCGCCCCCTGGGCGGGCTGTTTCAAATCTGTTTTAAAATAACATGTATTCATATTAACATGTTTCTGCCTAGTCCTCTTCTAATCGATGGAACATACCCCAACAGTCCAGATTTATGGAGCTGTGTCCGTCCATGGACGAAGAAGAGAAAATATAATAATATATTTATACGACCAATTAAATTAAAGGCAACGACGACCAGGTACGGAATTTAACCGTCATTTGTTGAACTATAGGGGTGACATTGAGTTCTTCATACTTAGAGAGGTCAGCATGTATCTGTATACCCAAGTATTTAAAGGAAGACGTTAATGGGACATGTGACCTCTGTAAATAGTCAACTGGAAACGGGGGGCCGATAACAAAAGCCTGGGATTTCTCCCAGCCCACCTGAAGCCCCGAGACCGCACCAAACTCCCTGACAACCTGCAACAACTTATCAAAAAGGAGCTCTCCCTACCATCCAGGTATACCAGGGCATCATCTGCATAGAGAGAAATCTTCTCTACCAGCAGGCCAGACACCCCCAATCTCAGACGTCTGTGGCACCGCCAGAGGCAGTGGCTCAATGGCCAATGCAAACAGAAGTGGAGAAAGAGGGCACCCCTGTCTGGTACCCCTCTCCAGAGAAAATGGACGCAAGATATCCTTATTCATGCGGACCCTAGCCCTCGGGTCCGCATATAGCAATCGGGCCAACTTAATAAAGCATGGTCCAATCCCCATCCTTGCCATTGCTTCCCAAAGGAAGGGCCAGCTTACAGTGTCAAAAGCTTTTAATATGTCCACGGAGAGAACTAAACCACTACATTTCACGCGTGCTGCCTCGTGGACGTGCAAGAACAGTATACGAATGTTGTCAAATGTACTCCTGCCAGGCATGAAACCGGATTGATCCGGCGGTATGAGGGATAGGTTTTTAGCTAGAATTTTTGCGTCACTGTTCAGGAGCGAGATGGGCCGATAGGATCCACATTTCCACCTCCATGCTTCACGGTTGGGATGGTGTTCTTGGGGTTGTACTTATCCTTCTTCCTCCAAACACGGCGGGTGGGGTTTAGACCAAAAAGCTCTATTTTTGTCTCATCAGACCACACGACCTTCTCCCATTCCTCCTCTGGATCATCCAGATGGTCATTGGCAAACTTCAGACGGGCCTGGACATGCGCTGGCTTGATCAGGGGGGCCTTGTGTGTGCTGCAGGATTTTAATCCATGACGGCGTAGTGTGTTACTAATGGTTTGAAACTGTGGCCCCAGCTCTCTTCAGGTCATTGACCAGGTTCTGCCGTGTAGTTCTGGGCTGATCCCTCACCTTCTACATGATCATTGATGCCCCACGAGGTGAGATCTTGCATTGAGCCCCAGATCGAGGGAGATTGACCGTCATCTTGAACTTCTTCCATTTTCTAATAACTGCACCAACAGTTGTTGCCTTCTCACCAAGCTGCTTGCCTATTATCCTGTAGCCTATCCCAGCTTTGTGCAGGTCTACAATTTTATCCCTGATGTCCTTACACAGCTCTCTGGTCTTGGACCATTGTGGAGGGGTTGGAGTCTGCTTGATTGAGTGTGGACAGGTGTCTTTTATACAGGTAACAAGTTCAAACAGGTGCAGTTAATACAGGTAATGAGTGGAGAACAGGAGGGCTTCTTAAAGAAAAGATAACAGGTCCGTCAAAGCCGGAAATTCTTACTGGCTGGTAGGTGATCAAATACTTATGTCATGCAATAAAATGCAAATTAATAAATTTAAAAATCATACAATGATTTTCTGGATTTTTGTTTTAGACTTCGTCTCTCACAGTTGAAGAGTACCTATGATAAAAAGACCTCTACATGCTTTGTAAGTAGGAAAACCTGCAAAATCGGCAGTGTAGCAAATACTTGTTGTCCCCACTGTATGTGCTTAAGTCAAATTTCATGAATGGGGTTTACAACCACTTCCCACCCAAGGTCGTCATTATGAAGTCCTGGACTTTGAGTGGAGATATCTGAAAAATGCCTGCAGCTACAGGCATCATTCAGATCTTTTTTTTTTTTTCTGCCAGCAATTCCCTGCACCATGAAAACAATCATAAACCCGTTCAGCCACTTGATTGTTTTTACAGGGGGCGGGAGGGGGCAAGCCAGAGAAGGAATCCGCCGGGGGCGGAAGTTTACCATGGAGAATACCGTGGACCAGACGGTCCTCGGCAGTCTTCATGACCTTCGAGGGTGGTCGAGACGTTATGAATCAGTTGGGTAGTCTGAGGTTTTTTGTTTTTTTATCTCAGTTTTTCTAACCTAGAGGAGAAATGTTGGGTCTTATAGACCCCACATCTCTCCATAAAGAGGACCTGCTATGCCTTACTTCTATTACAAGGGATGTTTACATTCCTTGTAATAGGAATAAAAGTGATCAAAAAATAAATAAATTTGAAATAAGGCAATGTGTAAAAAGTGATAGCATATGTATGTCACGCCCATATATGTAAATTGCATACAAACCACACATGTGGAGGTATCGCCGAGAACGTTAGAGCGAGAGCAACAATTCAAGCCCAAGACCTCCTCTGTAACTCTAAACTGGTAACTTGTAAAAAAAAAAAAAAATTAAACGTTGCCTATGGACATTTTTAAGTACCGAAGTTTGGCACCATTCCACGAGTGTGCAATTTTAAAGTGTGACATGTTTGGTATCTATTTACTTGGCGTAACATCTTTCACATTATACAGAAAAAATTGGGCCAACTTTAGTGTTTTTTTTTTTTAATTCATTCGTTTTTTTTCCAATAAATAAAAACAAAAAAGGCGTTTGAAATATTGCTGCACAAATACCGAGTGACATAAAAAGTTGCAACGACTGCCATTTTAGTCCCTAGGGTCTCTGCTTAAAGAAAAAAAAAACACAAAAAAACTAAAATAAAAAACATATACAATGTTTGGGGGTTCCGAGTAATTTTCTAGCAAAAAAAATACGATTTTTACAGGACAGGAGTGCCAGAATAGGCAAGGTATGGAAGTGGTTAACTTGTAAACAAAGTGTCATAAGGCCTGGTCTTAAAGTGGTTAAATAAAAGACAGTATTTTGGCATGATCAATCATACCTAATCTACATCCCCAAAACCCACTACAAATCTAAAGGAGAACGAAGATTTGCAGTCCAAGGACCATGGCTATGGAACGCTCTACCCACGGACATCCGCATGGAAGAAAACCATCGGGCCTTCAGGAAAAAACTTAAGACCCACCTATTCTGAAGGATCAGGACGTCACTGGACGCAAGCGCCTTGGGCCGATTTAGTTCGCATTTGTAGCGCTATACAAGTTACTCACTAACTCACTCATATTTTAAAAATCAATGCCATAATGTCTAATTTTCTGCCAAGATATGCAAATTTTTTAGCATAACTGTATCCCCGAGAGGCAAGGTTAAAAGTAGGAGGTTCTGTTTCTTACACATTGACATTGCTCAGTGATTTTAATTTTTTTTTTTAAAAGGGGCCCTGGCTGTATTTTGAAATGAACTTGAAACATTTACATTAACTCCTTGAGGCCCGCGCTATAGCCAAATGACGGCTTCAGCGCGGACCTGAAAATCCGTGAGGCCGTCAATAGACGGCCTCCCCTTTCCTCGATCCCGAGCGCGCAGCGGGGAAATTCTATGCTGCCCGTGTCCCTTGGACACAACGAATCACAGATCGCTATGAATGGCCAATCAGAGTGGCCATTTACTATGCGATCTGTGCGGCCAATGAGAGATGATCTCAAATGTAAACATATGAGATCAACTCTCATTACCGGCTCTCCCTCCTCACACAGAGACCGCGTGTGAGGAGGAAGAGCGATCTGATACATTGTATCCACAGTGAGTGAATTTTCAAGTGCCCATACGTGTCCATACAGTGCCCACCTGTGCCAGTCTGTGACCACCTGTGACGTCAGTGATCTGTGCAATCAGTGCCCATCTGTGCCACCTCATCAGTGCCTACCTGTGCCACCTCAGTGCCCACTTGTGCCACCTCAGTGCCCATCTGTGCAATCAGTGCCCATCTGTTCCACCTCATCGGTGCCCATCAGTGAAGGCTTAGAACACATCTGTGTAGTCGCACCACCACCAGCAACCATGTCAAAAAGATTATTTCCCCCCGAGGAGGCATACCAAATCCTTTCCACGCCCGACGAGAGCAACGTGGAGCTCTCTCTTTCAGATTCCCTTTCCGATTCTGAGTCGGACGTCAATTATGAGCCAGTCCTCAGTAGTGCAACACTGAGTGACTCAGAGGAGGAAGCTAGTCGGCCCGCCAAACAAAGGCGTTCTGGTGAAGAGGCAGTGCCATCCACCAGCAACGCAGTGCCTCGGCAAGAAAGGCCAAGGACCCATGCCAGCCTTCCCTATGCCCTTCAGAACCCCTTGTGGCTTCCTCCTAATTCAGGAGAAGCCAACATTCCCCCTTTCACTGCCCAGCCAGGAGTCCAGGTGGACAGAGAATTTTCCCCCAATCGATTTTTTTGATCTTATTTTTACCGAGGACATGCTATCCAACATTGTGACCCAGTGCAATCTATATGCCCAACAATTTATTTTGAACAATCCTACAGCATATTATGCCCGTCCCTACGAGTGGAGAGACCCAACGGTGGAGGAGTTGAAGATTTTTTTAGGCCTCACGTTTTGTATGGGACTCAACCCAAAAAACACTTTGCGTTTCTTTTGGTCAAAACGCCCATTCTACCATATGCCAATATTCTCCAACGTAATGCCCAGAACCAGATACTTCATGATAATGAGATTCCTACATTAACGATCACACCCAGTGCCTTCCAACGAAATCACCCAAATTTTGACAGGCTTTTCAAAATTCGGCCCTTACTGAATTATTTTTCCGAAAAATTCCCCCAGTTGTATACCCCGGACCAGCACATGTGTGGATGAGTCCCTTATTAAATTTAGTGGCAGGCTTCAAATAAAACAATTCATTCCCAGCAAAAGGGCCCTCTATGGTGTGAAGGTGTACAAGCTATGTGACAGAGTCACAGGGTACACGTATGCCTTCTTAGTGTACGAAGTGAAGGACAGCCAGCTGAATCCCCCTAATTGCCCAGACTTCTTGGGATCAAGTGGGAAAATTGTTTGGGACCTCATATACCCCCTACTAGAAAAAGGCTACCATCTGTACCTAGATAACTTCTACACATCCCTTCCCCTGTTCCATAACCTTCACCGGAAGCAGACGCCAGCATGTGGCACCATCAGAAAGAAATGGGAAGGGCTTTCCTCAAAGTCTTGTAAATAAGAAGCTGAGAAGAGGAGAATCGGCAAGTCTGAGAAACAAGGAGGTTCTGGCAGTGAAGTGGAGGGACAGAAGGGATGTATACATGTTATCTTCCATCCACAACGATACCTTCATGGAAATCCCCAGAAGGAATGGCCCCATCCGAAAGCCCACATGCATCCAGGACTACAATTCGTTTATGGGGGGAGTCGACTTCAAGGACCAGATGCTCGAACCTTACCTTGCCACAAGACGGACATACCATTGGTACAAAAAAGTTGCAATTAATTTTTTTCAATTGGCCATATATAACTCGTATATCATATACCGCAACTCCACCCAAAACCCCAAACGCTTCCTTGACTACCAGGAGGACCTTATCACTGCTCTTATATTCCCGAACGGCCCACCCCAAAACATCCGATCTGATGTTCTTAGTCGACTCGCCGAACGTCACTTTCCCTATAAAGTCCCTCCCACAGCAACAGGTCGACGACGTCAAAAAAAATGTAAGGTGTGTACCAGTGGAGGAGTCAGACGAGACACAGCTTATTATTGTGCCCAATGCCCTTCCCAACCAGGCCTCTGTGTAGTAGACTGTTTTCGCCGTTACCATACTTGACTAAATTATTAGTGAAGTATGGTAAACGTAATCCTCAGTTCCTGCCTTCACACACCTTATGCCACTGCCTGCTCTGTAACTGACCCTGGCTTGTTATTCGACCATGCTTCTGCCTAACGATTCTGTAATACCTCTGCCTGATCTGGAACAGACCTTGGACTGTTTGACCATGTTTTTGCCTGCCTCATGGACTGATCTTGTACCCGCTACTGGACTAGTGGGATGCAACACAGGGGTCTCACATATGTGAGGGGCTCCAGAAAAGTTTATCTGGATGAAGAAAATAATTTTTTTTTGTTTTCTCATCCTAGATTAGGGTCTAGAGACTCGGAGGCTTCAAAAGAGATTTGGGTGGGAGAAGCCTCTACCCCTGTCCCCATTCTGTCCTGAATGAGGCCCTACTTCTGCCTACTGCCTGTAGGACCTATGCCATCATGCCTCTGCCTGTCGCATGAACTGACCACACCACATGGACCTGCCTACTACCAGGACCAATATTTTTGGCACTGCTGACAATATCTCTGCCTGCACTGACCCTGGACTGTATATGGACAGTATCCCTGCCTGCTGCCTGGACAATTGTGTATGCCGTTGCTGACCAAGTCCCTGCCTGCTTCCTGGACCAGTGCTATCCTGCTGTGTAGAACTGCGCTACTAAAACCACAGGTAATCTTTTGTTTACCCTTTGCTCAGCATAATGTATTTTGGGGTGCATTTCTTGGTATGTGCATGCTGTGTGTCCCTGGAACACCTGACGGTGTTCCTTGCATGTTGGATCTCTGTATGTGGCCAGGCTGTGTAGAAGTCTCACACATGTGGTATCGCTATACTCAGGAGGAGTAGCAGAATGTATTTTGGGGTGTCATTTTTGCTATGTAAATGCTATGTGTTGGAGAGATCTTATAAACGGACAACTTTGTGTAAAAAAAAAAAAAAATGCATTCATTTTTTTCCACATTTTCCAAAAACTTCTGGAAAAAAATGAACCGTTCAAGACTCATTACGCCTCATAGATTATACGTTGGGGTGTTAGCTTTCCAAAATGGGGTCATTTTGTGGGTGTTTCCATTGTCCTGGTGCTCCAGGGCCTTCAAAAGTGTAATAGGTAGTCAACTAGTTAGATGTGTAATTTATGCTCCTAGAACACCCAATGTTGGGCCTCTGTATGTGACCAGGCAGTAAAAAAGGCCCACACAGGTGGTATCGTAATACTCAGGAGTAGCAGAATGTATTTTGAGTGTCATTTGTGGTATGCACATGCCATGTGAGAGAAATAAGCTATTACAATGATAATTTTGAGAAAAAATAAAAATCTTAATTTTGCAAAGAATCGTGGGAAAAAATGACAACCTCAAATAACTCACCATGCCTCTTACTAAATACCTTGGAATTTCTACTTTCCAAAAGGGGTTATTTGGGGGGCATTTGTACTTTCCTGGCTTGTTAGGGTCTCAAGAAATGAGATAGGCCGCCAGTACATCAGATGCGATAAATTTTTTATGATTTGCACTATAGCTTGTAGACTAAAACTTTCACACAGACCGAATAAAAATAACCCAACATTTTGGGAAATTATCAAAAGATATGTAGCAGTATAAATTGTGGCCATAATTTATGAAGAAAAATTGTAATTTGCAAAATTTTATCACAGAAACTAAGAAAAAAATTTTTTTTCCCAAAATTTTTGGTCTTTTTTCATTTATAGCGCAAAAAATAAAAAACCCAGAGGTGATCAAATACCACGAAAAAAAAGCTCTATTTGTATGAAAAAAAGGACAAAGAAATTATTTGGGTACAGTGTTGCATGACTGAGTAAGACCACTTTCACACTGAGGCGCTTTCCAGGCACTTTCACGCTAAAACAAAAAAAAAAAAAAAAAAAAAAAAAAAGCGTTTGAAAACGTATTTCCATTAAAATAAATGAATGCTTTCACACTGGGGAACTGCGCTGAAAAAACGCCCCTCTCCATTGAAATGAATTGAAAGCGCCTGAAAAGCGCTTCAAAAGCACTCAGTGTTTTGCTGGCAGTTTTTCAAGCGCCTCAGTGTGAAAGTGGCCTAATTGTCATTCAAAATGTGACAGGACTGAAAGCTGAAAATTGGTCTGGGCAGGAGGGGTGTTTAAGTGCCCAGTAAGCAAGTGGTTAATACACTATATTACCAAGGCTACCCACAAGGTTTAGGAGCGTGTCTATAGGAATGTTTGACTATTCTGCCACAAGCACATTTGAGGTCAGGCACAGACCACAATGTGCAAAATGTTCAATGTTCAATGATAAGTCCAATATTAAATGAAGATCAAACAGCAAAAATCTTGAATAAATGAGTGACATTGGTAAATAAATTCCACCATCAAAAATTGCTGACCCCATAAGGATTGCACGCTTACCAAATGGCAAGCAAATATAGAGCTTGCGGCTGCAAACCCCAGCCAGGGCCTTTGATCGGATACGCATAGTAGTGACAGCTTCACAGGAGTGATTAAAGGAAGACTGAATGCTGGTAGTGGTTCGGGTATCGTGCATGGACAATGTAATTACCGGGAATGAAAAAGGCTCACCATAGTGCCAATCCAATTAAAAAAACGATTAAAAGGTAAAAACAGCATGGATAATAATTAGCCGGCCGGCTAGCGAATGTCGTCATATGACGAAACACACGTCGGGAGGAGTTGATGTGCTGACGTCATCGCGTTTGAAGTCAGAACGGACGGGCGTTCGCTAGCCGGCCGGCTTATTATTATCCATGCTGTTTTTATCTATGTTGATGTAAGTGTTTTTACCTTTAACCACTTAACGACCGCCCCATGTACATATACGTCGGCAAAATGGCACGGACAGGCACAATCACGTACCTGTACGTGACTGCCTTCGTATTGGTGGGTGGTCCGATAGGACCCCCCTGCGGTACATGGGGCGGCCGGTATCGGTTCGGGAGCAATCCGTGATGAGGGAGTGGCCATTGGTTTCTGGCCACCCCCTCGCGATCGCTCCCAGCGAATGAGAAGCTTCCTCTGCCTGTGTAATGTATACACAGGCAGGAGGAAGTGATATCTCTCCATGCGGCGCTCACATAGACCGGAGCGCCGTGGAGAGAAGGTTATTGCACAAACAGTACACTGACACCAGGACACATAGGCACACGATCACCCCCCAGTCACCCCCCGGCCCCCAGTCACAGTGTCACTGATTGCAGTGATCAGTAAATAAATGATCACTGCAAACAGTGTCATCTGTGATAGTAAAAGTGTCAGGGCAGTTAGTGTTAGGTCCAGGGTAGCCTCCCAACCCCCCCAATAAAGGTTTAACCCCTTGATCGCCCCCCCAGGTAACCCTTTCACCCCCTATCACCACTGTCACTAAGCGATCATTTTTCTGATCGCTGTATTAGTGTCGGTGGTGCCGCTAGGTAGTCAGTTATTTTTTTAGGTTCGCCGCCAGGTTTTTATAGCGTCAGGTACCCCCATATATTATCTAATAAAGGTTTTAACCCCCTGATTGCCCCTAGAGTTAACCTTTTCACCAGTGATCACCGTATAAGTGTCACTGGTGACACTGGTTAGCCAGTTAGTTATTTTGTTATTTAGGATCCCCGTCAGGTTTTTATATAGCGTCAGGTACCCCCATATATTACCTAATAAAGGTTTTAACCCCCCGATTGCCCCTAGTTAACCCTTTCACCAGTGATCACCGTATAAGTGTTACGGGTGACGCTGGTTAGTTTGCTTTTTATAGTGTCAGGGCACCCGCTGTATATAACCCAATAAAGGTTTAACCTTCCGGGACAAGGTCAAGAGAGGAATCTCTGATATTATCAAAGGGATGTTCTTGGAGAACCGAGATGCATCAAAATCAGATCCCAAGTAGGGAGAGGAGGCTTGACAGGGGGGATCACATGGCGAACCCCCTGCACAAAAGGTGCTAATCAAGGAATGGCCCGGTAGCGGTTCTTGAAAAAGACAGCCCGGGCTGAAATCCGGCCCTCAAAAAAGGTATGCAAGGCCAGCTTTTGGGTCACATCACGCTGCAAGAACAGCAAAATCCTGGGAACGGAATACATCCGAGGACGCCACTCAAGTTCCTCGCACATAGCGATGTAAGCCTTCCAGGTACGGTGATATATCTTTCTGGAGGAAGATTCTGTGTCAACAACATAGAAGAGATGACCGAATACGAGAGAACTCGGTCCTTCAGCACCTGGCTTTAAACAGCCATGCCATTAAAGCCAAGGACTGTAAAGCAGGATGAAGTATGGGATCATGAGACAGAAGGTCCACCCCAATAGGCAGTCGCCAAGGAACGTCTGTAGATCGGCGTACCAATGTCGCCTTTCCGGAGCAATGAGGATCACCGGAATGGCCTCAGCCCCTACTCTGCGAAGCAGGCGAGGCAACAATAGAAGCGGAGGGTAAGCATATATCAGGCGATACTGCCCCCACGGACTTCCGACGCGTCCGCCCAGGGGTCCCTGGACCTGGCCACGATCTTGCCACCTTGCGAGTGAGTAGAGAGGCCATAAGGTCCACTTCCGGTGACCCACCTCCGGTAAAGGAGGTGGAAACACCTCCGGATGCAAGGACCCTTCCCATGCAATGCACACGGCCGACAGGACCGTCTGGCAGCGAGATGTATGAAAATCCCAAAGAGACTCCGCAATGTATCGGAGAAGAGAGGCCCCGGTGTACAGGGTGCCTCAACTGTTGGCCAATAAAAGGGAACTTGACGGAACTTCCCTAGAAACTCGGTCAGAGGACTAGTACCTCAGCCTCCACAGGTGGCGCAAACCCACCCCGGGCACAGAGACCCTAAAGGCTAAAGCAGTTGCAGTGCACCTGCTAGATGACTGATGGATGAAGCAGAGACTTTTGCCCAGTCATTGAGCTACAAAAACGCCAGAGACGCAGCCACTAACGGGCGTAACGCTAACCTCAGCCTGGCAAACACAGTCCAAGCCAGCGCTTCTGATCACCACTGAAAGCAGGTGGAAAGTGGTACCCCTGAAACCAGGGATCCTTGTGACAATGCTCCATCCAGCAGCTACCAATGGATAAGTGCTGATTGTACAAACACATAGTTTATACTATGTATTGCGTCAAACGCACAAATGGAGAGTGTGGGAGGAAACCCACCCAGCCACAAAGAGCATAATACCACCACATACGGCGTATGTAGTTTAGTATGTGTGGATAAACCTATTAAACACGTTTATACTGTGCCAGCGACAAAGGCGTGCACATAATCGGGGCTTGGACGTAAACCAGCCACGCAGATTGCGTACACAACCGTGTAGGT
This sequence comes from Rana muscosa, assembly GCA_029206835.1. Lineage (NCBI taxonomy): Eukaryota > Metazoa > Chordata > Amphibia > Anura > Ranidae > Rana > Rana muscosa. The sequence goes on along the minus strand of CM055116.1, from coordinate 409,152,533 downwards.
ATGTTAGCCTGCGAACAAACAAATTGCGCATGTTTATACTGTGTATAGCGCTGAAAATGCGCACACCATTGGAACGCAGGGGCGAAACCTGAGCACCCGGATGAAACCCATGCAGACTGCATACGCATACCGTGTAGGTATTATAGTATGTGTGCTAAACATTTTGCACAAGCCCATGTGTGCATAGCACCGAAGGTGCGCACACTGTTGGCGCGTGGGAGGAACCAACGTACCCCACACATACTCAGAGAATGCAATACCTACAGCTACTGTGAATGTATTTAGTGTTGTGTATAAACATAATGTGTATGTTTACACCGTGTATTGCACCAAAGGCACGCATGTCATGTAGCGTGGGCGAGACCCGGAGGAAACCCACGCAGACTGCACAGACATACCGGGTAGGTATGTTAGTATGTGGATTTCCAATCGCACAAATTTAGACTGTGCATAGCGCTGAAGCGCCCATACCAATGGAGTGTGGGAGGGAACCGGAGCACCCGGAGGAAACCCACACAGACTGCATACACATACCGTGTAGGTATTATAGCATGCGTGATAAACATTGAACATGTTTAACTGTGCAGAAGGCCAAAGGCGCACATACCGTCAGCGCGTGGGAGGAAACCGGAACACCCGGAAGAACCCCACGCAGACAGCACACAGATACCGTGTAGGAATGATAGCATGTGAATAAACATATTGCACATGTTGCACATGTTTATGCTGTGCATTTCCATTGGAGCGTGGGGGGAAACTGGAGTACCCAGAGGAACCCCACGCAAACAGTATACCCATACTGTAAACATGTATAGTATGTGCATAAACATATTTGAACATGTCTATACTGTGCAGAGCGCCGAAGCGCACATACCATGAGAGCACGGGAGGACACCGGAGCCCCCGGCGGAAACCCGCGCCGGCCCAGAGAGTATAATACATACATATACCGTGAATGTATCTGGAGTCGTGCATAAACATATTTTGTACGTTTATATCATGTATGACGCTGAAACACAGCATTGGAAAGTGGGAGGACACCCACGCAGACACAGAGACCAATAACACATACATACACTGTGAATGTATGCAGTGTAGAGGTATAGGAGGAGTTTAAATTATGGCGCAGAGGCGCATAATCTTCTCTATCATTCCAACCTGCTCGACTGTGCTGCCGAAGCAGCATGCAGGTAACAGGTAACCTCTGATCCTCAGACCGTGTGTGTCAGATCCCAGAGCGTTCCCCAGGAAATGACGGGAAACCACAGGTGCAGAGACCCTGTTGCATCAGGACATCACACAGAAGGCTCACAGGGACTAGAGACATAAATGAATAAAGCCCCCCCACCTGCACCGACCAGAGGGAGGGAAACACTGTGTACCATTGTATCATCCATGCTGCTCTTGATGCAGCGTGTGAGGAAAAAACAGTGAGGAAGTTGTGTAAAAGAAAAGCTTGAAGGAACCAAGGGAACCCGCGTCCACCTGAGGTACTTCAGCCACAGCACCCAGCTTGAGAGTGTTCCTCACATCATCAATGAGTTCACTTACAAGCGCCCTGTCGTTTACTGACAAAGAACTGGAGTCTTCCTCACAAGGGAATGTCCTGTTCAAAAACATTAAATATTCAGAGATAGGGTCCTGAGCACAGTAGCTAGGCCCATATCTGAATCAGAGCACTCCTTCACTAAACATTTTTGTGGGGAGAGGGGGCTTATAAGCTCCTTTCGCTCGCACACCGCTTCCATTCCGACAAGGAATGATTCTAGGCCTGCCGACAACTGGTCCATAAGGACCGCAGGTGCAGTAAACATATGAACATGTTTAACTGTGCAGCACTGCCAGTTGCCCCAGGCAAGTTTTTTTTTGTGGAGAGCAGGTGTATCAGACTCCATAACGCCACCCTCTGAGACCTTATACACTATACAGTGAATATACAGTCCACCCACTGGCTACGCTGAGGCGGGGATACCCAGAGGACTCACCAACCCTTAACCACTTCAATACAGGGCTTTTTGTACCTATTCAATACCGGGCCTATTTTGGCACTTCTCTCCTACATGTACAAATCATCATTCTTTTGCTAGAAAATTACTCAGAACCCCCAAACATTATATATGTTTTTTTAGCAGACACCCTAGGGAATAAAATGACGGTCATTGCAACATTTTTTTCTTGCACAATATTTGCGCAATAATTTTTCAAACGCCTTTTTTTTAAAAAAAAAATGGTTTCATGAATTAAAAAATAACAAAACAGTAAAGTTAGCCCAATTTTTGGGGAACATATGAAAGATAATGTTACGCCAAGTAAATAGATACCTAACATGTCACGCTTTAAAATTGCGCACACTCATGGAATGGCGCCAAACTTCGGTACTTAAAAATCTCCATTGTCGACGCTTTAATTTTTTTTACAGGTTACCAGGTTAGAATTACAGAGGAGGTCTCGTGCTAGAATTGTTGCACGCGCTCTAACGCACGCGCCGATACCTCACATGCGTGGTTTGAACGGCGGTTACATATGTGGGCGACTTACGTGTGCATTTGCTTCTGATCGCGAGCTACCGGGGACAGGGGCGTTTTAATTTTTTCTTATTATTATTTATTTATTTTACTTATTTATTTTTTTACAATTATTTTACTTTTTTTGATCACTTTTATTCCTATTACAGTGCCTTGCGAAAGTATTCGGCCCCCTTGAACTTTTCATCCTTTTGCCACATTTCAGGCTTCAAACATAAAGATATAAAATTTTAATTTTTTGTGAAGAATCACCAACAAGTGGGACACAATTGTGAAGTGGAACGAAATCTATTGTTTGTTTGAAACTTTTTTAACTAAGAAAAAAATGAAAAGTGGGGCGTGCAAAATTATTCGGCCCCCTTGCGTTAATACTTTGTAGAGCCACCTTTTGCTGCGATTACAGCTGCAAGTCGCTTGGGGTATGTCTCTATCAGTTTTGCACATCGAGAGACTGAATTTCATGCCCATTTTTCCTTGCAAAACAGCTAGAGCTCAGTGAGGTTGGATGGAGAGTGTTTGTGAACAGCAGTTTTCAGCTCTTTCCACAGATTCTCGATTGGATTCAGGTCTGGACTTTGACTTGGCCATTCTAACACCTGGATACGTTTATTTGTGAACCATTCCTTTGTAGATTTTGCTGTATGTTTGGGATCATTGTCTTGTTGGAAGATAAATCTCTGTCCCAGTCTCAGGTCTTTTGCAGACTCCAACAGGTTTTCATCCAGAATGGTCCTGTATTTGGCTGCATCCATCTTCCCCTCAATTTTAACCATCTTCCCTGTCCCTGCTGAAGAAAAGCAGGCCCAAACCATGATGCTGCCACCACCATGTTTGACAGTGGGGATGGTGTGTTGAGGGTGATGAGCTGTGTTGCTTTTACGCCAAACATATCGTTTTGCATTGTGGCCAAAAAGTTCGATTTTGGTTTCATCGGACCAGAGCACCTTCTTCCACATGTTTGGTGTGTCTCCCAGGTGGCTTGTGGCAAACTTTAGACGAGACTTTTTATGGATATCTTTGAGAAATGGCTTTCTTCTTGCCACTCTTCCATAAAGGCCAGATTTGTGCAGTGTACGACTGATTGTTGTCCTGTGGACAGACTCTCCCACCTCAGCTGTAGTTCTCTGCAGTTCATCCAGAGTGATCATGGGCCTCTTGGCTGCATCTCTGATCAGTCTTCTCCTTGTCTGAGTTGAAAGTTTAGAGGGACAGCCAGGTCTTGGTAGATTTGCAGTGGTCTGATACTCCTTCCATTTCAAAATGATCGCTTGCACAGTGCTCCTTGGGATGTTTAAAGCTTGGGAAATCTTTTTGTATCCAAATCCGGCTTTAAACTTCTCCACAACAGTATTACGGACCTGCCTGGTGTGTTCCTTGGTCTTCATGATGCTCTCTGCGCTTTCAACAGAACCCTGAGACTATCACAGAGCAGGTGCATTTATACAGAGACTTGATTACACACAGGTGGATTCTATTTATCACCATCAGTCAGTTAGGACAACATTGGATCATTAAGAGATCCTCGCTGAACTTCTGGAGTGAGTTTGCTGCACTGAAAGTAAAGGGGCCGAATAATTTTGCACGCACCACTTTTCAGTTTTTTATTTGCTAAAAAAGTTTAAAATATCCAATAGATTTCGTTCCACTTCACAATTGTGTCCCACTTGTTGGTGATTCTTCACAAAAAATTTAAATTTTATATCTTTATGTTTGAAGCCTGAAATGTGGCAAAATGATGAAAAGTTCAAGGGGGCCGAATACTTTCGCAAGGCACTGTACAAGGAATGTAAACATCCCTTGTAATAGGAATGTGTGTGACAGGTTCTCTTTATTGAGAGATGCGGGGTCAATAAGACCCCACATCTCTCCTCCAGGCTGGAAAGCATGAGATCAGTGAATTTTTTTTCACTGATCTCATACTTACAGCCGCAATGGCGGCTTTGTTTACATTTGAGGACCCGGGCGTGACGTCATCACATCGCGCCCGGGCCTCCGACGATCATAGAGATGACTGGTGACCATCTGGTCACCAGTCATCTCTATTCTCATCACGTGACTCCACCAACGATGCCGGAAGATTCGCTCCGGGTCCCCGATCGCACGGGGGAGCTCGGAGAAGCACCGGATGGCGGCGGGAGGGGGGGGGTGTCCCCTCCCGCCGCCTATAAGAACGATCAAGCGGCGGAACCGCCGCTATGATCGTTCTTATGGTGCACAGAATCGCTGGCACTTTAAAAGGATATCTGAATGATGCCTCTAGCTGCAGGCATCATTCAGATATCCCCCTACAAAGCTGAGGACGTCATATGACGTCCACCCAGGATGGGAGATGGCTGGGTAGGGAAGTGGTTAAGGACCGCTCAGTCCTGCGCTGTGAGCCTGAGGAGAGTGAAGAATCTGTGAGGACATTGTGAGGAGATTCGCGCCGCCGCTAGAGGCCGAAACCAAAAGTAAATGCGTGGCGGCCTCAAGAAAATGGCCGCTGGCCGCAGCTATAACTGCGCCATTGAACCACGCCAAGATGGCCGCGAGCGCGAAATTCAAAGCTCTAATGCGCGCTAATGGCGCACGCAATAACCACCTCAAACAGCGCGAATGCGCACGCAATAATCACCTCACACACCAGAAAAACTGCCCCTCTCTCCAGAACCCACTACAGACATAAGCGCCCAGCCAGGCCAGAGTGACCCCCAAGCACCCCCACAGCACCAGTACAGGGTGCAGAGAGCAGCATAACAAGGGGGAGACAGGGAGAAACCCCCCATATAAAGAAACACAGCCAGCATGTACTCACCTGCAGTAGGAGAGACTACTTACCCGTCCCTTTCATGGACCCACTGGCTTGTTTCAGACAGACCTATCACAGAGCAGTACTGCGTAGCTGTCGGGCCCGGTCCACCGCGAGCGATACAGTCAGGTACTGTTCAATCTTGAGAGGACCGCGGGAGCATGAAAACAACCCGGCCACCCCTGGAGTCATGGGGCATGTCGTGAACTGAGTCTCACGCACACAAGCCGAGGATCAGCACGCTCGATGGTCCGACAGGGAAGACTACGAGGATACCAGTGTACCCAACCTGTTGCCCAGCCGACAGTTGATTGAAGGTCTCAAAAAATAAAATACAATTCCCAAAGGAATAAAATTTAAAAAGTAAAATCTTCCAGGAGACTGGCTCCTTAGAGAGCCATGTCTTCTCCTCCTGCTAGGCAGAAGAAAAAAAACTGAGGCTGCTAGCTGCAGGTGGGAGGGTAATGTCCGGAGGGACCGCCCCCCTGGGCAGGGCTGTTCAGCTCTGGTTTGTTCTAGAATGTATGTTTCTAACATCTAACATTCTGCCTAGATCTTCTCCTGCGAGCATGGACATATACCCACACGTTTACCGTATCCAGCTGTGTCAGTCCATGGACGATAAGAGAAATATTTTTTTTTACATTTTTTCGGTCTTTTTCCGTTTATATCGCAAAAAAAAAAAATCGCAGAGGCAATCAAATACCATTAAAAGAAAGCTCTATTTGTTAGAAGAAAAGGACGCAAATTTCGTTTGGGTACAACATTGCATGGTCCGGGGCTTAAGTGGTTAATAAATCGTTTGGTTAATTGGATTTACACTATGGTGAGCCTTTTTCATTCCCGGTAATCACCGTTGTCCATGCTTGATACCCGAATCACTACCAGCATTCAGTCTTCCTTTCATCACTCCTGTGAAGCTGTCGCTACTACAAGTATCCGGTCAAAGGCCCTGGCTGGGGTTTGCAGTCGCAAGCTCTATTTGCTTGCCATTTGGTAAGCGTGCAATCCTTATGGTGTCAGCACTTTTTGGTGGTGGAATTTATTTACCGATGTCACCCATTTATTCAAGATTTTTGCTGTTTGATCTTCACTTAATATTGGACTTATTGAACATTTTGCACATTGTGGTCTGACCGTTCACTTACGAGCTGAATGATCATAATACACTTGATGGTATATCATTTTGGTTATTTCTACGACCATTTTGTATGTGGATTATTTTTTTTTTTTTTCAGGTTGGTTTCAAACTAATTTGAAACCTATATGGATATTCACAAATTTATACGCAAACTCAACATTAAGCGTTATATGCTTTCCAATCCTATTGACAGCAGTAAGACAGTGCCTACCAGTTTTCAACATTCGGGCTTTTCAAATTCCTCTTTGTTTAACCCTCTTGGGGCTGTGGCCCCTTCTATTAAAGTCTTCAGAGATGTCCTCCTTAGGGATCTGGATAGGCTACCCATTAAAAGAATTAGATCCAATCAAGACAAGTCGGTCTGGATTCCCTGTGTGAGAACAAGGAGATAGTCATCAGACCTGCAGACAGGGGGGAGGGCATCGTAATACTCAATAGGAGTGACTATCTATTGGAAATGAAAAGGATTTTGGGTGATCGGGAAAACATACACAGTGGGGAGAACAAGTATTTGATACACTGCCAATTTTGCAGGTTTTCCTACTTACAAAGCATGTAGAGATCTGTAATTTTTATCATAGGTACTCTTCAACTGTGAGAGACGGAATCTAAAACAAAAATCCAGAAAATCACATTGTACGATTTAAAAAAAAAAATAAAAATTGCATTTTATTGCATGACATAAGTATTTGATCACCTACCAACCAGTAAGAATTCCAGCTTTCACGTACCTGTTATTTTTTCTTTAACCACTTCCCACACGGTCAATAGGAGATTGACATCCGGGAAGTGGTTCTGTTATCCTGACTGGACGTCTATTGACGTCCAGCAGGATAACATGCCGGCGCACGCCCACGAGGGTGCGCATTGCGGCGATCGCGAGTGCGGCGTGTCAGTCTGACACCCCGCATCTCCGATCATGATAAGAAGCCTCTGTCAGAGGCTTCTTACCATGTAATCAGCTGTGACCAATCACAGCTGATCATCGCGTGAAACAGTAGTGTGCAATATAATAAACTCTGCAAGTGCCAATCCCTGCCCACCACAGTGCCAATCACTACCCACCACAGTGCCAATCCCTGCCCACCACAGTGCCAATCACTACCCACCACAGTGCCAATCACTGCCCAGCAGTAACACCTCAGTACCTCATCATCAGTGCTGCCCATCAGTGCCAATCAGTACCGCCTATCAGTGCCAGTGCCCATCACAACCGTCTGTCAGTGCCCATCAGTGCCGCCTGTCAGTGCTCAGCAGTGCTGCATATCAGTGCCACCTATCGGTGCCCATCAATTCTACATATCAGTGCCTCATCAGTGCCACTTTATCAGTGCCAACTCATCAGTGCCGCCTGATTAGTGCCCGTCAGTGAAGGGGAAAACAAATTTGACAGAAACTAAAAAAACGAATTAAAAAAAAAAAAAAAAAATAGGATTTTTTACTCACCGTAAAATCCTTTTCTCTTAGTCCATGGACCGACACAGCTTCTCTATTGACAAGTGGGTATTATCCGTTAATTAGGAGTGACTAGGCAGAAAAACTTGTAAAAAGTGTTGCATTACACCTTCTACAGTCCCGCCCAGGGGGCGGACCCCCCAGGTATATCCTCTCAGTCTGCATATCGCAGATCAGTTCGTCAAAAAGCAGTACAAACTTAAGAGGGGTGGGTGCTGTGTCGGTCCATGGACTAAGAGAAAAGGATTTTACGGTGAATAAAAAATCCTATTTACTCTTTCGTCCATGGACCGACACAGCTTCTCTATTGACAAGTGGGACGTCCCAAAGCAGTGTCAGAGAAAAAACGAGGGGTGGTAACAGCATAAAATAAACTTCACCCCAAACACAAAACAGCACTCCTCCAATGGAGGAGCTGCAACTCTAAACAGCCGCTTGTAAAACCTTGCGGCCGAAAAGAGGCATCCGAAGATGCACCTACATCAACTTTGTAGAATTTTGTGAAAGTGTGAGCGGACGACCAAGTTGCCGCTCTACATAATTGGGAAACAGACGCTTGATGTCAGAAAGCCCAAGAGGCACCTCTTGCCCTGGTCGAATGCGCCGTGACCGGAAAGGGGGGCGCTTGACCCTTTAAGGCGTAAGCCTGGATTACTGTCGGATCCACCTAGAGATGGTGGCCGACGAGACTGCTTGGCCCTTCTTGGGACCAGCCACCGAAACAAACAGTGAATCTGATTTCCTGGAACAGGGAAGTAGCAGATAGGTATACTCTCAAAGCTTGGACAACGTCCAAGGAATGCAACGCCGACTCCTTAGGATTCGACAGCTGAGGACACAAGGATGGAAGTACAATGTCTTCATTGAGATGAAAAGCCGAAACGACCTTTGAAAGGAAGGCTGCGGCCGCAGCACCACCTTATCCATGTGGAAAACCAAATAGGGAGCCTTGCAGGACAAGGCTGCCAGCTCAGAGACTTGTCTAACTGACGTAACAGCCACCAAAAAGACCACTTTCTGAGAAAGTGTCAACTGGGGAATATCTCTAATATTCTCAAACAGTGCCTTCTGAAGCACCGAGAGGACCAGGTTCAAGTCCCACGGAGGTAACAGGGGACGGACCGGAGGGGCCACATGTCAAACCCCCTGCACAAATGTACTCACGAGAGAGTGAGTCGCCAGGGGTCGCTGAAAAAAAGACAGCCAGGGCAGATATCTGTCCCTGAATCGTACTTAGGGCAAGCCTTTGGTCCACCCCATGCTGTAAAACAGCAGGATTCTGGAGTATGGGACCTTGCGATAGCAGGTCCTTCCGTAGTGGTAGGCGCCAGGGGACGTCTGCTACCAGACGTACTAGATCGGCGTACCAAGGACACTGAGGCCAATCTGGAGCGATTAGGATCATTGGAATTCCCTCTGCCTCCACTCTGTGGAGCAGAAGAGGAAGAAGCCTTAAGGGAGGGAAGGCATAGATTAGCCGATACTGACCCCACGATGCCACCAACGCGTCCGTTGCATCTGCCCATGGGACTCTTGACCGGGCCACAAACCTCAATACCTTCCGATTGAGTCGGGAAGCCAGAAGATCTACGTCTGGTGTGCCCCATCTTTGGCAGAGGAGTTGGAACACCTCCGGGTGTAAGGACCATTCTCCCTGGTCCAGCATCTGGCGGCTCAGGTAGTCCGCCTGCCAGTTTTCTACACCCGGAATGTACACAGCCGACAGTGCCGGTACGCTCTTCTCTACCCACTTCAGGATGCGAGCAACCTCCGATGCTGCAGCTGAGCTTCTTGTTCCTCCTTGATGATTGACATATGCCACCGTTGTGGCGTTGTCTGACTGGATCCTGACTGGACGCCCTTGCAGCCTCTGAGACCCTTTGAAGAGGCACAGCCTGATCGCCCGAATTTCCAGGACATTGATCGGCAGGAGGGCTTTCTCTGGGGTCCAGCGACCTTGCGCCGACTGAACACCCCAGACCCCCCCCCAACCTGTAAGGCTGGCGTCCGTCGTGATCACTATCCAGTAAACCGTAAGAAATGACTTCCCGGCCATTAGAGCCGGTGCTGTCAGCCACCATACCAGGGATCTCCTGACTAGGTGGCTCACTCGGATTTGATAATCCAGAGATGAAGGGCATCTGTTCCATCTGGACAGAACTTCCTTCTGTAACACTCGAGTGTGGTATTGAGCATATGGGACCGCCTCGAAGGAGGCTACCATGAGGCCCAACACTCGCATGCAAAAACGGAGTGACGACCAATTCCTGGAAGTCAGCTGCCGTACTGCAGCCCGGAGGGTCTGCAACTTCTCCACAGGGAGGAATACCTTTGCCTCTGAGGAATCCAGAATCAACCCCAGGTACACTAGGCGTTGAGTGGGCACCAATACTGACTTTTGCGTGTTTAGTATCCAACCACAGTCTCGAAGAGTCTGACAGGTAATGGACACGCTTGCCTCTAATTCTGAGCTTGAAGGGGCCTTCAGCAGAAGGTCGTCCAAGTAGCCTGTGATAGCGATACCCAGCTGTCTTAGAAGTGCCAGAATCGGAGCGAGCACCTTGGTGAACGTCCTGGGTGCTGAGGCAAGGCCAAACGGGAGGGCCACAAACTGGTAGTGGTCCTTCCCGATAGCAAATCGCAGAAACCTCTGGTGTCTGGAGTATATGGGCCAGAAAGTCCCCCGGATGGAGAGCCGTGACTACAGATTGAACCGACTCCATCCGAAATCTTTGTACCTTCACAAAGCAATTGAGGGCTCTGAGATCCAAGCTTGGACGAACCCCCTCCTTCGACACAATGAACAGATTTGAGTAAAAACCCAGTTCTGGAACTGGAATAACTACCGCGCGTTCCAGTAGACCCTGGACCGCCCCATACAGGGCCTCCCGACGGGTCGGTAGTAGCTGGAGATTGGAGGTGTTGAATCTGTCCGGTGGACAAGAGAGAAATTCTATCTTGTAGCCTGAGGAGATTACTTCGCAAACCCACCTGTCGGAGATTAGAACTGTCCACTGAGTCACGAATTTGCGAAGACGTCCCCCCACTCGAGTTGGGTGGGGGGAAGGACCTTCATGCGGACGCAAATTTGTCCGCAGGCTTATTGGGTATGCGGGACCAAGGACGCTTTTGTCCTTGGGCAGGCGCTTTATCGGCCTGGGGTCTTTTCCCTGTCGCCCTAGGGGGACGAAAAAAATGCTTGCGTGCAGTAAAGGAGGGCCCTTGCCGTGGCCCCTTACCCTTGCTAATTTGGGGAAGAAAAGTGCTTTTACCTCCTGTGGCATCCTTGATGATGTCATCCAGAGAAGCCCCAAAAAAGTCTGTTGCCCTTAAAAGGCAGATCCAACAGGGCTTTCTTGGAGGTCTGGTCCGCAGACCAGCCTTTTAGCCAGATCAGGCGGCGTATTGCTACTGCATAAACCGAAGCTTTAGACAGCAGGGGAATAGTATCCATGTCTGACTCGCAGACAAACCTAAGGCCCTGGACCAACATGTCAGCCAATGTTATCTCATCAGGAGGAGCATCTCGCTCCTTAACCCCTGGAGTAGCAATCTTGCCCATTCAGTAAGTGTGTGAGACACTAGGGCCCCCGCCAATGCCGGGCGTACGGCCGAGCCTACCACTGAGTATAGGTAGCAAGCGAGTGCTTCAGCCTTCTTATCCACAGGGTCCTTGAAAACAGGAGCCCCTTCTACAGGAATTGTGGTGACTCTATTAAGTCTGGACACCGGAGGGTCCACTATAGGGGGAGAGGTCTATTTCTTCAGAAAACTCTCCTCAAAGGGGTACCGTACCGTACCGTAAACCTCTTTGGGGCTGAAAGACCCTCAGTGGGTTCTCCCCTTCCTTGTATAAGAGTTCATCAAAAGACACACAAGGGAACACCTTAGCAATGCGGGCAGGTCTATGAAACCCAAGTGGACCGGAGTCTCTGCTGCTTCTGCAGCATTTTCCAACTTTAGCGTATCCCACACTGCAGTAATAAGGTCAGATACCAAAGCCGTCTCGCGTACTGACCAGGACTTTGAGTCATCCTCACTGTCCGGTCACGGTCTGCAGTCTCTGATGCATCAGAATCTGGGCCCTGAGCTGTAGCTGGACCTGGTTCTGCATCAGAATTATCCCCAGAAGCTTGCAGGGGACGGGACGTTAACTAACCCCTGTATTCCCGTGTGCTGCTTCCACCCTGGCAGCAAACGCCTCTAGGATTGCCGTCATAGCGTTCATAGACACCTCAGGGGCACCAGCTGCTAAGTCTGGTGTTTCAGGGGAGAAGACATCTGGCTCAGATGCCATGCTGACCACACGCTGACACTCACAGGGCTCCAGGCAAGATATCAATAGGCCACCCTCCTGCGCTGCAGAGATGCTGGGTTACCCAGAGGACTCACCACCCTGGACCGGTACTGCTATGCTGCCGTGTGCTGCGCCTGTGATGCTGTCCCACTTCTGCTGTGTCAGTCTGCTTCTTTTATCAGCACTTCCTGTGTGAATTTTCGCGCCAGTGTAATGCACCCTAGAGGCCGGAGGCTCTCGCAAAATGTTTGCCAAAAACGTCTGTATGGAAGATAATGTGGGCTCTAAGAAAATGGCCGCCGACCGAAGATAGTGGTCAAGCAGCCGTAGCCCACAAAAGGATGGCCGCCGAACGGCAATATATACATACAGGGTGGACAAACATGGCCGCCGATCAGCTGATAGGGGCCAGTGGGTGTGGCCGAACCACAGGAAGATGGCCACCGGGCAGTCACAAGAGGCCGAACTCGGCATGGACCACCTCAAAATGGCCGCCAACAGCATGGAGGAGGAAGCACACACACACGTAAGCAGAAATGACATTTCTTTTAAATGTTAGTTACAGCCAGCCCCGCTCCAGTGGAACCCCTTAGGTGACCCCCAGCACCCTTTAGCTAGAAGCCCAGGGAGGAGGAAAAGGCAGGGAGAGAGGGAAGAAAGGGGCCACAACCACTTGATCTCTCCAGGAATGTCCAGCTAAATCACCCAGCTGAGGCAGGGGAGTTTTACTTACCTATCCTGCATGTATTATGCTGGAAGACATTCCAAACAGATCATCCGGGCACGGAAGGTGACTGTTGGCCAGGCATGCTGTGATTGGACCCAAAAGGGACGATCATATGTATGCCCTGGAGCACGACGCTCACCGGCCAGGCTGCTGCGACTCGGCCGTAAGGTCAGCCGAAGCTGAGCGGTCCGATGCAGGCCCTGGAGCGTAGGCTCACCGGCCACCCGTGGAGCGACGGGCATGTCGTGGAAAACCCAGCGCGTGGCTAGGGTCGGCACACGCTCGATGGCCGAAACTGGGGAGACTACAAGGATCGAGGATCCAGCCTGTCACCCAGTCGGCAGTTCATCGAAGATCGCAGGAAACAAAAATGTAGCAAAAATAAATTTTATATATATATATATATATATATATATATATATATATATATATATATCTTTTTTCCCCCGGACCAATGGGCCCGAAGGGAGCCATGTCCTACTCCTTGCTAGACAGAAAAAAACTGATCAGCGATATGCAGACAGAGGATATACCTGGGGGGTCCGCCCCCTGGGCGGGACTGTAGAAGGTGTGATGCAACACTTTTTACAAGTTTTTCTGCCTAGTCACTCCTAATTAACGGATAATACCCACTTGTCAATAGAGAAGCTGTGTCGGTCCATGGACGAAAGAGTAAAGTATTTTTTAGCAAAATATAAAAACCGCAGAAGTGATCAAATACCACCAAAAGAAAGCTCCCATTTGTGGGAAGAAAATGATAAACATTTAGTTTGGGTACAGTGTTGGATGACCGTGCAATTGTCATTCAAAATGCGACAGCGCTGAAAGCTGAAAATTGTCCTGGGCAGGAAGGGGCGTAAGTGCCTGGTATTGAAGTGGTTAAGAAGCCCTCCTGTTCTCCACTCATTACCTGTATTAACTGCACCTGTTTGAACTCGTTACCTGTATAAAAGACACCTGTCCACACACTCAGACTTCAACCTCTCTACAATGGCCAAGATCAGAGAGCTGTGTAAGGACATCAGGGATAAAATTGTAGACCTACACAAGGCTGGGGCTACAGGACAATAGGCAAGCAGCTTGGTGAAAAGGCAACAACTGTTGGCGCAATTATTAGAAAATGGAAGAAGTTCAAGATGACGGTCAATCTCCCTCGGTCTGGGGCTCCATGCAAGTTTTCACCTCATGGGGCATCAATGATCATGAGGAAGGTGAGGGATCAGCCCAGAACTATACGGCAGGACCTGGTCAATGACCTAAAAAGAGAGCTGGGACCACAGTCTTAAAGAAAACCATTAGTAACACACTACGCCGTCATGAATTAAAATCCTGCAGCGCACGCAAGGTCCCCCTGCTCAAGCCAGCGCATGTCCAGGTCCGTCTGAAGTTTGCCAATGACCATCTGGATGATCCAGAGGAGGAATGGGAGAAGGTCATGTGGTCTGATGAGACAAAAATAGAGCGTTTTGGTCTAAACTCCACTCGCTGTGTTTGGAGGAAGGATGAGTACAACCACAAGCACACCATCCCAACCTTGAAGCATGGGAGGTGGAAACATCATTCTTTGGGGATGCTTTTCTGCAAAGGGGACAGGACGACTGCACCGTATTGAGGGGAGGATAGATAGGGCCATGTATTGCAAGATCTTGGCCAACAACCTCCTAACCTCCTTCCCTCAGTAAGAGCATTGCAGATGGGTCGTGGCTGGGTCTTCCAGCATGAAAACGACCCAAAACACACAGACAGGGCAACTAAGGAGTGGCTCTGTAAGAAGCATCTCAAGGTCCTGGAGTGGCCTAGCCAGTCTCCAGACCTGAACCCAATAGAAAATCTTTGGAGGGAGCTTAAAGTCCGTATTGCCCAGCGACAGCCCCGAAACCTGAAGGATCTGGAGAAACTCTGTATGGAGGAGTGGGCCAAAATCCCTGCTGCAGTGTGTGCAAACCTGGTCAAGAACTACAGGAAACGTATGATCTCTGTATATGCAAACAAGGGTTTCTGTACCAAATATTAAGTTCTGCTTTTCTGATGTATCAAATACTTATGTCATGCAATAAAATGCAAATTAATTATTTAAAAAAATCATACAATGATTTTCTGGGTTTTTGTTTTAGATTCTGCCTCTTACAGTTGAAGAGTACCTATGATAAAAATGACAGACCTCTACATGCTTTGTAAGTAAGAAAACTTGCAAAATCGGCAGTGTATCAAATACTTGTTCTCCCCACTGTACATCCCACTTGCTTCTGATCCCAAGATCATCTACTCAAAGCAATTAGAAGCCATTATCACGAGAGGGTTTAGTGAAGGGATCTTAAATAAAAAAAACTTTACCTTATCCCTAAGGCACCACGGACACCCATTATATATTATCGCCCCAAAATCCAAAAACATCTTACCTGCCCCCCGGAATGCCCCATAGTGAGTGGGATTGACTCCATCACTTCCCGGGTGGGCGGGTATATAGATCATTTCCTTCAGCCTTTGGTGTCCAAAATGCCTTCTCACTTAAAGGATTCAAGGCATGTGATCAATTTGTTGTCCAATCAACACCCTACCAAGAATATGTGGTTGGTCACCGCGGACGCAACATCTTTATACACGGTGATCACTCATAATTTGGGTTTGTCCGCTGTTGAATATTACCTCAGACGAGACTCAGGTCTATTCCACGAGCAGGTTTGCTTCATTATGCATTTTGCGGCTTCTCGCAATTATTTTTGGTTTCAAGGTTAGTTTTAACGCCAGGACAGAGGGGTTGCAATGGGGGCTAAATATGCCCCCAGTCTGGCCAATCTGTTCATGGCCATGTGGGAGGAGGGGATGGGACCCGTGATGACCTTCCATCCTTTATGGAATCCTTAAATAACAATTCCAGAGGTATCCATTTAAGCTTTGAGGCCAGTCAGTCCAGTATAAATTTCTTGGACCTTAAGATTTCTATATCTCAAGATCAATTTACCACCTCCACTCACTTTAAAAAGTACCGACTGCAACTCATATATACCCGTTGACAGTTGCCATCACCAGTCTTGGTTAGCCAATACTTGCGCATCAAGCGCAACTGTACCAACACTGAAGAATTTTTGAAGCAGGCAGCCATCTTGACTGAAAGGTTTGAGGAAAAGGGATATGTTAGAGACTCTCTTATGACAACTTTGGAGGAAGTCAAAAACAGATAGAGCAGATCTTCTAAAAACTAAGCCATCTTGTAATAAGACTTTTGTAGTCCCCTTTTTAACAACATACTCTGTGCAACACAAGAGTATAAAACATTTGATTAAAAAACATTGGCACATTTTGGGTAATGACACCATTCTGGGATCTGTGCTAACTGAAAGACCTCAGATGATCGATAGAGGGGCGTCTTCGTTAAAAGATCGACTAGCCCCGAACATTTTAGATCTTCCACCGATTAGAAGGGGCTTCTTTGTAGCTTTGACTGGCTTCAACCCATGTAGAAGATTATAGGTGTGCTCCCTTAACGGATGCACGCAGACGCACCCATAAGTTCATCTCTACTAGTACATCGTTGGAATATGAGATTGAACCCTTTTATCACTTGTTCCACAGAGGGGGTTGTCTATTTGCTCCAATGCCCTTGTGGGCTTTAGTATGTTACCAGAACCAAAAGACCCCTCTCTGAGGCTCAATTAGCATATTTCCAACATCAAAGCAGGCTTCCCCAAGCACTCAGTCTCTAAACATTACCTCTTGACACACAACAAAGATCCCTCCAAGAACATCTTCTTGGTATCGCCCACACTGGCGAGGGAGCTCTTTGGTTAGGAGCATCTCTAGGCTCGAAATGTCGTGGATACACAAATTAAAATGCTTTACACCTTTCGGTCTTAACAGACGTTGATAACGTATTTATTGACAATTCCTGGTTTTATTCATTTACGTGTTCATTTTTCACATGAATTCTTTATGTGTGTTTTTATCAGATGTAAACTTGATCTGAGCCATAGTTGGCCAATTCCAATGTATCAACCCTCCATGGTCGGGTGGGGGGGGGGGGGGTGATAAAATTTAGTTTGGCTCAATCTGCCAATTTAGATATATGCTATACACCTTTTTTTCAATAGTTGTTTGGTGCTCTGTTCAGGGTAGTTCCATCTACAGTGGTCTTATTTTTGCTGACAATTTTGCCTGTATTTAATTTATTCTTTGGGTAAGGCCCAACATGAGTCCGCCTATAACAACTTATTACTATTCTAGTATTCAATTTTAGGTTCAATATCTGGAATGGTTTACGAACATGTCTATTTATATTTAGCCACTCATATTATGTTAATGGGTTATAGTTTAATTTTATTTTAAATTCCCATCATTAATTAATTATTTACAATAATATACGAGCCTTGCTGATTTATGGTCATGGGTATCGTACATTTTTTGCTTTTTGGAGAGACATCTTATGACTCTCATGTTTCACCACTAGATGGAGTCATTTCCTTCCAAGTGAGAATATATTAAATTTTTTATATATTAGTTGCAGATGGTTAAATCAATTTTATAAATCTTTGCTTGTATATTTTTCAGTTCTCATCCTCTATATCTTAGATTTTAGTTGAGCCATACTGATTTTTGAGTTGTTTTTTTTTTGCCAATATCTAGTTCCGATTGAACTTATCAAGCTTCACTGTTCCTATGTTGGAGTTTCCGGCTTTGACTCAGGCTTTGCCCCAGGCGACGTCATTAAACAAAAAACGCGCGTCCGGAGGAGTTGACGTGCTGACGTCATCGCGTTTGAAGTCAGAGCGGACGGCATTCGCTAGCCGGCCAGATAATTATTATCCATGCTGTTTTTATCTACGTTCATGCAAGTGTTGTTACCTTTAATAAATCGTTTTGTTAATTGGATTTAACTATTGTGAGCCTTTTTCATTCCCGGGAATACACCATTGTCCATGCACAATACCCGAATCACTACCAGCATCGTCTTCCTTTCATCGCTACTACGAGTATCTGGTCAAAGGCCCTGGCTTGGGTTTGCAGCCGCAATCTCTATTTGCTTGCAATTTGGTAAGCGTGCAATCCTTATGGTGTCAGCACTTTTTGGTGGTGGAATTTACCAATGTCACTCATTTATTCAAGATTTTTGCTGTTTGCTCTTCACTTAATATTGGACTGATCATTGAACATTTTGCACATTGTGGTCTGACAGTTCACTCACCGAGCTGATTGATCATAATACACTTGATGGTATATCATTGTGGTTATCTCTACAACCATTTTGTATGAGGGTTATTTTATTTTCAGGTTGGGTTAGCGCGGCTACATTTTATATCACTTTTGATAATATAGTGTACAAGAACAGAAAAAGAACCATGCGGAAAGAAAAATCTAATAAATACCAAAGTAAACTGAAGGGAGAAAAAAAAAAAAAAAAAAAAAAAAAAAACACACTTTGCTTAAGTGCCAGTTTGCACCACAAAAACATCCTCCAGATCTGTTCCGGATGCATTTCTAACGCTTTTTTGATACGTTTTTCCGCATTCTAGTACAGTTCTGTGCAGGAAAATAAAAGCAGCATGTTGTACTTTTTATTTTTTTCTGAAATAGAAAAGCACTGTGCTAGTGTGACTATGCCATCTGAAACCCATAAAAAATCCTTTCTATTTTTTTTTTTTTTTTTTTTAATGCAGGAAAACAACACTGCATGTGGTGTGAACACGCCCTAGATTATAAATTTTAGGCCGAGTATACTTTTTGAAAATTTCACCATGATAAATCTGTTATGAAGGGACTTGGGCATTAAAACGAACCATATATGCTTTATTTGCAACTGATACCCAGCAACGCCTGAATGTACACACTCACATCCTGAAAAGTAAAAAAGAAATAAAGCTTAACTCCATGTTTTGGTGAACTTTAAAATTGTTACTTTGAACCAAGCGGGTCCAAACTATTTCCTTCACCAATACATGAAGCAGCTGTCAGCGCTGTATGTTGCCTTAGTCAGTATACAGTGTTGTATTCCGGCAGTAGAATCCACACTCACGGAGCAAAATAGATATGGATCAAGCACTGCTCAGCCAAAGGAAAATGTATTTTCTGAAAGAATACAAAGGTTCCCTTAATCCAAAATCGTAACACTTGTATTTATTCAGAAATTACAAAGCTTCTTGTGAATGGCTGAGCAGCACTCAGCCCCACTTTATTTTGTTTCAGTACAGCAAATCCCTATCCTGCTGCCAGAACGCAGCACCATATACTGTATGTAGAGGAGACTGCGTAGAGGTGACAGCTACTAGTTAAAATAACCACTTCAGCCCCGGAAGAAATTGCCCTCTTCCTGACCAGAGCACTTTTTGCGATTCGGCACCGCATTGCTTTAACTGACAATTGCGCAGTCGTGCAACGTGGCTCCCAAACAAAATTGACATCCTTTTTTTCCCACAAATAGATCTTTCTTTTGGTGGTATTTGATCACCTCTGTGGTTTTTATATTTTGAGCTATAAAACAAAATAAAAGGAGCGACATGTAAAAAATGCTTTTTTTTTAAAAAAATTTGCTATTATATCCCTAAAAAAAACTTTTTTTTCTCAGTTTAAAGGGGTTGTAAAGGTTTGTTTTTTATTTTCTAAATAGGTTCTTTTAAGCTAGTGCATTGTTGGTTCACTTACATTTTTCTTTGATTTCCCTTCTAAATGTTTGTTTTCTTTGTCTGAATTTCTCACTTCCTGTTCCTCCTCAGTAAGCTGTTCTGGCTGACGGTGTGAAGTTGACCGAGGAGAACCAGGAAGTGAGAAATTCAGACAAAGAAAAAAAAAAACATTTAGAAGGGAAATCAAAAAAGGAAAAAAGGCAAGTGAACCAACAATGCACTAGCTTAAAGGAAGCGATTTAGAAAATAAAAAACGAACCTTTACAACCCCTTTATGCCGATTGTTTTTTTTTTAACAAAAATATGTAGAATACATATCGGCTTAAAGGGGTTGTAAAGGTTCGTTTTTTATTTTCTAAAATCGGTTCCTTTAAGCTAGTGCATTGTTGGTTCACTTACCTTTTCCTTTGATTTTCCTTCTAAATGTTTTTTTTTCTTTGTCTGAATTTCTCACTTCCTGTTTCTCCTCAGTCAACTTCACACCGTCAGCCAGAACAGCTTACTGAGGAGGAACAGGAAGTGAGAAATTCAGACAAAGAAAACAAACATTTAGAAGGGAAATCAAAGGAAAAGGTAAGTGAACCAACAATGCACTCCCACTTCCTCCCCTGGCGCCGGAAGTTCACCTCTACCCCCTCTCTGCAATCTTCTGGGACACGTCACAGGTCCCAGAAGATTGCCCGGCCATTCACAACATGCAGCACGGCTCACGCATGCACAGTGCGCGCCCCGCTGTGAAGCCACAGCCGGGCACCCAGTTACAATGCCAGCGCCGGAGAGGAGCGAGGCTTCATGCGCCTGGATCGCTGGACAGATTAGTGTTTATTAAGCCAGCAGCTACACTTTTTGTAGCTGCTGACTTTTAAATGGGTGCAACTCCGCTTTAAGGAAAATGGTTTGTTTGGAACAGCTTGGTCACTAAAGCCTGGAGTTTAACCTTGAAAGAGAGCACCAAGTATACACAAGTACTACTATCTCCACAGGTACACGATTCAATGTGTAACAATTGCCAGACTGCATCCTTCTACTCATGTCCCAATCCATTCTAGAGCACGCGCAAGTGAGAAAATAAAACTCACCACTCCTAAGACTTTAATGGGAGGCTGATCCATTTTTATGTGTGCTGTTCTAGACCAAATCAGGAATAATACTTTAAGCCATTTTGACAGAGTGAAGGCAAAAAGCGAGAACTCTGCCCATTGAAAAAAAAAATTCTTAACTTGACTACATGACACTGAAGTACACTTTGCAGCCAATATCTGTATCAGCTAATCTTTGAATTTTCCTTGGGGGACCATACTCAAAAACAAGGTGTGGGGCTGGCCTGTAATATTGCCCTCTAGCACTAGACTGTTAGGTGCTCACCTAGACAAAATTATGCAACGTGCTGAATTAGCTTCTGACTGCTATACAGGCCGACGGCCATGTTACACCTACCTAGTGAAATCCTGTCTCTGAAGACTAGGGAGCATGCCCATCAAAAGGACGAAGACCACTGGATTAGGATTGTCTCTAACATCCTACCCATCTGCCTCGGGGAACCACAGTATGAACACCACTGGACTAAGCCAGGGCAGCCTGGGTATGCTGTGCTCAGATTGCCCAGGGATTAGGATGCAGAATGCTGGCCGAGACTTGCTTGCTAGCAAGCCAAAAGGGGGAGAAATCCGTTACCGTTTTTTAAAGGGACACAAATTTTTCCCCATGTCAAGTGCTCAGTCCTGGGTGCCCACACAGTCTGCACAGGTACACTGCACCATACTGATATATGCCGACACAGGTGACCTTCTCCTTGCCTCTCCTTCACAACAGCACATGGTAATGCTCCTGTGTTTAAAGTGGTTGTAAAGCCTTGTGTTTTTTCACCTTAATGCATCCCCGTTTTACTTACCTGAGCCCCGAACTTCCCTGGGCACGATCCCGCGTCGTTCTCCCCACGGCTTCTCGGCTCTTCATTGGATAGATTGATAGCAGCGCAGCCATTGGCTCCCGCTGCTGTCAATCAAATCAAATGACGTGGCCTATGTATGCCGAGTGTATGACATGGGAGCGCACCCACAAGGTAACCCCCTAGAGAGCGAGCTTCCCAGAGGGGGTTAGCCATTGCTGGGAGGAGCCGCCATGGGACCCCAGAAGAGGACGATCAGGGCCACTCTGTGCAAAACAAACTGCACAGTGGAGGCAAGAATGACAGGTTTGTTTTTTTAAACGTGAACCCATAGTATCACTTTAAAGGCCAAGCTCACCTTTTGCAGCAGGTTACATGTTCCCAAGCACCCCCCGAGGGCTGATCAGTGCACTTGTAGTACTTCAGCACTTTCTCCCGATTTTGCACCTATAATCCAGTGATCATGGGTGTAATGCGTTGTAGGGTCTTGTGGGGGTAGGGAGTTTGGAATCAAAAAGCACTATTTTGTCCTTCACAAATGTGCACTTTTTTCCCCTTTAACAGGGGAACTTAACCATTAACATTTCCTGCTTTGCAGCAGCCACTCATCATGGGAGGCATTTCCGCTTCAATATCTGCCTTATGGTAGGCCTTAGACCACAGCAAAACATCAGCAATTGTTGCACTGTGGACATTATCAATTTTTTGCCCTCTCCACTACACCTCATCCATCGTAGGAGCTGGTCCTAGTCTTGAATATAACTCTGTCCTGGCTCCTTCCCTCTCTCCCCCCCCCCTAGAAAGACCCATATCTTATTTGGACACTTTGGTCCTTTTTTGAGGCAGTCCCAGATGCCCAGTTTCCCTCCAGACCATTGCAACTCAACATTTTGAAACGGTAGGACAAGGATGCTTAGTCCACTCTATACAGGCCATAAATATTTTGGCATCCGGCGTTCAACAAACTGGACAGGTTTGTTGTCAGGATTCTGCCCTCCAACCTTCTTCGTGGATGCCATGTGACTTCATGGGATCAGTTTAACTTGCTCTACACATTTTCTCTGCTAAAGCTTCTCCTTTTTCATCTTTGCATAATTAAAAAGGGTAGACATGCAGAGATCTTCCCTGCATCATTTGCATACTGTGTGGGACACACTTCTCTCATGAAACTTCTGTACAAGGCCAGAACTCCAACTTATTTCTCTGTTACTTTTTCTTTAATTGCTTGGCAGTTGCAGCTAAGGTCCTGAGGGACAGGAGCATATCAGTGTCAGTCACCCCCCTGCTCTCAAAGATTAGGAAAGTGACTAACAAGGTATAACATCACACCCGGAAATTTTACTTTACTTAGCGCCAGGTATGAAAAATTCCATCCAGGCAAGTACTGCATGAGACAAATACAATTTTTCTTCCAGTCTGGCCTGGATCAGCATTTAACCTTCAGTACCATCAAGGGTAAAAGCTCAGGCTTAGTGGTTTTTACCAGAGACCATTTGTCTCACTAATGGTGAAGGCCTTCAAACAGGAAATCGCTCACATTGTTCCTCATGTCACCCAATGACTGCAATCTCAATCTAATCATGCCACTTCTTTAGAGACTGTCATTTGAACTCATTAGGGATACGCCCATGCCTACCCTTTTTACCTTCACTTCTGCACCAGTTCTGAAACCCTGTAGCTTTGTGTAACTAAATGGCAGGTTTTGTCTACCTGTGGGCTTGTATACAATTTGATAAAATTTTAGGCATTTTTCCAAACACCCTGGTTAAAAAGGCTGACCTAGACATTGTTTTGCCGTGCCTAGATCCTACACAATCATCATACAGCGATTGCAGTCCATTGTTTGGAGGTGCTGTCCATGTTCATCTCCTAGCTCTAGACCCATGTCATCTGTTTTTTTTTGTCATTCCTGGAGGCCCTCACAGGGATCAGCTGGCTTCTCATTCTACCATTCTTAGTAGCTTAATCTACTCAAGCTCATTACCACAAGTAGCAAAGTTCTCTTGTTTCTGGTCAAAAGCACACTAACAGATCTGTTCGTGCTTCATGGGCTTTTCAGTATCAGGCTTGAGTTCAGATTTGCAAAAGGCTGAATGAAGCCTGGTCTTTGCTTCCACATGTTTTACCAGGTGGACATTTATTCCTCAGCAGAAGCTGAGTTTGGTAAGAAGATTCTTCAGACATCCCTCTAAGCTGTGGAAATGTTTTTTTGCCCCATGGACCTGTTTTTCAGGATACAGTAGCACTTGTATCCTGTAATATACATATAGGATTTTGCTTACCTGTAAAATATTTTTGGAACAACATTATAGAACACTGGTTCCTCCTTTATTTCTGCAGAAAAATTACTTGCTACGGGATAGCTAGGGGTTAGACTGAACTGTGCTTACAGCTCTTGTTCACTAATGTCCAATCTCCTAAAGGCAGCAGCATAACCCAATGTTCCAGAAGCCTTCTCCTGTGTCCATTAATGTACTTTAAGAAAAGGCTTTTACAAATAAGACCCACAAAACTATAAGATGCATTCTAAATATCTTTAGATAACAGCTTGTTAACAAAATCACACTAAAATGTACAAACCTTTTATGGCTCAAAATTTTTTTTTTTAAATAAAAAAATTATAAATAGGATTTTTTGTACTCACCGTAAAATCCTTTTCTCTGACGTCCATGGACTGACACAGCATCTTCAATCTTGACAAAGTGGGTTATGTTCCTGCTCATAGGAGGAGACTAGGCAGAATGTTAGATGTTTTAACATACATTCCCTTACCAGAGCTGAACAGCACCGCCATGGGGGCGGTCCCTCCAAACATAACCCTCCTACCTGCAGCCTCAGTTCGTATTAAAGCAGTACAATCTCAACAAAGGAGGTGTGGGTGCTGTGTCAGTCCATGGACAGAGAAAAGGATTTTACGCTGAGTACAAAAAAAATCCTATTTTCTCTTACCGTCCATGGACTGACACAGCATCTTCAATCTTGACAAAGTAGGACGTCCCAAAGCAGAGTCAAAGAACAAGGGGTGGAAACAGTATCAAAGGAAAAAAACAAAACTTCACCCCAAACAAGCAGAGCTCCTCAACTGAGGTGCAACATTAAACAACCACCTGCAAAACCTTGCGGCCAAAGCAAGCATCAGAAGATGCAGCCACATCAACCTTTTAGAACTTTGAACAGGAATGTGCGGATGACCAGGTCGCCGCCTTGCACACTTACGCAACAGATGCTTGATGTCAGCAAGCCCAGGAAGCACCAATTGCCCTGGTAGAATGCGCCGTAACTGGAAAGGGAGGCGCCCTCCCCTTAAGGGCATAGGCCTGTATGACGGTCTGCCTGAAATGGTGGCAGACGAAACCGCTTGGCCCCGTTTTGGACCAGACAGACAGTGAGTCAGACTTCCGAAACAAAGCCGTAGCAGACAGGTACACCCGTAAAGCACGTACCACATCTAACGTGTGAAGCGCAAACTCTGGGATGCGATGGACAAGGACATAAAGATAATGTCCTCATTAAGGTGGAAGGCCGAGACCACCTTCGGGAGAAAAGAAGGCTGCGGGTGTAGCACCGCTTTATCCTTATGGAGGACCAAGTATGGCGGCTTGCAAGACAAGGCCTCCATTTCAGAAACCCTTCTGATAGAAGTAATGGCTACTAGAAAAGCCACCTTCTGAGATAAAAAGTTGAGAAATATCGGACGTCTTCAAAAAGGAGGTTCCTGAAGAACCGAGAGTGCCAAATTCAAATCCCAAAGGAGGAAGGAGGTGGTTTAATGGGGGGGGGGAAGCACATGTTGGACCCCCTGTACGAAGGTACTAATAAAAGAATGGCCCGCTAGCGGCCGCTGAAAGAAAATAGCCACAGACGAAATCTGACCCTTAAATGGTGCTTAAGGCAAGCTTTTGGGTCACAGCACGCTGTAAAAACAGCAAGATCCTGGGAACGGAATACGTCTGTGGACGCCAATCCAGCTCCTCGCACATAGCGATGTAGGCCCTCCAGGTACGGTGGTATATATTCCTGGAAGATTTCCGTGCCCTCAGCATGGTCGAGATGACCGAATCTGAAAAGACCCCGGTCTCAGCACCTGGCTTTCAATAGCCATGCCGTTAAAGCCAGCGACTGTAAAGCAGGATGAAGTATGGGACCTCGAGACAAAAAGGTCCTCCCGCACAGGCAGCCTCCATGGAACGTCCGCCACTAGGCGCACGAGATTGGCGTACCAAAAACGCAGAGGCCAATCTGGAGCGATGAGGATTACCGGAATCTCCTCGGCCTCCACCCTGCGAAGTAGTCGAGGAAGCAAATTCAGTGGAGGATAGGCATAAATCAGCCGATACCGACCCCACGGGGCCACCAACGCATCCGCCCAGGGATCCCTGGACCTGGCCACGAATCTCGACACCCTGCGAATGAGTCGAGAGGCCAATGAGGTGAAACGCCTCCGGATGCAAGGACCATTCCCCCTGGTCCAACATCTGGCGGCTCAGATAGTCTGCCTGCCAGTTGTCTACTCCTGGAATGTAAACAGCTGACACGCTTCTTTCCGCCCACCTTAAGATTTGAGCGACCTCGGACGCCGCAGCTGAGCTCCCCCCCTTATGGTTGACATAAGCCACCGCCGTGGCGTTGTCCGATTGTATCCTGACCAAGCGTCCCTGCAGTCTCCTTGACGAGAGCCAGTCTGATTGCCCGGAATTCCATGACATCGATCGGCAGACAGGACTCGTCCGGAGTCCAGAGCCCTTGAGCTGACAGAACTCCTCAGACTCCGCCCCAGCCTGAAAGACTGGCGTCCGTTGTGAACACAGTCCACTGGACAGGAAGGAACGACTTCCCCGACCGAAGGGCCAGGGATCCCAGCCACCACGTCTGACGATCCAGTGATAATGGAGACTTGTTCCAGCAAGATAGGATCTCCTTTTGTAAGATTCGAGTGTGGAATTGGACCCTCATGCAAAAACGGAGTGACGACCATTTGTGGGACGTCAGCACCCGTACCGCAGATTGAAGAGTCTAACTTGTCTAAGGGTAGAAATACCCTTGTCTCCGAGGGAGTCCAGGATCAATCCTAGGTACTCCAGATGCTGAGTCGGAACCAGGACCGACTTCTGAATGTTCAGCAGCCAGCCAAATTCTCGGAGGGCCTGACTGGCTATCAACACATTTTCCTCTAATTCTGAGCCAGAGTCTGCTCTCAGAAGAAGCTCGTCCAAATAGCCCACGATAGAAATGCCTCGCTGTCTCAGCAAAGCTAGAATCGGGGCAAGCACCTTGGTGAAAACCCGCGGTGCTGACGCCAAACCGAAGGGAAGAGCCACAAACCGATAGTGGTCTTTGCCTATCGCGAATCGCAGAAACTTCTGGTGACCCGCGCAGATTGGGACATGCAAGTAGGCGTCCTTGATGTCCAAGGATGCCAGAAAATCCCCCGGGTGGAGCGCAGCAATCACCGAGCAAATGGATTCCAATGCGGAATTTCCGAACCTTCAAAGGCATTTAGGGCCACGAGGTCCAGAATTGAATGGACTCCGTCCTTCTTTGGGACCACAACCAGATTTGAATAAAATCCCTGAAACCTCTCCTTTGACGGTGCCGGCACAATTACTTCGCACCTCAGCAAGTCCTGCACTGCCCCCTAATAGGGCAGCCCGACGCGCCGGAAGGAGAAAGATTTGAGGGAAAGAATCTGTCTGGTGACCAGGAAAGGAACTATCCTGTACCCGGAGGTGACCACCTCGCATACCCACAGGTCGGAGATCCGGGAGGTCCACCGATCCGTGAACCTGCAAAGTCATCCCCCCACCCCAGTCGGGCGGGGGCAAGACTTCATGCGGTGGCGGGCTTGCTTGCCGGCTTCCACACCCAGGGACACTTCTGTCCCCCAGCCACACCCTTGTCAGTCCGGGAGAATTTTCCCACGGGATCTGACTGACAAAATAAACCTGAGTCGGAAAGGAAGGACCCGGCTCGCGGCGCGGCTCCGCCGCCTTAGTAGGCTAAGGAAGAAGGGTGCTCTTACCCCCTGTGACATTTTTTATGTCATACAGGGAAGCACCAAATAAAAGTAAAAAAAAAAAAAGAATAAAATATTTATTCGAGACTGGCTCCGAAGAGAGCCACGTCCTCTCCTCTTGATGCGTCTCTGTGGCGCCCATTCCTATTGAAAACGTCTACGTGATGACGAAACGCATCTAGGACGACGCTCAGTGACGTCACCACGCTGAAGGAGTGAGGCTCCTGTTATGCCGGCCGGCGAATTTGTTACATGCTGTTTTTATCTTAGATTGTAAGTATAACTTACGTTTTTTTATATAAATCCTGTAAAACGAAGTTACGCTATGGTCTGCCCTTCTATTTACTCTATGACTGGGGGCTTATGATTTGGATGGATGAGGGGACAGCTTGAGCCGAAAATGTTTGCCTAATAAGGAAGGACCCTTGCTCTGGAACTAAAGGCCATGGCTGGGTTACAGTCAAATGCCCTAACCCACTTGCCTTCTGGTAAGCTGCTTCCCTATTTGGTGGTGGAACCTCACAAAGCGATTTGAGAAGTCACTGTGGTGCCGCATTCTGTTTGTTTTTTCCTGACATGATTTGTGGACATTTACAGGACTATATTTGGCGCAACACCTGTTGGATTTTCTATTTTACTGTCAGTCAGTTCCAAACACCTCTCCTGGTGCTGGAAGGGGTCTGGGGTCATTTTGATTGGGTTGGCGCAGTTTTCTCTTTTCCATTTGTCTTTTGGCGTTTTCACACTATTGCTGCTGCCCGTTAATATTTTTGAGTTGTTTATGCTAGCGCAGTTTTTTTCCCCCTACGTCCTCTCCTCTGCTAGGCAGAAAAAAACTGAGGCTGCAAGTAGGAGGGTTTAGTCCGGAAAGACCGCCCCCTGGGCAGGGCTGTTCAGCTCTGGTAATGGAATGTATGTTAAAACATCTAACATTCTGCCTAGTCTTCTCCTATGAGCAGGAACATAACCCACTTTGTCAAGATTGAAGATGCTGTGTCAGTCCATGGACGGTAAGAGAAATCCTGTTTGTTAACAACCCCCTTAAAAACAATCACTGGTATGATTTGTACTTCTCCATTATTGCAGTATTAAAATGAATTGGAATTTCCCTTCACTTCCAGTCACATAGCCAAAACAGGAAGGAGGAAATCCCTGCACATTAAGGGAATACATTGGAAAAAAAAACCTCAGAACTAGTGGGTTTGAAGAGGAGTTTTTCAGCTGTAAAAAGCTCCAACTGAAAAAACAAGCTAAAAATAGCTGAAAACAGCCATTATGAACATTTTTGAGTCATAAGCTTTTGTGGGAGTATCGTTTTGCTAAAAGATGCAAAAGCGGACAATCGCTAATGCAAAAACGATGCTAAAATAACTTGCAAACGCAGAATTCTACAGCTAAAGCTACTGGCGGTTTTATAACGTCCAGTGTGCATGAGGCCTTAAAGTCAGTCCTTTCAAGCTGTCAATTTACATTTTGGGCTGGTGGCCAGCTGTTACTAGATCCAACATTTGACTAAAAGTCACTTTCCTCCTGTTTTTACCCTTGGCATTGTGCTGAAAATATTCCCACAGATAAAAAAAATTTTTAAAAAAAAAAAACTGTTTCACAGCCCCAACCCATCAATTGTGGGTTTTTTTTTTTTTTTTAAATGGTACAAAAAGTAGAAACTTTATAGAACTAAAAGGGCTTGTACAGGTGTTCGTTGTATTTGAGGGGGTTTGCATGCAAGTTTGGTGGTGAGATTGTACTGCATACACCGCTGCATCAAAATGTTTGACTTTTGTCATTTGATATCTCCTTAGCCACAATATTGGGTCACATTTTACAAATGTAAAGCAACCCAATTTCACCAAAGTCTCAAACATTCAATCACATGCTGAAGAAGTTTGTGGCAGCTTTACAATTCCCCATACAGGATTGGGTGGACACAGGCTCATTTGGTAAATAGCCCATCACAGTGTGAAAAGTGTTATTTTCAGTCCAGCGCTGACAACCTCTGACAGATGCACTACTTGTCATGACAACACACTGATGCAAAATAAATATCCTAGGATCATAATATTGCTGTAGACAATGCAGGCTGTGGGTGACTTAACATGACTTCACTGAAATTAGTAATTTATAAAACATTACTAGATTGGCAGAGCATGCAAACCCATACAGAAGCCACTAGCTCATTTTAATACCTACTCCAATACATGAATTTTCTTACAACCAGTACAGTTGTGCTATTATGCATTTGTCAATTTGAGGGTTTCATGTATGCAAATATAGCAAAAGCACTCAGTATGCAGGCAATAAAATACCAAAAATGCAAATTCTCCATGGTTTTAATTTGCCTGGAGGCTTGTTGAAAGTACATGGTCACTGTTACACTGTGAAATAGCCTGGACTTTATCATACCACTACATAGTGCATATTTCCAGGATTTCTGCATTTGATCCTAAAAACAGTCACATCTTATTACACTGAAAAGGCAAACTATGGTAGATGGACAACAAAAATAAAGCAAGATACAACCTACAGTCACAGTCCATATATATTTGGACACAGGCACAATTCTCACACTTTTGGCTCTGTATGCCACCAGAATAAAATTAAAAACGAAACAAGCCAAATGAATTTGAAGTGGAGACTGTCAGCTTTAATTCAAGGGGTTGAACATAAATATCTAGTACAAATTTTAGGAACTGCAACCATTTTTATACGCACCCCCCATTTTCAGGGGCTCAAGTGTAATTAAGACAAATAATCATAAATAAAATGTTCATTTTTAATATTTTCCTAAGAATCCTTTACTGGCAAGGACTGCCTGAAGTCTGAAACCCATGGGCATTAAACACCGGGTTTCCTCCTTTCTGATGCTTTGCCAGGCTTTAACTGCAGCTGTATTCAGTTCTTTGTGGGTCTTTCTGCCTTCAGCAAGTGAAACGAATGCTCAAATTTGATCGAGATCAGGTGATTGACTCAGCCATTGCAGAATATTCCACTTTTCCCTAAAAAGCTCCTGGATTGCTTATGCAGTGTGTTTTGGATCATTGTCCATCTGTATTGTGAAGCACCGTCCAATCAACTTTGCTGCACTTGGCTGAATCTGGACGGACAGTAGATCTCTAAACACTGCAGAATTAATCTGGCTGCTTCTGTGACATCATCATCATTGACCCAGTGCTACTGAAAGCCACACATGCCCATGCCATCACACTGCCTCCACCATGTTTTACAGAGGACATTGTGTGCTTTGGATCATAAACTGTTCCAAACTGTCGCCACACTTTTTCTTCCCATCACTCTGGTAGATTAATCTTAGCTTTATCCGTCCAAGAATGCTTTTCTAGATTTTTGTTTTTGGCAAAGTCTAATCTGGCTTTTCTATTCTTCAGGCTTATGAATGATTTGCACCTTGTGTCGAACCCCCTGTATTTGCTCTCACGTAGTCTTCTCTTTATTGTAGACTTGGACAATGATACACCCACCTGCTGGAGAGCGTCCTTCACGTGAATTGTTTTTTCTTTACCATAGAGGATCCTGCGATCATCCACCACTGTTTTTTGTTTTTACCATGTACATCTAGGCCTTTTTATGTTGCGGAGCTCAACAGTGTGTTCTTTCCTCAGAATGTACCAAACACTTGATTTTTGACACTTCTTATATTGCCATCTCTGATGGATTTGTTTGTTTTTTGAAGCCTTACAATGGACTTTCACTTGCATGGACAGTGGGAAGATAGATACATCAGCTCCCATGGCGTTGGACTACCTGTAGATGGGTGGCAGCAGCGATTGGTGGCCCATGATAGTTTGTATGGCATGGGTAAGTCCCGCCAGGCAATGGCTTTTAATTTGCCATTTGCTAGCTGGCACTTAGGTATTTAGGTATGGCGTACTAACAGTTACCATGTAAACATATAGATAGACATATGAGAGTGTATAGTGAGGGGTTAAGCCTATATGGGTTTGCCTTTTAGGCGAGAGGAGGAGTGGCCTGTGGTGGGTGGAGTTGTAGACAGGTGACCACTCAGGCCCATTTACACATGGATAAAAAGGAGCCCAGAGAGAGGGGGGTCCAGTCACCATCACTTTTTGGCTCTGAGGAAGAGGGTGCGCCCTCGCAACGCGTCAGCCGTGGCTGTGAATTTTGTTGTCTGGACTCTCTGGTCGTCCGGTTCCAGTAGGAGGCTATCTCCTTTTGATGGAAAGATTATGTGTTCAATACTATACTTGCTTTGTGAGTATTTTTAATCCTTCAAACTTTTTAAATAAAACCTAGCCACTGGTAATGCACTAGGTCGGTGCGCCTTCTGTTTTCCTTTACTTTTCAGTCTTAAAGAATACCAATTGTTCTGAGGGCAGCAAGATTCTTGGTCATTTCCCTACGGAATACTCTGGTTGTGCCACTAAGACTGTACTTCCGAGCGCAGGAGACTGTTTTTGTGTCACTTGCATGGACAGCTCCTTTGAACGCATGATGTAGGTTCACAGCAATGGATTCCAAATGCACATACCAGACTTGGAATCAACTCCAGACCTTTTACCTGTTTAAATGAAGGAACAAGGGAGTAGCCCACACCTGGCCATGAATCAGCTTTTGATTCCTTAAAGGGGGGGGGGGGGGGGAATAGCCACTCTTAAGAGCTGTAATTCCTAAACCCTTCCTCCGATTTGGATGTACAGACCTCAAATTAGACCTGTGTATGCACTTTCAGCCCATATCCATGATATAACTAGAGCTTGAATAGGTTTTAGTAAATACCTGAAAAGACTAAAATTGTACTTCTGTATATCCAGCTGTATTTTCCCTGTGGCAGAGGCAAAGTACGGCATTAGGATAAAGGTTTACACTGTTTATTGGCCCCTCAACCACCTTCCCTCAGCCAGAACACTGAAGATGGGTCTTCCAGCGTGACGATGACCAAAAACCTACCGCCAAGGCAACAAAGGAGTGGCTCAAGAAGCAGCACATTAAGGTGATGGAGTGGCCTAGCCAGTCTCCAGACCTTAATCCTATAGAAAATTCATGGAGGGAGCTGAAACTTGGAATTGCCAAGCAGCAGCCAAGAAACCTTAAGGATTTAGAGAAGATCTGTAACGAGTGGACCTTTAGCAGAGAAACAGCCCTAAAAGCACAAGGTTTCCAACTCCGTTCTTGTGTAGATATGGTTTTTCCTAGGATCGTAGTCAGCATTTTTCTTCCTCCAAACAGTCAAGTTAATGCCAAAGAGCTCAATTTTGGTCTCATCTGACCACAGCACTTTCTCCAAATCCTTCCCTGAATCATTTAGATGTTCATTGGCAAACTTCAGAAGGGCGCTACAGGATTGCAATCCATGGCAGCTTTGTGACTGTGGTTCCAACTGCCTTTAGATAATTCACAAGCTCCTCCCATGTAGTTCTAGGCTGATCCCTCACTTTTCTAAATCATCCTTACCCCATGAGGCGAAATATGCATGGAGCTTCAGACCGAGGGTGATTGATGGTTATTTTGGATTTCTTCCATTTGCCAATAATTGCGCCAACAGTTCTCCTTTTCCACAAACTTCTTGCAGATGGTCTTTTAGCCCATTCCAGCTTAATGCAGGTCTACAATCTTGTCCTCAACATCCTTTGACAGCTCTTTGGTTTTGCCTAAGATCATGAGTATTGAATGGAAGAAAGATTCTGTGGACAGGAGTCTTTTATACATCTCAAAACAAATAATGCTGCGCTGGTGTTAATAAATGTATCCAACCACATAGTGTCTCAATTCTCATGTCTTTTACAGGTGAAACTCGAAAAATTTGAATATCATGCAAAAGTTCATTTCACTAATGCAACTTAAAAAGGTGAAATATACGAGATAGTTCTAGCCGTGATTTGGTATAATTGTGATGATTATGGCTTACAGCTCATCAAATCCACAATCTAAGAAAATTTGAATATTACATGCAATCAATAAAACAAGGATTGTAAATAGAACAATATCGGACCTCTGAAAAGTATAAGCATGCATATGTACTCCGTACTTGGTTTGGGCCCCTTTTGCAGCAATTACTGCCTCAATTCGGCGTGGCATGGAAGCTTTCAGCCCGTGGCACTGCTGAAGTGTTATGGAAGACCAGGATGCTTCAATAGCAGCCTTCAGATCTTCTGCATTGTTCGGTCTGTCTCTCATCTTTCTCTTGGCAATGCTCCATAGATTCTCTATGGGGTTCAGGTCAGGCGAGTTTGCTGGCAAATCAAGCACAGTAATCCCACGGTCATTGAAGCAGGTTTTGGTTCTTTTGGCAGTGTGGGCAGGTGCCAAGTCCTGCTGGACAATGAAGTCAGCATCCCCATAGAGCCCGTCTGCAGAAGGAAGCATGAAGTGCTCCAAAATCTCCTGGTAGACGGCTGTGTTGACCCTGGACTTAATGAAGCACAGTGGACCAACACCAGCAGATGACATGGCTCCCCAAATCAACACAGACTGTGGAAACTTCACACTTGACTTCAAGCAACTTGCAGTGTGTGCCTCTCCATTCTTCCTCCATACTCTGGGTCCTTGGTTTCCAAATGAGATGCAAAATTTGCTCTCATCAGAAAAGAGGACTTTGGACCACTGAGCAACAGACCAGGTCTTTTTCTTTAGCCCAGTTAAGACGCTTCTAACGTGGTTTGTTGTTCAGGAGTGGCTTGACAAGAGGAATACGACATTTGAAGCCCATGTCCAGGATCTGTCTGTGTGGTGGCTCTTGATGCACTGACTCCAGCCTCAGTCCACTCCTTGTAAAAGTCCAACACTTTTGAATGGCCTTTTCCTGACAATCTTCTCCAGGTTGCGGTCATCCCTGCTGCTTGTGCACCTTTTGCTTCAACACTTTTCCCTTCCACATAAATTTCTATTAATGTGCTTTGATACAGCAATTTGGGAACATCCAACTTCTTTTGCAATTACCTTTTGAGGCTTTCCCTCCTTATGGAGGGTGTCAATGATGGTTTTCTGCACAACTGTCAGGTCAGCAGTCTTTCCCATGATTGTGATTCCTACTGAACCAGACAGACCATTTAAAGGCTCAGGAACCCTTTTTGCAGGTGCTATGGCTTAATTAGCTGATTAGAGTGGGACACTGAGCCTAGAATTATTGCACCTTTAAACAATATTCAAATTTTCTGAGATTATGGCTTACAGCTCATGAAAACCCCAAATCCACAATCACCACAATTATGACAAATCACGGCTTGAACTATCTTGCTTTGCATGTAATGAGTCCATCTCATATTAGTTTCACCTTTTAAGTCGCATTAGTGAAATAAATGAACTTTTGCATGATATTCTAATTTTTCGAGTTTCACCTGTCGTTGGGAGCACTTTCTTAAATTGACAGGATTAATCTAGATCACATGAACAATGTAGCCATTCTGTGGGAGCCAGGATTGTTGGTTGGTAGGGGATAAAATATTTTACTTACTGAACTGCAACTAAATTTAGAACATTTTTTTATTAGATTTTTGATAGAGATTTTGTCTCCATTTAAAAATACACCCATGATAAAAAGCATAGACCCTTAATTTCTTTGTAAGTGGGCAAACTTGCAAAATCTGCAGGGGATCAAATAATTTTCCCCACTGTATATTAGTGGCAGTCGAGGTTTATAGAAGTCATACTGACCACTTCAAAAAAAATAAACAGGGGTTGGGGAATCATCTAAGAAAAAACCCCCACAAAACAAAATTGGCACACTGATTAGCAAGAGGTATGCTCTGGAAGATGCTTGAGCCTCATATCAGCATGCAATGCCACCAACTTAACCAATTAAAAATTAACCTGTGTCTGTCCTAACCAAATTCTATTATCTTCAGTATTATAATGCTCAATTTTCAGCAGCCGTAAGCCACATTTAAGGCCCGTTTTAGGCACTATAAGGATGTTAGTTTTAACAAAAAGGGAGGAACTAAAGTGGCACAGACAGCTTTTTATTGTGAAATGAAAAAACAACAGTACTGCTTTTATTCATTCATGATAAGTCATCTAGAGATTAAACCTTGTTGTTTGCACTAAAATACGTATTTTGTAAACAGCAGAGCAAATAATCCTTTCAACCTAATGAACATCCCACATTAAAAAAGAAAAAAAAAAAAAAATATCACGTTTAAACAAGCTTCACGACACCAGTCCCCCATGCCAATGGCCAAGCAGGATTCTGTCGTGGAAAATTAGTACGGCCGTGTGAGATTTCACCAAGTTCTGATCGTGCCAACCACATAATTGCCAGTGGGTTGATGGCTGTCACCAGCAGAATGTTGCAGAGTTCAGGAAAAACGTATTAAATAAGATACCATAAACGTTGAGTGTTACATGACCAGTAAACTTTAAATCACAATAATCCCTCCCCAGCCAGTCAATACCAGTTGATATTTGGGCAGAATCTACTTCTGCTTGTGATACTACGCTGATTTAAACAACTTTAAAAGAACATAGAAAAAAAAATTTTTTTTGTTCTCGTGAACTTTACACCATCATTTGACGTCAAACAGAACAAAATCCATACTTTATATACACACACATTTCTTGAATTTACAAATAAAGTAAGGTTGCAAACATTGATTAATTCAGGCTGCTAACAGATTGGTTTATGCAACTTTATTGAAGAATAAAGACTAACAGAGCTATTAGTTGATCAGTCATCCATGGACGCTTGAATGGTTTTATTCAGTGCTATATTAAACAGTGTTTGGAAGATAGATCAACTAATAGCTCGGCCTCCAAAAAAAAAAAAAAAACTCAATGAAAAAATTACAAAACTTTTGATCCGGTTATTAAATGGGGGTTCACCTTCCAAATTTCAATTTGTCATATTTATTGACATGCATAAAATACATTACTTCTGTTCCGCTATATAAATTTCACCAACTCGCCACCCAAACATCAGTTATGAGCATAAAGTACATCATGAAGTCTGAAATAGCTGAAGGGTTTGACCAAAATATCCAGAGCAATTCCATGGTCCTGTATTCTATACAATGACAGACAACTGGGCATTGTTTTTGTTTAATTTATTTCTGCTTAGCACCTTCCCCTCCCTAGCCCAAACAGAGGCGCTATCTTCACCATTTTAGTGAGAAATGAAAGATGGATTTAGTCTCATAACCAAGTTACAGTGAAGACATTAGCCACATTTTAACACATGCTCCGTTTGATACAATTATGAATCTTGGGCAATTGTATTCTGGTAACTACTTGACAGTCTAGAGCAGTTTCTGTCCAATATTGAGCTAAAAGTCTTCCCATGTGACCATGTGCATGAAGGGAGGCAGCACGAAAAAAAAAACAAAAAAAAAATAATAGAGAGGGGAAGGTAAGTAGATGAGGTCTGAAAGGGAGGGGAAAACAGTAATTTAAAGTTTATTCCAGCTATAATGCAGGTTTATTCAGACTTGAAGGTAGCATCACATAGCATATTTCTGAGTCCATTCCCGGGCTATTCTGTTGTACCTGGAAAAAATTAAGACAACATTAATAGACAAAAATAAATAAAAATTTCATTTCAGTCCAATGCACACAGTTTTCAATCCAAAAAATTCCACAAATGGTTTGCCACTTTTATTTTTCAGATCTTTAGATGCAGATCTACTAAGAACTGTATAATGAGCCAAAGCCATTGTTCATTAAATTGACCTACCGTATGTGGATATAACACTTGTGGAAGAGAAAAAAAAACTCCACTCTGTTATCCTATGTGTCCATGCACGTTTAACGTTTATCAGCAGTGGAGTTTATGGGCCGTTTTCTGAACGCCCTAAAATCCTGTTCAGTTTTTCTGACCACAAAAACCGCCAAGCGCTCATAAACATCGATAAACGCTCAAAAACGTGGCTCACCAGCGTTTAACGTTTTTGATCCATTAAAAAAAAAAAGCTAAAACGTTAATGCGGAAAAACGCTATTGCAAAAACGTTGACTCACTGAAAAACTACTGGCGTTTTTATAACATTTCAGCGTCCAGTGTGCATGGAGCCTAAAAACAACCATTAGGATATGTAAGTATTTACAAGTGTTTGAAGAAAGTGCACATTTTATACATTCTTGGGTATGCCAACAGCATATTAGTCTGAAGTGGTTTAACAAAAAAATCTAAATGTGTGTCAATGTGCAAGAAAGCACGTGCGTGCGTGCGTGTGTGTGTGTCACACTCACACACTGTTCCAAATTAGATTTCATTTGGAGTGTGCAACAAATGCCAGAGAAAGGTTACAAAGAGTCCATGTCCTCTGAACTCGCCTGTAGCAGAACTCCAGACACTTTACTCCAATGAGCTGCGATCTGCGCTGCTGCAGGTGAGCAAAAAGGCAGGCTGAGCAGGAGTGACCTGGACCACAGCTCAGTGGAGTAAATTAAAAAAAGCATGGGATTGGAGTTTTGATAGAGAAAAATTTGAAGAATGACTGAGCTTATATCTACTCTCCACAGACAGCCGTTTAACCACTAGCCGCCCGCCGTCATAAGACAGCGGGACAAGGCAGCTCTCGTTCTGGGCAGACTTCATATGACGTCTTCGCCTTCCCAGGCCACTAGGCGTCACTGGGGACCTGACACGCGTGCCGGCGGCCGCGATGTCCGCCGGGCACCCGCAATTCCCCAGTAACTGAGCAGGACCATGGATCTGTGTGCGTAAACACACAGATCCACGTCCTGTCAGAGGAGAGGAGACCGATGGTGTCCCTTGTACATAGGGACACCGATCAGTCACCTCCCCCAGTCAGTCACAGTCCCCCCCCCAGGTAGAATCACTCCCTAGGACACACATTTAACCCCTTGATCTCCCCCTAGTGTTAACCCCTTCCCTGCCAGTCACATTTACACAGTAATCCGAATGGTCCCAAAAGTGTCCAATATGTCCGCCGCAATATCAAAGTCACAATATATAAAAAAATAAAAAATAAAAAAATAAATTTGCAGATCGCTGCCATTATGCCATTACTAGTAAAAAAAAAAAAAAATGCTATAAATCTATCCCCCATTTTGTAGCCGCTATAACTTTTGCGCAAACCAATATACGCTTATTGCGTTTTTACCAAAAATATGTAGAATACGTATCGGCCTAAATTGAGGAACAAATTTGTTTTTTAAAAAATTGGGATATTTATTATAGCAAAAAGTAAAAAATAGTGTTTTTTCAAACTTGTCCCTTTTGTTTTGTTCATAGCACAAGAAAAAAAACTGCAGAGGTGATCAAATACCACCAAATGAAAGCTCTATTTGTGGGGAAAAAATGATTAAAAAAAATAATTTGGGTACAGTGTTGCACGACAAAGCAATTGTCATTCAAAGTGACAGCGCTGAAAGCAGGAAGGGAGTGGACGTGCCCTGTATTGAGGTGGTTAATCCTAATGTGCTTAACATATTGGCGTTCTCCCCAGAAATGTACAGGGGGTCCCCGACTTACGAACCCCTCCTACTTACAAACCGGGCGCTGCAGGGATCCTCTGGCGTTCCGCGCATGCGCGGCTAGACGGAGCCTCGGAAAATTTCGGAAATGTCCGTAATTGGCCACGCATGCGCAGAACGGCATTCGACAGAACATCGGAAATGTCCGTAATTGTCGTTCTGCGCATGTGCGGCCGACTTGCGAACATTTCTGAATTACAAACAGGAAGAAAGTTGTAACCCGGGGACCCCCTGTATCCAGGCAGGAGAGAAGATTTTACCAAAAACTACACAGTATTAATTTAGCAGGCTACTATAAAAGGATTAAAGCAAGAACGATAAAAACAACTTGCTATGGTGGTACTTGTGTGCACTCCGCCCCTCCCCTCACTGGCAGTGATTGACAGCAGTAGGATCACCACTGCTCTCAAGCACATCACTGGATCGCAATTAGGCTCAAGTGTTCGGGGGATTGCATGCAGGTGTTTACCTTAAGGCATTCTCTGTATTATGGTAAAACTGCCTTTAGAACCACTAAAACCTCCAGGTGGTTTGGAATGCTGCTGTAACACATGCATATTTGGGAGCTCAACTTGCGACCAATAGTTTTTTTTTATGCCAAGTTGAAATTGGCTGGGAATTAGAAAGTGAAGTTTAATCCATGAAATTAATGTCAAGTCTTGCACCTCTGGTCGCTTCAGTCATTTGCTTCTGAAATTTATGTTTGTACAAATTACATAACTTAAGGTTTCTGGCATCAACATATGCAAAGACTTTTTTGTAATAAAAATTATATACGTCTTTATAAACACATTCCGATTTGTCCAGTTACTATGGGCATACCTTGTTCATTTATTAAAACCCAGCCTTTTACTACTGGTAAAATTGGTTAAAGAATGCCTGCCTAAAATGCTAAAGAGTGTTTTTGGAAAGCCTAGCAGTAACAGCAACGCTTCAGCCTTATAATACTAAGATCTTGCATGCTGCGCAAAAAGACAGCAAACTGAAGATTAATTCTTATTGCTGCGATTTATTAATAGATGCTTAAAGATATCTGTAGATTTAAAAATCTTTTAGTCTAGCTGCTTCAGGAGGGGAATTTATCCAAGCTGAAGAAGCTGCACATGTCAACCAATCAGCTTCTCTAATTTTCATGGCATAATTAGAGCTGGGCAATTTTGGACCAAAAAAAAATAAAAAATCTGCTAAAAAAATTTGCTGATGGACACCGCGCCGGTGATAAGGAGCTGCGGGCAGGATTTTATAGGCGAGGCCGTGGCTTCGGCCTAGTCCGCAAAGTGCCGGTCCTATGGGAAAAAACAAAACAAAAATCAATTTGGTCAAAATCTGAATCGATTTGACCTCAACTCGATTCAAATCGATTTTTTTCCCCAGCCCTAGGCATAATTGAACAAGCTGAAGATGGAAGCTGGTTGGTTGCCATGCACAGCTGCGCCAGATTATGTCCGCTCCAGATTTGATAAATTCTCCATCATGTATAAATCACTGACCCTTCAACAAACGTGTGCAGCCCAGGACATTTGGCTTTACTTGCTGCATGAAGTTAATAAAGCCACTAGAATTGTGGCATTATTCGCCACTCTTTTCCTTTGTTCTGCTTTGTGTTGTGTGCTCATTTATAAGTAATATACATGGAAAACGCTTTCCCTGCCTTATTTCAAGCTCACATCTTCCAGTACACATTTCCAAACAGATCCAACATTAAAGTGCAGCTGCAAGAATTTCTGACCAAAGCTGCGTCCGCAGAAGATCCACTTGAAGGCTCTTGAGATGCTTTGGAGCAGGGCACAAGGAAGGTATGCAGACCCCAGCTTAGAAAGGATTGT
Source organism: Rana muscosa (assembly GCA_029206835.1). Classification (NCBI taxonomy): domain Eukaryota; kingdom Metazoa; phylum Chordata; class Amphibia; order Anura; family Ranidae; genus Rana; species Rana muscosa. Next base: position 409,111,857 of record CM055116.1, on the reverse strand, counting down.
CTTGGGCATAAAAGACGACCAACCTTGTCTATGTGAAGTATGAGGCAAGGCTCCTTACAGGAGAGGGCCACAAACTCAGACATGTCTGACCTAATAGCAACTAAAATAAGATCCTCTATGAATATTCCTGCTGAGTTCAAAGGGTGATTGCTTGCCGGACAGAGAACCAAGATCCCAAGGAAGTACAGGGTGATACAAGGGGACCTCAATGCAGGATACAACTTGAATAAAAGTTAACAAGTAAGAGTAAAGCCAGATGTCTGAAGAGAATGGACAAGGAAGAGTTTTTTTTTTTTTTTTTTTGAGTGCTTGAGGACAAGTTCTCGTCAATATCTCATTCTAGATAGGCCAGAATGTGAGGCACAGATTAATCTCTGGGATGAAAGTGCCTGTGTTCACACCAGGCAAAGAAGGATTCCCAGGTAAAAAAGCAGATCTTCCTAGAAGAGTTTCCTTGCTTTTAAACAAGGTAGGAAAAAAAAAATACAAGACAGAGACCCCTCTATCTTTTAAAGGGTTACTAAACCCAGGACCCTGTATTCACAATATTCGTTCTCCCATTATACACAGAAATGCAATAGTTTTAGTAAATATAAACTGCTATATGCCTTTTCTCATCAGCAGCTAGAGCAGTCTTGTGGCCAAAGCTTTTAGGAGGGTCTTGGAGAAAGTGCCCTGGCGCTGATTTCCTCCAAGGATAGGTTGATTCAAGTTAAATACCTACAGAGTCTATTTTACTCCCCAGAGGCTGCATAGTTTCTACCCAGAGAGATCTGGGGACTGCACTCGGTGTGGTGGAGCGGTGGGTACTTATATGCATATGTTCTGGAGCTATCCGAAAGTGGCCCAGTTCTGGACGAGAGTGGTTGAACTCAAACTTTCGCCTCCACCTAGATTTACCGTCACCCCTACATTGTTACTCCTCAGCATCCATGACGATAACCAAAGCTCAGCATCCATGACGATAACCAAAGGCCCAGGTACACCAAAATACTATGTTTTCTGTTTTATGCTAGAAGAGAAATTATACTTAAATGGAATTCCCGATTTCTCCCCCCCCCCCCCCCACTCTGTGGGTTCGTGGGAAAAGTCCATTACTTCAGCTCTTCCTACGTACAGACTAATTTATGTGAATATAGTTCTGTTTTCCACAGCTCTGTACTATATGTTTGGCTTATTCATTGTTACCAGACTTCCAGCATGTGCTTTTCATGACTTTCATATTATGCTTTTATATTTTTCTCATAAAAAGTACATCGTTTGTGTTAACAGGATTTTTGTACTCACCGTAAAATCCTTTTCTCTGACATCCATGGACTGACACGGCGTCTCTTATTCACTGTACACGTGGGTTATGTCCCTGCTTGCAGGAGAAGAACTAGGCAGAATGTGAGATGTTATACATACATTCTAAAAGCCAGAGGTGAACAGCCCCGCCCAGGGGGCGGTCCCTCCAGACATAACCCACCCCCTGCAGTCAGCAGACCTCAGTTCGTAACAAAGCAGTACAAACTTTAAAAAGGGTGGGTGCCGTGTCAGTCCACGGATGTCAGAGAAAAGGATTTTACGGTAAGTACAAAAATCCTATTTTCTCTTATCATCCATGGACTGACACGGCATCTTATTCACTGTACACGTGGAATGTCCCAAAGCAGTGTCAAGAGGGATGGGAGCAGTATAAATGGAAAAACCAAAAACTTCACTCCAAACAAGGCAGAGCTCCTCAACAGAGAAGTTGCAACTCTACCTGCAACACCTTGCGGCTGAAGGAAGCATATGAAGATGCAGCCACATCAACCCTATAAAACTTAGAAAAGGTATGAACAGACAACCAGGTCGCCGCCTTGCACACTTGTGCAACCGACGCTTGATGTCGGAAAGCCCAGGAAGCACCAATTGCCCTGGTGGAATGCGCCTTGACCGGAAAGGGAGGCGTCCACCCCTTGAGAGCATAGGCTTGAATGACGGTTTGTCTGATCCACCTAGAAATGGTGGCAGACGAAGCCGCTTGGCCCTGTTTTGGACCAGAGACAGTCACAAACAGTGAGTCAGACTTCCAAATAGAAGCAGTAGCAGACAGGTACACCCGCAAGGCTCGTACCACGTCCAATGTGTGAAGCACAAACGCTCTGGGATGCGATGGGTGAGGACACAAGGACGGAACACCGCCTTATCCTTATGGATGACCAAATATGGCGACTTGCAGGACAAGGCCGCCAACTCAGACACTCGTCTAACAGAAGTAATTGCCACTAAAAAGGCCACCTTCTGAAACAGTCAAGAGGGGAATATCCCTGATATTCTTAAAGGGAGGTTCCTGGAGAACCGAGCGCACCAAATACATATCCTACGGGGGGAGAGGAGGCTTGACAGGAGGGAGCACATGGCGAACCCCCTGCACAAAAGGTGCTAACCAAGGAATGACCCGCTAGTGGTCGCTGAAAGAAGACGGCCAAGGCCGAAATCTGACCCTTAATGGTACTCAAAAGCAAGCTTTTGGGCCACTCCACGCTGCAAAAAAAACGCAGGCTTCTAGGGACGGAATACGTCCGAGGACGCCAGTCCAGCTCTTCGCACATGGCGATGTAAGCTTCCCAGGTACGGTGATAGATCATTCTGGAGTCAGACTTCCGTGCCCTTAACATGGTCGAAATGACCGAGTCCGAGAGACCTCGGTCTCTCAACACCTGGCTTTCAACAGCCATGCCGTTAAAGCCAGAGACTGTAAAGCAGGATGAAATATAGGACCTTGAGACAGAAGATCCTCCCTCATTGGCAACCGCCAGGGAATGTCCGCGACGAGACGTACCAGCGACGCCGAGGCCAATCCGAAGCAGCAGGCGAGGGAGCAACTGCAGCAGAGGATAAACGTATATCAGGTGATAATGACCCCATGGGGCCACCAACGCATCCGCCCAAGGATCCCTGGATCTGGCCACAAACCGACACCTTGAGATTGAGTCGAGAGGCCATCAGGTCCACATCCGGCGTGCCCCACCGTCGGCAGAGGAGTTAAAATACCACTGGGTGCAAGGACCACTCTCCCTGGTCCAGCGTCTGGCGACTCAGATAGACCGCCTGCCAATTGTCTATGCCCGGAATGTAAACGGCCGACAGAGCCGGCACGATTCTTTCGGCCCACTTCAGGATACGGGTGACCTCGGAAGCCGCAGCTGATCTCTGAGTCCCCCCTTGATGGTTGACATACGCCACCGCTGTGGCGTTGTCTGACTCGATCCTGATGGAGAGACCCTGTAATCTCTCCGACCACGAGGAGGAGTCACAGTCCAATTGACCATATTTCCAGAACACTGATTGGTAAACGGGCTTCGTCCGGAGTCCAAAGCCCTTGGGCTGACAGGACTCCCCAGACTAAACCCCAGCCCATCAGGCTGGCGTCCGTCGTGATCACCGTCCATTGGATGGGGAGGAACGACTTTCCTGGACCGAAGAGCCGGGGACCTCAACCACCATGTCAGGGACACCCTGACCAGGTGACTCACCTGGATCGGAAGATCTAAAGACATCGGGGATTTGTCCCAAGTGAGCAAGATCTCCTTCTGCAATGCCCTGGTGTGTGATTGGGCATACGGAACGGCCTCGAAGGAGGCCACCATGAGTCCCAGGACTCATGCAAAAACAGATTGACTACCATTTTCGGGATGTCAGCACCCGCACTGCAGACTGAAGTGTCAGTAACTTCTCCGGAGGTAGGAATACCTTTGCCTCCAAGGAGTCCAGACTCAGACCTAGATACTCCAGATGCTGAGTCGGGACCAGGACTGACTTCTGAATGTTCAGGAGCCACCCGAAGTCCCTGAGGGACTGACTGACGATAGACACACTTTCTTCTAATTCTGAGCCACTGTCTGCTCTTAGAAGATCGTCCTGATAGCCCACGACAGCAATGCCTCGCTGTCTCAGCAAAGCTAGAACCGGAGCAAGCACCTTGGTGAACACCCTCGGTGCCGAGGCTAAGCTGAAAGGAAGAGCCACACATTGATAGTGGACTTCGCCGATCGCAAGCGCAGAAATTTCTGGTGACTTGCGCAGATTGGAACCTGCAAGTAGGCATCCTTGATGTCCAAGGACGCCAAAAAATCCCCTTGGAGTGTAGCGATCACCGTGCGAATGGATTCCATGCGGAATTTTTGCACCTTCACAAAGGCATTCAGGGCCTTGAGGTCCAGGATAGGCCGAACCCCGTCCCTTTTTGGGACGACAAACAGATTCCCTAAAACCTCTCCTGTGACGGAACCGACACAATCACTCCGGACCTGATCAAATCCTGAACAGCCCCCAATAGGGCTGCCCGACGGGCAGGAAGGAGAGGAAGATTCAAGGGAAAGAATCTGTCTGGGAGCCAGGAACAAAACTCTATCCTGTAACCTGAGGTGACTACATCGCACACCCACCCGGAGATCTGGGAGGTCCACCGATCCGTGAACCTGCAAAGTCGTCCCCCCCACCCCAGAGTCAGGTGGGGGCAAGACTTCACGCGGAGGCGGGCTTGGGAGCTGGCTTGTTTGGCTTACGCACCCAGGGGCGCTTGTGTCCACCAGCCGCACTGCTGTCAGTCTGGGAGGGCCTACCTGTGGACTGACGAAAAAAAAAACTTTCTGCTGGAAAGGAAGGACCCTGCTTATGGCGGGCCTCCTTACCCTTGCTAGTCTGAGGAAGAAGAGTGCTTTTACCTCCCGTGACATCCTTGATGTCATCCAGCGCAGCACCGAAAAGCCTACCACCTTTAAATGGTAGATCTGTCAGGAGCTTCTTAGGGGCTAGGTCAGCATTTCAACCAGATAAGACGACGCAATACCACCGCCGAGACAGAGGCCCTGGATATTAAAGGGGCCGCGTCCAATGTGGCGTTGCACACATAAACCAGGCCCTGCACCATTTGGTGGGCCAGAGCAATAGTGTCAGGAGGAAGATTATGCTCCTGTACAGTTTGGTGCAAATTTTTTTGCCCATCCCGTAAGTGTCTGAGAAACAAGGGTTGCTGCTACCACAGGCCGTAGGGCGGAACCCAACAAGGCAAACATGGCTCTGCTCACCACTTCTGACCTCCTGTCAGTGTGGTCCTTAAATGCAGGAGTCACCTCCATTGGGAGAGTGGTGGCCTTGTTCAACCAGGCGACTGGGGGAGAAGCCCACTTTTTAAGTAGGGCATCTTCAAAGGGGTATCTGATAGACAAACGCCGCGGGACCATAAAAGTCTTCTGTGGCTTTTCCCAGACCTTATCAATGAGCTGGTCAAAGAAAGGAACATATGGAAAAACCCTTTTTCAGAAGGCCTGGCCTTAAAAAGAACCAAAGGAGACTGTATCCGCCTGAGGTTCTGCATCCCCAGCATTCAGCTTGAGAGTGTCCCTCACAGCATCAATGAGTTCACTAACAAGCGCCCTGTCATTTACTGACTCAGAACTGGAGTCTTCCTCACAAGGAATGTCCTGTTCAAAACCATAAAAATATTCAGAGCTAGGGTCCTGAGCGGTAGTGGCTAGGCCCATATCTGAATCAGCGCACTCCCCTTTGTGGAGATAAAGTGGGGAGAGGGCACTTTTTTTGCTCCCTTGCGCTCGCACACCACTTCCCTCCTGGTCAGAAATTAATCCAAGACTGCCGACAACTGGTCTATAGGGACCAGAGGTGCTGGAGCACTGCCTGTTGCCTCTGACATGTAAGGGGAAGCTGGTGACACTGACTCCATATTGTCCCTCTCAGACTCCTCAGATAACAAAGTCCACCTACGCTGTCTGTACCGCGCTGTGTCATCGCGAGTGAGCTGTGAGGTGATTTGCGCTGTTACAGCTGCGATAGAGGCCAAACTAGTGCTGAAAAGCGCGCGGGCTACAAGAAAATGGCCGCCACACTTCACTGAGGCGATCCGTGGCAAGATGGCCGCCATGCGCAGTTAAAATAAAAAAACAGCACACACAGAGCGCCAAACGGCGCCCGGGCCCCAAAATCACACAAAAAGCCCCCAGCGATATGCAGACCAGCATGAGCTCCCCCCAGGACAGTATGACCCCCAGGCACCCCACACAGCACAGCAATGGTGACAGAGTGACAATAAAACACAGGGGGAGACAGGGAAAATCCCCCACAGAGAAACACAGCATTTTGTACTCACCTGCAGGCAGGAGAGACTACTTACCCATCCCCTGAGGGACCCACTGTTGTGTTTCTGACAGACCTATCACAGAGTAGTACTGCGTAGCTGTCGGCCCGGTCCACCACGAGAGATACAGTCCGTCAGGTACTGTTCAATCTTGAGAGGACCGCGGGAGCATGAAAGCAACCCAGCCACCCCTGGAGTCAACGGGCATGTCGTGAACCGAGTCTCACGCACACAAGGCAAGGATCAGCACGCTCGATGGTCTGACAGCGAAGACTACGAGGATACCAGTGTACCCAACCTGTTGCCCAGCCGACAGTTAATAGAAGATCTCAAAAATAAAAAAGAATTCCAAAAAGGAATAAAAATAGGTCAGGAGACTAGCTCCTGAGAGAGCCACGTCTTCTCCTTCTGCTAGGCAGGAAAAAAAAAAACTGAGGTCTGCTGACAGCAAGGGGTGGGTTATGTCCGGAGGGACCACCCCCCCCCTGGGCGGGGCTGTTCACCTCTGGCTTTTAGAATGTATGTATAACATCTCACATTCTGCCTAGGTCTTCTCCTGCAAGCAGGGACATAACCTGTACAGTGAATAAGACGCTGTGTCAGTCCATGGATAAGAGAAAAACGCTTTTAGGAGTTTTCATTCCCCCATGACAGTGTCCACCTCTGGCTTTTAGAATGTATGTATAACATCTCACATTCTGCCTAGGTCTTCTCCTGCAAGCAGGGACATAACCTGTACAGTGAATAAGACGCTGTGTCAGTCCATGGATAAGAGAAAAACGCTTTTAGGAGTTTTCATTCCCCCATGACAGTGTCGATTGGCTTTGTGCTGATCACATGCACTCTCCCAGGAAAAAAAACTAGCAATACACACTAAACTGAGCATGTGCAGCTTGTCCCCTAGCCTCTGTACTATTTGGAGATGGTTGCTTTGGAGACTTTGGAAGAGGGGAAGGATCAGAGACATGATCCAACAGCCTTTTTACACAATACAAATGATTAACCCTTTAGGTTACACAGTGTGTGTAACAAGAATGCTTTAATGAACACAGACCTATTTTATGGTTGTGGGTTTAGTAATACTAAGTCCTGGGCTTAAAGTGCCATGACATAAAAGAGACTAAAGGAAGATGGACTAGAGGGCCTTGAGATAGCAGATCTTGCTTGCTAGAAAAAGGCCAGGGGTTGTCTGCTACAAGTCTGTCATCTGCCTGGAGTTTGCATGTTCTCCCTGTGTCTGCGTGGGTTTCCTCCGGGTACTCCGGTTTCCTCCCACACTCCAAAGACATGCTGGTAGGTTAATTGGATCTTGTCCAAATTGGCCCAGTATATATGTATATATGTGTACGACTGTCTCAAGCGTGTCGAGATCCTACGGGGTAAAATGACCGCACCAGCCAAGCAGACACTGGCTGCAAAAAGCGCCTAGAGGCGATTCAGTTCGCATGTGAGCGCTATACAAGTCACTCATTCATTCATTTTGGGCCAGCTTGGTGCAATTAGAATCACTGTTTCCTTTCCTATATTTGAACAGACTAGGCAGAATCTGAACTGGAAGAAAAGTGGATAATTAGCCCGATACCAGGCAATTTTTAAGGCCTGCAAGGTCAGGACTAGAGCTGCACGATTCTGGGAAAAATGAGAATCACGATTCTTTTGATTAGAACAAAGATCACGATTCTCTCACGATTCTTTAAAATGGTAAATTAAAAAAAAAAAAAAAAAATTTGCTTGTCTTTTCTTTTTGCAAAATTTTCTTATTTTTAATATTTTTATTCTTTACTTTTTAATTTCTTTATTTTATTAATTTAATTATTTTTTTTATCTTTTTTTTACTTTATTGCTATCACACAGGAGAAAACAATTCACTGTGTGATACCAATTGGAGGAGACAAGTTCTCTTTATTGACCCTCTCACTTCCAAAAACATGAGTCCTAGCACTGTGCTAGAACTCCTGTCACAGCTGAGATGGGAAGAGCACAGCTCTCTTCTCTGACTGAACATAGGCGGCAGGGACAGGAGACGGAAGACAGACTCGTCGGCAGCTGGGGGGACGGGGGGGGGGGGGGGGGGACGGAGTCCCGAAGACAGCCAGTCAAGTGTGGTATGTGGGGGGGGGGGGGGGGGTGGGAAGGGAGGACGGACAGCAGCACACATTTTCTTATAGAAACTCACCGCCCGTATGTTGAAATGGTCTCTCCTCTGCTCGCACACAGCCCCGCCTCCTCCTAACCCTGCGCTGTGATATAGACAGAACACATCCCAGCATTGGACCCGCATTCTGTCTATCACAGCGTGGGGTTAGGAGGCGGGGCTGTGTGCGAGCAGAGGAGAGACAGTTTCAATGCATCACGCTCTATGATCAATTTGCGTTCCACGCTGGTTACGTGGAACTGGCGGGGATTTAAGAAAATCGCGGTCATCCAGCCTGGAGATCGTGGGGGGGGGGGGGGGGTGAATCAAGATCGCGATCCTCAAACGATTAATCGTGCAGCTCTAGTCAGGACTAGAGGCTACCTGGTCCTGGACTACAGGTGGTTTGTTGTTGAATCTCTATACACTAATATCCAGCGCTCCTGGGACACACAATACAGACTGTCTCTTAGCAATAGTAAAAAAGTTTGTCCGTTTATTGACCACAATGTAAATAAAATCCAGTCCTGAAGTGGACAACAGGTGAACAGGTGAAGGAGATAAACCACTTGCAGAAAGAAAGCTTCGCAGCAACACCTACGATCCGTTGAGCAAGGAGGGGCATAATAATTCCGAGTATAAGTCAGTAGTCACATGGATGGAGTAAAAGGCAGTCAGTCGCCAGTACCTTTGGGAGAGTGTCATGCAGAGGACATGCGGACCAGCATGTGGAGGGCCCTCCAACACGAGGGACGCGGAACCAAAGCTGCATCGGCAGGAAAAGGGAACCCATGAACTCTGTACCCTCAAGGTAGACGACGTCAGTCCCGCTGCGATGCCGACAGGAGTTTGGAGAACCAGCCGCACAGTGGAATAGGTGCGCAATGAAGTATATCGAAGGGTTGCCTGTATGTAAAGTCCAGGCTTCACCAATCATGGTAATCATAACACCAAAAAAAGCAGGTCTTCAGGGACTGGGTTCCATAGGGATGGACCACAGCAATGGACATCTATAGCATCCTACAGCCAACTACTACATGTTGCCAAAGTGAACACACCCATGCAGATCAAATACCCAAAACATTATATGCCATCTCTACAGCATAGGGTCTGGGTACAGGTCCAGAGGTTGACCTGATCCAGATGTACTGCTTCCATTTGTGGCATTGAATGAATGAATGACTTGTATAGCGCTACACATGCGAACTGAATCGCCTCTAGGCACTTTTTGCAGTTAGTGTCTGCTTGGCTGGTGCGGTCATTTTATCCCGTAGGATCTCGACACGCTTGGGACACACAGTCGTACACACATGTACTGGGCCAATTTGGACAAGATCCAATTTACCTACCAGCATGTCTTTTGGAGTGAGGAGGAGCATTAGAAGGAAGCGAGTTCAATTTGAATAATTCAAAGATAAGAAAAATGAAGGGGTTAGGCCAAGAGTGATTCCTCAGTGAAGGGAAAAAAGGGCAATCACCTTAGCACACTAGTGAAAAAAACCCCCCAAAAAAACAGAAGACTCAAAGTACAGTAGGGTTATAGGGGAGGCACCCAGGAGCGTGTGCTCAAAAGCTTTGCCATTGTGTTATCGCCTGAAGGCAGGAGCCTATAACATAGGGTCTAGGAATACTTTTTGCCTGTGTCCTGTATGATTATGACTTACAGATAACTGATTAATATAGTAGAACATTCATGTTTCAGGGCCAGTGTTTACTTCAGAACTATAATCTCCGCATCCTAATCTGATGTTAAAGGGGTTGTAAAGCTTACTGTTTTTTCACCTTAATGCATCCTATGCATTAAAGGTGAAAGAAACATCCGATGCTTACAAGCCCCCCCACCCCCGTTTACTTATTTGAGCCCTCAAAAGTCCTGCGTCGTTAACGTGCTGGCTTCTCGGCACGGTCGTCTCGGCTCTTCAATGGATGATTGATAGAAGCGCAGCCATTGGCTCCCGCTGCTGTCAATCAAATCAATGCCGGGGCCGAGTGATACACTTGGCGGCTATGTATCACATGGGAGCGCTCCCGCAAGCTAACCCCCTTGGGAGAGCGCTTCCCAAAAAGGGGGTTAGCTCTTGCGGGGAGGAGCCAAGACAGCCACCGAGGGACCCCAGAAGACGAGGATCGGGGCCACTCTGCAAAACGAACTGCACAGTGGAGGTTGTGATTTAGGGAAAAAAACATGAACCTTTACTAACCCTATATAGCATTCTGCATTTTCCCATTGAAGTCTCTTGACATGGGCTCTTAATAGGTCTCCAGTATTAAAAAGGTACATTTAGAACCTAGGGTACACACACACACACACACGGGAAGCTGAAGATAGGTCTGTATGCATTTAAAAAAAAAAAAAAAAAAAAAAAAAGACCCTTATTTCTGTGTATTCTTCAAAATCAAGACAAGACACAGACACTTCAAACGTGGTTAATTTTATACCCTATGCATTTACAGAGAATTAACAGACGCACTCCAACGAAGTCAGCAGGTATCGAAAACTTAATCCAAGCTCTTAACATTTGTATTATAGTTATCTACAACGCAAATAAAAAAAACTGTTTATAATTTAGTACACTGCAAACCAACACTGTAAAGAGCAAAAAATATATAATAGAATATCCTAGTAACTGAAAAAACTGAGTGATTGATATCTTCTAATGAAAAATGTACCAAGTTCTGATTAAGAACGCCATGCCACCCCCAACATTATTTTTCTTTTATTCAATAAAAAATTTAAATACACACACACACTTCACATAAAGACATCAAGAAGAACTCCATACACGGGCCAATTAGTTGCTTTTCTATTACAGATCTTAACCGATTGGCCATGCAGCAGCATCGAATGCTAATGGTCACAAAACCAACAGACCCCTGTACAGGTGCATTTAGTTCCCTAAATCCATGCATCACTCAATGCAAAATTTCCAAAACTCTTACTTTATGACAGAGCATATTTTTCTGTCCATTCTCTTGCAAGCCTATTGTACCTAACAATTTAAACACACAGCTATTGGAACAAGCTACCTTAACAAAAACCATGAAGAAATTATCAAATTTAGAAAAGCCCAATAGCCAGAAAAAGAATTCTCTACATAAAGACTAGCTGGTAAAGAACACAATGCTAAATATTTAACAAACAAAAATGGATTTTAAATTGCGAAGCAATACTCACTTTTCCCTATCTGTTTTGTAGATCCGTGCAATCTCTGGCACTAGAGGGTCATCTGGGTTTGGGTCACACAACAGTGAACAAATTGACAAAAGAACTGAAAAAAAAAAAAAGTTGTGCATGAATCAAAAGCAGTAAAAAATAAGTGATACATTATACAACCCTGATCAAATAGGAGCTAATAAAGTTTGGAGAACACAGACTGGGGAAAAACTGAGGTTTGTTCAGAGCAACTTTATTGCAAGCTTACATTTAAAAATATAAAATAAATGTGGGCAAAATAGACTTAAAATGCCAAAATCTTGCATATAAATAGTAACCCAATACAGGACAACTATCACGCCTGGCATTTTGGTCATTAGGGCCAAACACGACAAAAGAACACAAGAGGGGAGAAGAGAGATGGCTAGAGGGTCCATGAAGACTTTAGGTTTAAAGTTTGTGTTGGGATGCACACGTATCTGTGTATCTATATTTCATCAAATTTGTCCTAGTTTTGTATTCTAGCAGTAAGCATTTCCATTTGTATTTAAGCTCCTTAACCCCCTAACAAACCATGATGTGCTCCACTAGATTAAGCTCCATTTTTGAGTGAGACAACAGGAAAGGTTACGTGTGGAGAGTTTCTCTCGTTTAGATAGTCCAGGTAAAAAAAGGAGCACAAAAATAAAATGGGTTATTGCATCATGTTTTATAGTGTGGACGACATCAATGTCGCACCAGAACAGGAAAACTGTGCAGGTCCATAGCATAGATTACTTGCAGCAAGATAAATCCCAAGGAGTTTTGCTGCCATGCAGTAACACAGATTTTTTTTTTTTTTATACAGTTGCCTTGTATGTGATGCGTTTGGTACTGTTGTGAGCCTGCATCCACAGGAAATCTAGCAGGAGTGCTCAAGGATGTTTCCAATCTTTTCAAAATAATGCATTAGGAATGGATTTTATTGATGTAGGTGCCAAGTGAGACATAGGGATTAGAACTCTGAGAACAGCCACCTGTGCAAGCCCTTTTGAAGGGAGTGAGATCTGTAAATGTTTTGAGATGGACTGCGCAAAATTACATTTTTAAAAACAGTAGCAGCAATTTAATGTTTATGATAGGCCAGTGGTAAAAGACATTGCCCTGCTGCCTAGCATAAGTTGCCATAAGGGGAAGTTGTGTGGTTCCAAGGCCTTGCCATTCACTGGTCATAAATACATAACTGGGTGTCAAATATAAAATACAACTGGAGTGTCTATGTATAAGCTTTAAACCGAACCCAAATACAAAAATATTTACAGTATTTCTAAACCTAAAAGCATAAGGGCTCATATACAAAGGGCAGCTGAAAACCTTTTTATGAACGCTGGAAACAGACAGTGAATTACATAAGGAGTTTATGCACGTTCTAACCGCTGCTAAAGAACCTCAGGAGACCCTCCCAAATGCCCACAATGCATGAGAAAAACGTAAATAACCATTTCAGCCTTTCTGTGAGAGAAGAGAGGGCCACCAGTGTGCTTGTAGATAGCCATCTTATTTTTTTGTGTTTTCAACATGGAATCCATCATGAGCATGTGTGAGGAAATGCTCCTGATGTTGCTGAGGCTCCGAAGACAGAAACTTGTGAGAGAGGACCAGAGTTCATCGCTACTGGACTCATCTATTGATGCAGGCAACAGCATGTGGTGAAATCTGGGTTTTTTTTCAACATTTTTATATGTTCAAAATTCATCAGAAAGGTTAGCAAACATGCATAAACGCAGTTACAAGCATTTGGTGTTTGAAATGCCAGTAAAACTAGTCCTGAACGCAATTTTTTCTGCTTTCAAAACCATGCCTGTAACCTCAACTGCCTCTAAACTACCCCAAAAAAAAACAACTGAGTGTACACGTACACATAGGTCCCATGTACACGGGTCGCTGTTAAACTCGCGTTCAGAGGCAGTTGGACACTTTTCAAACACATACAATGTTATCCTATGTGACAATGTACACAGTCTCGTTTATTGCCGTTTATATGCAGTTGCGTTTAACCTTGTTTTTCTGAAAGCAAAAAAAAAAAAGTTCAGACGTGAAAATTTCCACGTTTCAGACTCAAAGCGTGACTAAATGCGGGTACCGGCGTTTAGCCGCGTTTGTTTATTAGCATTTTTTAAAAAGGCGACTTATTTTACATTAGAAATCTCTAAAATGATGAAAAACCATATAAAATAAAAAAATTGCTTGCATGGCAAGTGGACAAGCCACAACTTGTGGCAAGTGACGCGGCAAGTGGACAATCCACAACTTGTGGCAAGTGATGAGGCATGTGGACAATCCACAACTTGTGGCAAGTGACGTGGCCAGGTGATGTGGTAAGTGGACAATTCACAACTTGTGGCAGGTGATATGGCAAGTGACACGCTAAATACAAGTACACTGCTGCTCTCTCAGCTGCTGCTACTCACTCTGGTCTCACAAAATGTCTAAAATGGTTAAATACTGTTTGAGCTTAGGGAGGGTCTTTATGATGTTTAACTAAACTCTTATAGACGCAAGCGCGGTAAAACGCTGCTAAATGCGGCATGCAAATGCCGCAAAACAGGCGTTTCAGCTTTCGTTCAGCCGAGTTTGCACCAGCGTCCTGTGTACATGGGGCCTAAGATAACAGGAGAGTTCAGGGTCTGCTGTGTAAAAAAAAAAAAAAAAAAAAAAAAAACAACCCAAATGCTCCTAAACTTCAGTTTAGCAGCTGTGGTGTACATGAGGCCTAAGGCTTTCCTATATATTGTATAAATGTTCCTTTAGATTTACCAAAACTACATAATATGGAGGTTAACCTCTAACACTTTCAGGCCATTGCACTATAGTTTAACCACTTGAGCTCTGGAGGGTTTAGCCCCCTTCATGACCAAGCCATTTTTGCAATACGGCGCTGCGTTACTTCCACAATTGTGCAAACTGTACCCAAAAAATTTCCACGTCCCCCACAAATAGAGCTCTTTTGGTGGCATTTGATAACCTCTGTTTTTTATTATTTGCGCTATAAACAAAAAAAGACCGTAAATGTAAAAAAAAATATATAAATAAAAAAAACCAAACAATATTTCTTACTTTCTGCCACTAAAACAAACCCCCATTTTTTTACTAGTAAATCAGTGGATTAGAGCATGACAGGAACATTGCGGCAGACAAATTGGACACATTTGCATGATTTTAGCACTGGTTCCCAAAAAGTGTCAGTCACTATACCGACACTGGCGGGGAAGGGGGTTAACATCAAGGGTGATCAAAGGGTTAAAAAGTGTTCCTAGGGAGTGATTACTGTGGCCAATGTGTTTACTGTGAAAAGGCTAAGATCAGTGTTCCTGCCTAGCAGGATCTCCACCTCCCCTTCTCACAGAACGGCGATGGTGTTCTGTCTTTTGGCTGGACCTGCTCATTGGATCCCACTGTGTCCAATCACAGCAGGAGTGGTTTACCGCTGGCACGCCCCAGACCCGGTAGTGCAGAATCATACAGGTACACGATTCTCCACAGGTTAGCAGCCTTTCCACCATATATTTACAGTATACGGTCGGCAAGCGGTTAAGGTAAATCTAAAGAAAATGGAATAAAAGTTTGTATAATGTATGGCCAGCTTAAATTGGAAATGGTTTAACCACTTAACGACCGCCCACTGTAAATATACGTCGGCAGAATGGCACCGACAGGCAGAATCACGAACATATACGTGATTGCCTTTGTATAGTTGGGAGGTCCGATCGGACCCCCCTTCTTTACAGTGGGTGGTCGTTTTACCTTCGGGAGCGATCCGGCATGAGGGGACGGCCGTTCGATTCTGGCCACCCCCTCTCGATCGCTCCCGGCGAATGAGAAAGCTTCCCCTGCCTGCCAGGCAGGAGGAAGTGATGTCATCTCTCCTGCGGCGCTCACATATACCGAGCGCCGTACAGGAGAAGATGCAGGTTAGTACACAAAACAGCACACTGACACCAGGACACATAGGCACATAAATTGCCCCCCCAGATCACCCCCCAGCCCCCAGTCACAGTGTCACTGATTGCAGTGACCATTTATTTAGTGATCACTGCAATCAGTGACATTTGTGACTGTAAAAGTGTCACTACATTTAGTTTTAGGTCCAGTGTAGCCCCCTAACCCACCCCCTAATAAAGGTTTAACCCCCTGATCACCCCCCAGATAACCCTTTCACCCCCTAGCACCGCCGTCGCTAAGCAATCATTTTTCTGATCGATGTCTTAGCGTCGGTGATGCTGATCGGTAGCCAGTAATTTTTTTTAGGTTCGCCGCAGGTTTTTATAGCGTCGGGTACCCCCATATATTACCTAATAAAGGTTTAACCCCCTTGATCACCCCCCAGGTAACCCCTTCACCCCCTAGCACCGCCGTCACTAGGCGATCATTTTTCTGATCGATGTCTTAGCGTCGGTGATGCTGATCGGTAGCCAGTAATTTTTTTTAGGTTCGCCGCAGGTTTTTATAGCGTCAGGTACCCCCATATATTATCTAATAAAGGTTTAACCCCCTGATCGCCCCCCCAGGGTAACCCTTTCACCCCCTATCACCACTGTCGCTAAGCGATCGTTTTTATGATCGTTGTCTTTGTGTCGGTGATGCCGATAGGTAGCCAGTATTTTTTTTTTAGGTTCGCCGTCAGGTTTTTATATAGCGTCAGGTACCCCCATATATTACCTAATAAAGGTTTTAACCCCCTAATTGCCCCTAGTTAACCCTTTCACCAGTGATCATCATATAAGTGTTACGGGTGACGCTGGTTAGTTTGCTTTTTATAGTGTCAGGGCACCCGCCGTATATAACCCAATAAAGGTTTAACCCCCTGATCGCCCGGCGGGTGATATCAATTAGGTTTTAGCGTCAGAGAGGGTCTGCGTCACACCCCAGGCAGCGTCAGGTTAGTGCCAGTAGCACTAACACCCACGCGTGAAGCATACACCCCCCTTAGTTGTATAGTATCTGATCAGCTCAATATCTGATCTGATCAGATCTATACTAGCGTCCCCAGCAATTTAGGGTTCCCAAAAACGCAGTGTTAGCGGGATCAGCCCAGATACCTGCTAGCACCTGCGTTTTGCCCCTCCGTCCAGCCCAGGCCACCCAAGTGCAGTATCGATCGCTCACTGTCACTTACAAAACACAACACACATAACTGCAGCATTCGCAGAGACAGGTCTGATCCCTGCGACTCCAGTGCTGTAGGAGGTGATTTCACCACCACAGTTAAAAAAAAAAAGCATATATGCCGAAGCATTGGGGCAGCAGGAGCGGAGGAGCGATTTTGCTCCTAATGCCGCGTACATACGGTCGAAATTCCGACGGAGGCTTGCCCGTGGAAAAGTCTGACCATGTGTACGCGGCATAACTTTTGCGAGAAGATGCCCCCATGCTTCGGCATATATAAATGGTGCATGTATGCCCATCATTAGAAGTGGGTGGATGAAGGGCGGTATTCTAATGGTGGGCATACCCACCGATCAATCCCTTTTTTTCGTTCAGCCAACAGGCTGCATGAACAAAAAGATTACAATACATGTCCAACAAGGACCAGCAACGTACTGGTATGTTGCTGGACTTTGAATGTTTATACCAGAATGATGCCTGCGGGTTTAGGTATCATCTTGGTATCATTCTTTTCAGCCTGCGGCCGGCTTTCATGTAAAAGCAATCCTAGTGGCTAATTAGCCTCTGGACTGCTTTTACAAGCAGTGGGAGGGAATGCCCCCCCCCCCGGATATAAAAAGCGCCTTTGGGAAATTGGGAAAGCATTTTATCACACCGATCTTGGTGTGGTCAGATGCTTTGAGGGCAGAGGAAAGATCTAGGGTCCAATAGACCCCAGTTTTTTCAAAAAAGAGTACCTGTCATTACCTATTGCTATCATAGGTGATATTTACATTCCCTGAGATAATAAAAGTGATAAAAATAAATATATATGGAAGCAACAGTTTAAAAATAAAATAAAAAAGCAAAATTAATAATAATAAAAAAAACAACAAAAAAAAAACACCCCTGTCCTGCCCTGCTCTTGCCCAATGGCGTACGCAAGCGTTGGTCTGGCGTCATATGTAAACAGCAATTGCACCATGCATGTGAGGTATCACCGCGAAGGTCAGATCGAGGGCAGTAATTTTAGCAGTAGACCTCCTCTGTAAATCTAACGGGGTAACCTGTAAATGCTTTTAAAGGCTTTAAAAATGTATGTAGTTTGTCGCCAATGCGCGTTTGTGCGAAATTTTAAAGCATGTCGTATTTGGTATCTATGTACTTGGCCTAAGATCATCTTTTTTATTTCATCAAACATTTGGGCAATATAGTGTGTTTTAGTGCATTAAAATTAAAAAAAGTGTATTTTTTCCCCAAAAAATGCGTTTGAAAAATCGCTGCGTAAATACTGTGTAGAAAAAAAAATGCAACACCCACCATTTTATTCTGTAGGGCCTTTGCTTTAAAAATATATATAATGTTTGGGGGTTCAACATAATTTTCTTGCAAAAAAAAAATATATATGTTTTCATGTAAACAAAGTGTCAAAAAGGGCTTTGTCTTCAAGTGGTTAGAAGAGTGGATGTAAGCTTCCTAATGTTGTGTATAAAATGCCAGAACAGTTCAAAACCCCCCCCAAATGACCCCATTTTGTAAAGTAGACACCCCAAGCTATATACTGAGAGGCATGTCGAGTCCATGGAATATTTTATATGTTGACACAAGTTGCGGAAAAAATAAAAAAATTTTTTTTTTTTTGCACAAAGTTGTCACTAAATGATATATTGCTCAAACATGCCATGGGCATATGTGGAATTACACCCCAAAATACATTCTGTTGCTTCTCCTGAGTACGGGGATACCACATGTGTGAGACTTTTTGGGAGCCTAGCCGTGTACGGGACCCCAAAAACCAATCACCGCCTTCAGGCTTTCTAAGGGCGTCAATTTTTGATTTCACTTCTCACTGCCTATCACAGTTTCGGAGGCCATGGAATGCCCAGATGGCACAAAACCCCCCCAAATGACCCCATTTTGGAAAGTAGACACCCCAAGCTATTTTCTGAGAGGTATTGTGAGTATTTTGCAGATCTCGCTTATTGTCACAAAGTTTTGAAAATTGAAAAAAAAAAAGAAAAAAAAAATGTTTTCTTCATTTTCAAAAACAAATGAGAGCTGTAAAATACTCACCATGCCTCTCAGCAAACAGCTTGGGGTGTCTACTTTCCAAAATGGGGTCATTTGGGGGGGTTTTGTGCTATTTTGGCATTTTATGGCCTTCAAAACTGTGATAGGTAGTGAGGAGTGAAATCAAAAATTTGCGCCCTTAGAAATCCTGAAGGCGGTGCTTGGTTTCCGGGGTCCCGTACGTGGCTAGGCTCCTAAAAAGTCCCACACATGTGGTATCCCCGTACTCAGGAGAAGCAGCAGAATGTATTTTGGGGTGCAATTCCACATATAACCATGGCATGTGTGAGCAATATATCATTTAGTGACAACTTTTTGTAATTTTTTTTTTTTTTGTCATTATTCAATCACTTGGAACAAAAAAAAAAATATTCAATGGGCTTAACATGCCTCAGCAATTTCCTTGGGGCGTCTACTTTCTAAAATGGGGTCATTTGGGGGGGTTTTGTACTGCCCTGTCATTTTAGCACCTCAAGAAATGAGATAGGCAGTCATAAATTAAAAGCTGTGTAAATTCCAGAAAATGTACCCTAGTTTGTAAACGCTATAACTTTTGCGCAAACCCAAAAATATACGCTTATTGACTTTTTTTTACTAAAGACATGTGGCTGAATACATTTTGGCCTAAATGTATGACTAAAATTGAGTTTATTCGATTTTTCTTATAACAAAAAGTAGAAAATATCATTTTTTTTCAAAATTTTCGGTCTTTTTCCGTTTATATCGCAAAAAATAAAAATCGCAGAGGCAATCAAATACCATTAAAAGAAAGCTCTATTTGTGGGAAGAAAAGGACGCAAATTTCGTTTGGGTACAACATTGCATGTCCGCACAATTTACAGTTAAAGCAGCGCAGTGCAAAATTCTGAATTCACCTCAGGTCCTTTAGCTACCAAATGGTCCGGGGCTTAAGTGGTTAAAATGTATTAAAGCGCTACTAAGTAAAAATTGTAGACAACCACTTAGATGGTTAACTGGTGTCAGCTGCTACCATTCAAAAGAAGTCTGTGTTCTTAAAGTGAATAAAAGATTAAATATAATGGTGCGCTAGAAACCAACCCTCTTAATAAACACAGTATCAAGTAATAAATAACTCCGTGAATAAAATCTTCGTAATTGAATGATCCGTGATATAAAATATGATCCGTGATAAGAAATATATATCGGTATATACATATACACACACACACACAAACTAATCTTCGTGAATAAAAATAAACTCAGTGCCGATAAAAAATTCAGTGAAATAATTAAATGTAATAATAAAATCAGCTGTCCATGCAAGCAGATGACGAGTGATGAGATCGCACAAACTGAGCTATGAAAGCGCCTCTTATTCCGGGCTGTATGCGAGTGGAATGTGTTAGAAATAAGCTACACTCTGTTCAGAGGTATTGCGCAATGATTGTTGTTTTTTCCTTTTTTATGAATACCATTCCTGCAAGTGAAAGCGCTGGATGTCTTGCCTCTGGTGGAAGAAATTTGTAATGAGATAGAGAACTACTAGCATCCAGTAAGCTTTAAACAGGACTGTGGTTGGAATTTATTCACATATTGTTTACACAAAAGCACTGGCGCATTACAA
Organism: Rana muscosa; assembly: GCA_029206835.1. NCBI lineage: Eukaryota > Metazoa > Chordata > Amphibia > Anura > Ranidae > Rana > Rana muscosa. The sequence goes on along the minus strand of CM055116.1, from coordinate 409,091,666 downwards.
AGCTGGTCATTTAAGTGTACTGCAGCTATCAGTAACACTGGTATTAACCATTTAGGCTGGCTTCCTTCTTTTGTATTCACTATTGATGGTATATTTTATATATTGGCACTAATTTATTTTTCAGGATTGGCACGGAAAATAGTATTTATTTTATTATCACAATTATTTCACGGAATTTATCAACACTGAGTTTATTTTTATTCACGAAGATTAATTTGTGTATATATATTTCTTATCACGGATCATATTTTATATCACGGATCATTCAATTACGAAGACTTTATTCACAGAGTTATTACTTGATACGGTGTTTATTAAGAGGGTTGGTTTCTAGCGCACCATTATATTTAATCTTTTATTAAATTGTAAAGGATCACCTTGTAAAACGACCCAATTTAAAATGGAAACAAAAGGCAGAACATTTTTGTATAGATATAAAAATGCATTATAAATAACTTTTATAAGTGATCACATTCCCTTTCTTCTCAGCTGCTTAAGGAGCTGGGGGGAGGAGAAGCAGAAGCACAATTGCAGGTGGGGTGTCAGGACAAGTCTGTTTATTGGAGGAGAGTACACAGAGTTCCCAGCTTAGCTAGAGAACTAACCACGTTGTGCTCTCCTGCTTAGTGTGTTCAGTTTTAATAGGAAAGCAGAGGGACTAGCAGGGCCACCAGGGATTTCACACAAAGGAAGCAATACAAAGAACAAGATACTTTCTCATACAAGTACATGGTACAGCAAGCACGTATCAGAAAATGAAGTATTTGGGTAACAAACGCTTAAAATTTAATCTTGAAGATCCCCAGGCCTTTGATAAGGTGCCATCACTTTTCTATAGACTTCACAGGTTTGCCAGGTGAGAGCAAAGTGAGAGAACAATTCCTGCCCCTTGGTGGCAACACTCTGCACTGTATCTATGGCAGAAGCTATGGCTGTCACCCAGAGCAGACTTGTAAACATGTCAACACTTGCTGATGTTCATTGCATGAGTTAATAGGGAGATTGAATATTTACAATAGTAATGACAATCACTGCTCAACTCTTATAAATGAACATTGCATTTCTAGTGAGTAAAGATGGTTTCTTGGTACTTGTAAAAAATGTGCTTTGTCTTAAAAGGGCAAGGTGACATTTAAAGACTAAATGTACATTTATGCAAGGAAAAAAAAAAAAAAAAAGTGAATTTTGTTTTCACTTGGGATTCTGCAAAGCATTGCACCCTCGATCATTGGCTAACGGTGCAGCTTCTGCAAGCTCTTCCTCCACCTCGCTGCCTGTAATCCTGCACAGGGTTTTCAGTTAGAATGCTAGAAGTGTCAAAGGACTACAAGGGTACTTATGCCAAATTCCACACTCCTAGTCCAATGAAAACTACAAGTCTTGTTTATTAATTTACAGATCTATGAAAAATCTATTACATGGCTGTGTGGGCGGAGCTTTACACAGCACTGTAGATTTTAAATGCTACAGCAGCTCTGGGGGACAGGAACCTCCTCACGCTGCCACAGGGAGGGACCTCTTGTGGTGGGCACGTAGGAACGTGTTACTTGCTACACCCTAAAATACAGGTGTAACAAAACAAGACAACATTAACCACTTAACGACCGCCCCATGTACATATACGTCCGCAAAATGGCACGGACAGGCACAATCACGTACCCGCACGTGACTGCCTTTGTATGGGTGGGGGTCAGATCGGACCCCCCTCCGGTACATGGGGTGGTCGGTATCGGTTCAAGAGCGATCCGTGATGAGGGGGCGGCAATTGGTTTCTGGTCACCCCCTCGCGATTGCTCCCGGCGAATTAAATGCTTCCCCTGCCTGTGTAATGTATACACAGGAAGAGATGTCATCTCTCCATGTGGCGCTCTATTCGTCCAGAGCGCCGAGGAGAGAAGACTTTAGGTTAGTGCACCAACAGCCCACTGACACCAGGACACATAGGCACACAACCCCCCCCCCCCCCAGTCACAGCGTTACCGATTGCAGTGATCATTTATTTACTGATCACTGCAATCAGTGACATTTGTGATAGAAAGTGTCAGGGCAGTTAGTGTTAGGTCCCTTTAGGTCCAGGGTAGCCCCCTAACCCCCCCCTAAATAAAGGTTTAACCCCTTGATCGCCCCCCAGGTAACCCTTTCACCCCTATCACCAGTGTCACTAAGCGATCGTTTTTCTGATCGCTGTATTAGTTATGCTAGTGCCGCTAGGTAGCCAGTTATTTTTTTTAGGTTCGCCGCCAGCGTCAGGTACCCCCATATATCATCTAATAAAGGTTTTAACCCCCTGATTGCCCCTAGAGTTCACTGTATAAGTGTCACTGGTGACGCTGGTTCGCCAGTTATTTTGTTATTTAGGTTCCCCGTCAGGTTTTTATAGCGTCAGGTACCCCCATAAACGCAGTGTTAGCGGGATCAGCCCAGATACCTGCTAGCACCTGCGTTTTGCGCCTCCGTCCAGCCCAGGCCACACAAGTGCAGTATCGATCGATCACTGTCACTTACAAAACCCACATAACTGCAGCGTTCGCAGAGACAGGCCTAATCCCTGCGACTCCAGTGCTGTACGAGGTGATTTCACCACCACAGTTAAAAAAAAAAAAGGAGCACATATGCCGAAGCATGGGGGCGGAGGAGCGATTTTGCTCCTAATGCCGTGTGTACATACGGTCAAAATTCCGACAGAGGCTTGCCCGTGGAAAAGTCCGACCGTGTACGCGGCATAACTTTTGCGGGAGGATGCCCCCATGCTTCGGCATATATAAATGGTGTATGTATGCCCATCATTAGAAGTGGGTGAATGAAGGGAGGTATTCTAATGGTGGGCATACCCACCGATCAATCTCTTTTTTTCGTTCAGCCAACAGGCTGCATGGAAAAAAAAGAAGATTACAATACATGTCCAACAAGGACCAGCAACGTACTGGTATGTTGTTGGACTTTGAATGGTTATACCAGAATGATGCCTGTGGGTTTAGGTATCATCTTGGTATAATTCTTTTCAGCCGGCTTTCATGTAAAAGCAATCCTAGCGGCTAATTAGCCTCTGGACTGCTTTTACAAGCAGTGGGAAGGAATCCCCCCCCCCCCCCGATGTAAAAAGCGCCATTGGGAAATTGGGAAAGCGTTTTATCACACCGATCTTGGTGTGGTCAGATGCTTTGAGAGCAGAGTTTTTTTTTTTTTAAGTACCTGTCACTACCTGTTGCTATCATAGGGGATATTTAAATTCCCTGAGATAATAAAAATGATAAAAAATAAATAAAAAAGGAACAGTTTAAAAATAAAATAAAGCAAAATATAAATATAAAGCACCCCTGTCCAGACCTGCTTTTGCGCAAAGGCGAACGCAAGCGTCGGTCTGGCGTCATATGTAAACAGCAATTGCACCATGCATGTGAGGTATCACTGCGAAGGTCAGATCGAGGGCAGTAATTTTAGCAGTAGACCTCCTCTGTAAATCTAATGTGGTAACCTGTAAATGCTTTTAAAAATGTATGTAGTTTGTCGCCACTGCGCGTTTGTGCGAAATTTTAAAGCATGTTGTGTTTGGTATCCATGTACTCAGCCTAAGATCATCTTTATTTCATCAAACATTTGGGCAATATAGTGTGTTTTAGTGCATGAAAGTAAAAAAAAAGTGCATTCCCCCCCCCCCCCCCCCAGAAAAATCACTGCGCAAATACTGTTTGGAAAAAAAAAAATGCAACACGCACCATTTTAATCTGTAGGGCCTTTGCTTTCAAATATATATAATGTTTGGGGGTTCAACGGAATTTTCTTGCAAAAAAAAAAAAAAAAATAGGATTTTTGTACTCACCGTAAAATCCTTTTCTCTGACGTCCATGGACTGACACAGCGTCTCTTTACACTTTACCCGTGGGTTATATCCCTGCTTGCAGGAGAAGACCTAGGCAGAATGTGAAATGTTATACATACATTCTAAAAAGCCAGAGCTGAACAGCCCCGCCCAGGGGGGCGGTCCCTCCAGACATAACCCTCCCGCTGCAGTCAGCAGACCTCAGTTCGTAACAAAGCAGTACAAACCTTAAAAAGAAGGGTGGGTGCTGTGTCAGTCCATGGACGTCAGAGAAACGGATTTTACGGTGAGTACAAAAATCCTATTTTCTCTTAACGTCCATGGACTGACACAGCGTCTCTTTAAACTTTACCCGTGGTATGTCCCAAAGCAGTGTCAAGAGGGATGGGAGCAGTATAAATGGAAAACCAAAAACTTCACTCCAAACAAGGCAGAGCTCCTCAACGGAGGAGTTGCAACATCAAACAGCAGCCTGCATCCGAAGATGCAGTCACGCCACGGCCTCCGCCGTGGCGTTGTCAGACTGGATCCTGATGGAGCGCCCCTGTAATCTCTCTGACCACGAGGAGAGGCACAGCCTGATTGCCCGTATTTGATCGGTAAACGGGCTTCGTCGAGTCCAAAGCCCTTGGGCCGACAGGACTCCCCAGACTCCACCCCAGCCCGTCAGGCTGGCGTCCGTCGTGATCACCGTCCATTGGATGGGGAGGAACGATTTCGGGGACCTCAACCACCACGCCAGGGAAGCCCTGACCGGGTGACCAACCTGGATGTGAAGATCCAAGGACAACAGGGATTTGTCCCAAGTGGACAGTATCCGCACTGCAGACTGAAGCGTCAGCAACTTCTACGGAGGTAGGAATACCTTTGCCTCCAAGGAGTCCAGGATCAGACCTAGATACTCCAGACGCCGAGTCGGGACCAGGACCGACTTCTGAATGTTCAGGAGCCACCCGAAGTCCCTGAGGGACTGACTGACGATAGACACACTTTCTTCTAATTCTGAGCCACTGTCTGCTCTTAGAAGATCGTCCAGATAGCGAGGCATTGCCATCGTGGGCTGTCTCAGCAAGGCTAGAACTGGAGCCAGCACCTTGAACACCCTCTGTGCCGAGGCTAGGCCGAAAGGAAGAGCCACAAATTGATAGTGGACTTCGCCGATCGCAAAAGCGCAGAAACTTCTGGTGACTTGCGCAGATCGGAACATGCAAGTAGGCGTCCTTGATGTCCAACGACGCCAGAAAATCCCGATGGAGTGTAGCGATCACCGTGTGAATGGATTCCATGCGGAATTTTTGCACCTTCACGAAGGCATTCAGAGCCTTGAGGTCCACAGGATTGGCCGAACCGCGTCCTTTTTTGGGACAACAGATTCGAGTAGAACCCCTGAAACCTCTCCTGCGACGGAACCGGCACAATCACTCCGGACCTGATCAAATCCTGTACAGCCCCAAAGAGGGCTGCCCGACAGGCAGGAAGGAGATTTGAGGGAAAGAATCTGTCTGGGGGCCAGGAACGGAACTCTATCCTGTATCCTGAGGTGACCACCTCGCACACCCACTGGTCGGAGATCCGGGAGGTCCACCGATCCGGGAACCTGCGAAGTCGTCCCCCACCCCAGAGTCGGGTGGGGGCAAGGACTTCATGCGGAGGCGGGCTTGGGAGCCGGCTTGTTCGGTTTACGCACCCAAGGGTGCTTGTGTCCACCAGCCGCACTGTTGTCAGTCTGGGAGGGCTTACCCGTGGACTGACGAAAAAATTTGATTTTTGTACTCACCGTAAAATCCGTTTCTCTGACGTCCATGGACCGACGCAGCTCTCATACTGATTACATGTGGGTATATGTCCCTGCTCGCAGGAGAAGACCTAGGCAGAATGTTAGAGGTTAAAACATTCTGGAACAAGCCAGAGCTGAACAGCCCCGCCCAGGGGGGCGGTCCCTCCTGACATTACCCTCCCACCTGCAGCTAGCAGCCTCAGTTCGTAACAAAGCAGTACAAACTTAAAAGGAAGGGTGGGTGCTGCGTCGGTCCATGGACGTCAGAGAAATGATTTTACGGCGAGTACAAAAATCCTATTTTCTCTTATCGTCCATGGACTGACGCAGCTTTCATACTGATTACATGTGGGACGTCCCAAAGCAGTATAAGAAAAGGGTGGGAGCAAAAAAAATAAGGAACAACAAAAACTTCACTCCAAACCAGCAGAGCCCCTCAACGGAGGAGTTGCAACATTAGACAGCGGCCTGCAACACTTTGCAGCCGAAAGAAGCAGCCACATCAACCTTGTAGAACTTTGAAAAGGTATGAACGGACGACCAGGTCGTCGCCTTGCACACTTGTGCAACCGACGCTTGATGTCGGAAGGCCCGGGAAGCACCAATTGCCTTGGTGGAATGCGCCGCAACCGGAAAGGGAGGCGCCTGCCCCTTAAGGGCATAGGCCTGTATGACGGGCTGCCTGATCCACCTAAAGACGGTGGCAGACGACACCGCTCGGCCCTGTTTTGGACCAGACACAGATTTCCGAATGGAAACCGTAGCAGACAGGTACACTCGTAAGGCTTGTACCCATCTTAATGTATGAAGCGCAAACTCTCAGGGATGCGATGGGTGAGGACACAAGGACGGAAGAACAATGTCCTTCTTAAGGTGAAAGGCCAAGACCATCCTTAGAAAAGAAGGATGGTCGTGGCCGCAACACCAACATATCCTTATGGAGGACCAAGTAAGGAGACTTGCCAGACAAGGCCGCCAACTCAGACACCCGAAGCAATGGCCACTAAGGCCAACTTCCGGGACAAGGTCAAGAGAGGAATCTCTCTGATATTCTCAAAGGGATGTTCTTGAAGAACCGAGATGCATCAAAATCAGATCCCAAGTAGGGAGAGGAGGCTTGACAGGGGGGATCACATGGCGAACCCCCTGCACAAAAGGTGCTAATCAAGGAATGGGCCGGTAGCGGTCGTTGAAAAAGACAGCCCGGGCCGAAATCCGACCCTCAAAAAAAAGGTATTCAAGGCCAGCTTTTGGGTCACACCACGCTGTAAGAACAGCAAAATCCTGGGAACGGAATACATCCGAGGATGCCACTCAAGTTCCTCGCACATAGCGATGTAAGCCTTCCAGGTACGGTGAGATCTTTCTGAAGGAAGATTCCCGTGTCAACAACATAGAAGAGATGACCGAATACGAGAGAACTCGGTCCTTTAGCACCTGGCTTTAAATAGCCATGCCATTAAAGCCAAGGACTGTAAAGCAGGATGAAGAATGCTCTGCGAAGCCGGCGAGGCAACAACAGTAGCAGAGGGTAAGCATATATCAGGCGATACTGCCCCCATGGGCTTCCAGCGTGTCTGACGCATCCGCCCAGGGGTCCCTGGACCTGACCACGATCTTGCCACCTTGCGAGTGAGTCGAGAGGCCACAAGGTCCACTTCCGGTGCCCCACCTCCGGTAAAGAAGGTGGAAACACCTCTGGATGCAAGGACCCTTCGCCTGCAATGCACACGGCCGACAGGACCGTCTTGCAGTGAGATGTATGAAAATCCCAAAGAGACTCCGCAATGTATCGGAGAAGGGAGGCCCCAGTGTACAGGGTGCCTCAAATGTTGGCCAATAAAGGCAACTTGACGGAACTTCCCTAGAAACTCGGTCAGACTAGTACCTCAGCCTCCACAGGTGGCGCAAACCCACCCCGGCACAGAGACCCTAAAGGCTAAAGCAGTTGTAGTGCACCTGCTAGACGACTGATGGATGAAGCAGAGGCTTTTGCCCAGTCATTGAGCTACAAAAAACGCCAGAGACGCAGCCACCAACGGGCATATTGCTAACCTCAGCCTGGCGAACACAGTCCAAGCCAGCGCTTCTGATCACCACTGAAAGCAGGTAGAAAGTGATACCCCTGAAACCAGGGATCCTTGTGACAATGCTCCATCCAGCAGCTACCCATGGATAGGTGCTGATTGTGCAAACACATAGTTTATACTATGTATTGCGTCAAACGCACAAATGGAGAGTGTGGGAGGAAACCCACCCAGCCACAAAGAGCATAATACCACCACATACGGCGTATGTAGTTTAGTATTTGTGGATAAACCTATTAAACGCGTATATACTGTGCCAGCGACGAAGGCACGCACATCATCGGGGCCTGGACGTAAACCAGCCACGCAGATTGCGTACACAACCATGTAGGTATGTTAGCCTGCGAATAAACAAATTGCACATGTTTATACTGTGCATAGTGCTGAGAATGCACACACCATTGGAACGCAGGGGAGAAACCTGAGCACCCGGATGAAACCCATGCAGACTGCTTACGCATACCGTGTATGGTATTATAGTATGTGTGCTAAACATTTTGCACAAGCCCATGTGTGCATAGCACCGAAGGCACGCACACTGTTGGCGCGTGGGAGGAACCGAAGTACCCCACGCATACTCAGAAAATGCAATACCTACAGCTACTGTAAATGTATTTAGTGTAGTTTATAGACATAATGTGTATGTTTTCATACCGTGTATTGCACCAAAGGCATGCATGTCATGTAGCGTGGGCGGAAACCCACGCAGACTGCGAAGACATACCGGGTAGGTATGTTAGTATGTGGATATCCAATCGCACAAATTTAGACTGTGCATAGCGCCGAAGCGCCCATACCAATGGAGTGTGGGAGGGAACCGGAGTACCTGGAGGAAAACCACACAGACTACATACACATACCCTGAAGGTATTATAGCATGCGTGATAAACATTGAACATGTTTAACTGTGCAGAAGGCCAAAGGCGCACATACTGTCAGCGCGTGGGAGGAAACCGGAACACTCGGGAAAACTCCACGCAGACAGCACACAGATACCGTGTAGTAATGATAGCATGTGAATCAACATATTGCACATATTTATGCTGTGCATTTCCATTGGAGCGTGGGGGGAAACCGGAGTACCCGGAGGAACCCCACGCAAACAGTATACCCATACTGTAAACATGTATAATATGTGCAATAAACATATTGAACATGTCTATACTGTGCAGAGAGCCGAAGCGCACATACCATGAGAGTGCTGGAGGACACCGGAGCCCCCGCCAACCCAGAGAGTATAATACATACATATACTGTGAATGTATCTGGAGTCGTGCATAAACATATTTTGTACGTTTATATCATGTATGGCACTGAAACACAGCATTGGAACGTGGGGACAGCCACGCAGACACAGAGACCAATAACACATACATACACTGTAAATGTATGCAGTGTAGAGGTACAGGATGAGTTTAAATTATGGCGCAGAGGCGCATAATCTTCTCTGTATCATTCCAACCTGCTTGACTGTGCTGCTGAAGCAGCATGCAGGTAACAAGTAACCTCTGATCCTCAGACCGTGTGTGTGTCAGAGCTCAAATCATTCCCCAGGAAATGGCGGGAAAGGTTACCTCAGGTATCACACAGAAGGCTCACAGGGATTAGAGACATAAATGAATAAAGTCCTCCCTCATCCATGCTGCTTTTGAGGCAGCGTGTGAGGAAAACAGTGCGGAAACTGTGTAAAAGAAAAGCTTGTCACAGCAATTCCAGCCTGAGAGTGTTTCTCACATTATCAATGAGATCACTTACAAGCGCCCTGTCATTCACTGACACAGAACTGGAGTCTTCCTCACAAGGGAATGTCCTGTTCATAAACATTAAATATTCAGGAGGTAGGGTCCTGAGCATAGTAGCTAGGCCCATATCTGGCTCAGAGCACTCCTTCACTAAAGATTTTTGTGGGGGGGGAGGGGGCTTATAGCTCCTTTTGCTCACACACCGCTTCCATTCTGACAGGAATGATTCCAGGACTGCTGACAACTGGTCCATAAGGACTGCAGGTGCAGGAAACACATGAACAGGTTTAACTGTGCAGCACTGCCAATTGCCCCAGGCAAGTATGGAGAGCAGGTGTATCAGACTCCATAAACGCCACCCTCAGACCTTATACACTATACAGTGAATATACAGTCCACCCACTGGCTACGCTGAGGCTGAGGAGGGGATACCCGGGAGGACCCACCAACCCTTAAGGACCGCTCAGTCTGTGAGATTGTGAGGGGATTCGCGCCGCCAGAAATAAATGCGCGGCGGCCACAAGAAAATGGCCGCCGGCCGCAGCTATAACTGCGCCACTGAACGCCAAGCGCAAAATTCAAAGCTCTAATGCGCGCCAATGGCGCACGCAATAACCACCTCAAACAGCGCCAATGGCGCACGCAATAATCACCTCACACACCAGAAAAAACTGCAGACATGAGCGCCCAGCCAGGCCAGAGTGACCCCCAAGCACCCCACAGCACAGCACCAGTACAGGGTGCAGAGAGCAGCATAACAGGGGGGAGACAGGGAGAAACCCCCACACACAGAAAACACAGCCAGCATGTACTCACCTGCAGTAGGAGAGACTACTTACCCGTCCCTTTCAGGGACCCACTGGCTTATTTCAGACAGACCTATCACAGAGTCGTACTGCGTAGCTGTCGGCCCGGTCCACCGCGAGAGATACAGTCAGTCAAGTACTGTTCAATCTTGAGAGGACCGCGGGAGCATGAAAGCAACCCGGCCACCCCTGGAGCCATGGGGTATGTCGTGAACTGAGTCTCACGCACACAAGGCGAGGATCAGCATGCTCGATGGTCGGACAGGGAAGACTACGAGGATACTAGTGTACCCAACCTGTTGCCCAGCCGACAGTTGATTGAAGGTCTCAAAAATAAAATTCCCAAAGGAATAAAAAACCAAAAGTAAAATCTGCCAGGAGACTGGCTCCTGAGAGCCACGTCTTCTTCTGCTAGGCAGAAAAAAACAAACAGGCTGCTAGCTGCAGGTGGGAGGGTAATGTCCGGAGGGACCGCCCTCCTGGGCGGGGCTGTTCAGCTCTGGCTTGTTCTAGAATGTTTTAACCTCTAACATTCTGCCTAGGTCTTCTCCTGCAAGCAGGGACATATACCCACATGCAATCAGTATGAGAGCTGCGTCGGTCGATGGACGATAAGAGAAAAAACTTTTTGCTGGAAAGGAAGGACCCGGTTTACGGCGGGTCTCCTTACCCTTGATAGTAAGAGGAAGAAGAGTGCTTTTACCTCCCGTGACATCCTTGATGTCATCCAGAACAGCACCGAAAAGTCTACCACCCTTAAATGGCAGATCCGTCAGGAGCTTTAGAGGCTAGGTCAGCAGACCAGCATTTCAACCAGATAGGACGACGCAATACCACTGCAGAGACAGAGGCCCTGGATATTAAAAAAGGGGCTGCGTCCAACGTGGCGTCGCACACATAAATCAGGCCCTGCACCATCTGGTGGGCCAGAGCAATAGTGTCTGGAGGAAGATTATGCTCCTGCACAGACTGGTGCAAAATTTTTGCCCATTCCGTGAGTGTCTGAGACACAAGGGTCGCCGCTACAACAGGCCGTAGGGCGGATCCCAACAAGGCAAACATGGCTCTGCTCACCACTTCTGACCTCCTGTCAGTGGGGTCCTTAAATGCAGGAGTTCCCTCCATCGGGAGAGTGGTGGCCTTGTTCAATCAGGCGACTGGAGGGTCGACCACTGGGGGAGAAGCCCACCTTTTTAAGTAAGGCGTCGTCAAAGGAGTATCTGATAGACAAACGCAGCGGGACCATAAAAGTCTTCTGCGGCTTTTCCCAGACCTGATCAATGAACTGGTCAAAGAAAGGTGCATATGGAAAAACCTTTTTAGAAGGCTTGGCCTTAAAAGAACCAGAGGAGACTGCCTCCGCCTGAGGTTCTGCAGCCGCAGCATCCAGCTTGAGAGTGTCTCTCACAGCATCAATGAGTTCACCAACAAGCGCCCTGTCATTTACTGACTCAACTGGAGTCTTCCTCACAAGGAATGTCCTGTTCAAAACCATCAAAATATTCAGAGCTAGGGTCCTGAGCGGTAGGTGGCTAGGCCCATATCTGAATCAGCGCACCCCCCTTGTGGAGATAAAGTGGGGAGAGGTCGCTTTTTTGCTCCCTTGTGCTCGCACACCGCTTCCATCCTGGTCAGAAATTATTCCAGGACTGCCGACAACTGGTCCATAGGGACCGCAGGTGCTGGAGCACTGCCCGTTGCCTCTGACATGCAAGGGGAAGCTGGTGACACTGACTCCATACTGTCCCTCTCTGAGACTCCTCAGAAAAAATGTCCACCCATAGGCTGTGCTGACTGAGTAGGGGAATGCCCAGGGGACTCACCAACCCGGACCGCTCGGTTCCGCTGCCTTGTCTCTCTGCGCCGCGCTGTATCAGCGTGAGTGAGCTGAGAGGAGAGCGAGGAGATTCGCGCCGTTCCCAGCAGCGATAGAGGCCAAACAAGTGTTTGAAAAGCATGTGGCTTCAAGAAAATGGCTGCCGCAATGTGCTCAGGCGATCCACAGCAAGATGGCCGCCAGGAGAGACTACTTACCCATCCCCTGAAGGACCCACTGGTGTGTTCCTGACAGGACTATCACAGTGCGGTACTGAGTAGCTGTCGGCCCGGTCCACCGCCAAAGATACAGCAGGACTGTTCAATCTTGAGGATCGCGGAGCATGAAAGCCCACCGGCCACCCCTGGAGTCGTGGGGCATGTTGTGGAGTCTCACGCACACAAGGCGAGGATCAGCACGCTTGATGGTCGGACAGGGAAGACTACGAGGATATCTTGTACCCAACCTGTTGCCCAGCCGACAGTTAATAGGTCTCAAAAATAAAAAAAATCCAAAAAGGAATAAAAATAGGTCAGGAGACTGGCTCCTGAGAGCCACGTCTTCTGCTAGGCAGAAAAAAAAAACTGAGGTCTGCTGACTGCAGTGGGAGGGTTATGTCCGGAGGGACCGCCCCCCCTGGGCGGGGCTGTTAAGCTCCTGCAAGCAGGGACAAAACCCACGGGTAAAGTGTAAAGACACTGTCAGTCCATGGACGATAAGAGAATGTATGTTTTCATGTAAACAAAGTGTCAGAAAGGGCTTTGTCTTCAAGTGGTTAGAAGAGTGGATGATGTGTGACATAAGCTTCCTAATGTTGTGCATAAAAATGCCAGGACAGTTCAAAACCCCCCCAAATTACCCCATTTTGGAAAGTAGACACCCCAAGCTATTTGCTGAGAGGCATGTAGAGTTCATGGAATATTTTATATGTTGACACAAGTTTTTTTTTGCACAAAGTTGTCACTAAATGATATATTGCTCAAACATGCCATGGGCATATGTGGAATTACACCCCAAAATACATTGTTGCTTCTCCTGTGTACGGGGATACCACGTGTGAGACTTTTTGGGAGCCTAGACGCGTACGGGACCCCAAAAACCAAGCACCGCCTTCAGGCTTTCTAAGGGTGTAAATGTTTGATTTCACTCCTCACTGCCTATCACAGTTTGAGGCCATGCAATGCCCAGATGGCAAAAAAAAACAAACAAAAACAAAATGACCCCATTTTGGAAAGTAGATACCCCAAGCTATTTGCTGAGAGGTATGGTGAGTATTTTGCAGATCGCTTTTTTTGTCACAAAGTTTTGAAAATTGAAAAAAAAAAAAAAATATATATTTTTTTCTTTCTTCATTTTCAAAAACAAATGAGCTGTAAAATACTCACCATGCCTCTCAAATAGCTTGGGGTGTCTACTTTCCAAAATGGGGTCATTGGGGGGGGTTTGTGCGATTTTGGCATTTCATGGCCTTCGAAACTGATAGGTAGTGAGGAGTGAAATCAAAAATTTGTGCCCTTAGAAATCCTGAAGGCGGTGCTTGGTTTTCAGGGTCCCGTACGCGGCTAGGCTCCTAAAAAGTCCACATGTGGTATCCCCGTACTCAGAAGCAGCAAAATGTATTTTGGGGTGCAATTCCACATATAACCATGGCATGTGTGAGCAATATATCATTTAGTGACAACTTTTTGTAATTTGTTTTTTTTAGTCTTTATTCAATCACTTAGGACAAAATTTTTTTTAAATATTCAATGGGCTCAACATGCCTCAGCAATTTCCTTGGGGTGTCTACTTTCGAAATGGGGTCATTTGGGGGGGGGCACCTCAATAAATGAGATAGGTAGTCAAATTAAAAGCTGTGTAAATTCCAGAAAATGTACCCTAGTTTGTAGACGCTTTAACTTTTGCGCAATGCTTATTTACATTTTTTTTTTTTTTTTTACTAAAGACATGTTGGTTGAATACATTTTGGTCTAAATGTATGACTAAAATGGAGTTTATTCGATTTTTCTTATAACAAGTAGAAAAAAATAATTTCTCCAAATTTTCGGCCTTTCTCCGTTTATATCACAAAAAAAAAAAAAAAAAAAATCGCAGAGGCAATCAAATACCATTAAAAGAAAGCTCTATTCGTGGGAAGAAAAGGACGCAAATTTTGTTTGGGTACAACATTGCATGGCCGCGCAATTAGTTAAAGCAGCGCAGTGCCAAATTGTAAAAACATCTCTGGTCTTTATGCTGCGTATTGGTCCGGGGCTTAAGTGGTTAAATGAGGATGGCTTTTAAATTACTTGATGCTTTAAGTCTCACAGCATCAATGTCCAGTTTTATTTGTAGAAGAGATTGCTAAAGAAAGTTTATAACCCGAAGATTTTCTGCTTTTTTCCAAAAACGTTTAGTTGATAAACTGTACCAAACAAGCCAATGACGACTCACCTTTAGAAATTGTTAAAGCTGGGGACCACTGTGATCTGAGAATATCAAGACAAATGCTGCCATTGCTGTTGATATTTGGATGGTAGATTCTTGTTGTAAACGCAACCTGCTCAGATAAATGGTAATAAAGATGCATGATTAGGCAGTTTAGGGCTCATTCACAACAAGAATTTAATGGGAGAACTGATGTAGTCCAGCTTACTTTTACAATAGAAAAAGCAATGGTCTTATGACCAGAAACCACTGGATGGGAGCTAAAATAAGAAATGCATCAGCGATAAAGCACAAGCATTAACATACACCAATCAGAAATAACATTGTGAACACCCAACTAATATTGAGTGGGTCCCCCTTTTACTGCCAAAAAAGCCCTGACCTGTTCAGGCATGAACTCCACTAGACCTCTGAATGTATGCTATGGTATCTGGCACCAAGCAATTAGTAGCAGATCCTTTAAGTTCTGCAAGTTGCGAGGTGAGGCTTCCATGGATCGGACTTGTTTCTTCCAGCACATCCCACAGATGCACGATAGGGTTGAGATCTGGAGAATTTGCAAACCAAGGCAACACTTCAAACTCCTTAACATGAGGCTATACAGCCCCATACGCAGCAAAGTCCATTTTTTTCTGCTTTCAATACGTCAACTTGAGGGCCTTGATGTTCAATTGCTGCCTAATAAATCCCACCCACTTTCAGGGGCCATTGTAATGAGAAAATCAATGTTATGCACTTTACTTATCAGGGGTCAAAAACGTTATGGATGAATTGGCGTATATTGCAAGTCAGACTTAATTGCATTTGTAAAAAAATATATATATAAAAAACACCACACACTTAATACAGTTTAAAAAGTAGTATGTGCACACTGCCTGCTGTACAAGCACAGTGCAGTACCTCAGCATCCAAGCATAACTTACTGATACAATTACAGCAATTATATCACCAGAAGAAGCCGAGCTGAAGATGGCAGGGTGACTGCACTGGGCTCTGAACTGCCAGAGCACAATAACAGAGCCCATTCACACTTACCGCAACAATAAACTGCAGCAGTTTAGTGTGCAGGCAGCTATCAGTTTTGGACTGCAGTGATATGCAAGCGATGCGATATGTGCATTTTGTTTTCTTTCAGAAAATTTCAGTTATTTCATTTATGTACAAAGTGACATTCACATGGCAGCGGCAACATCCAGTGAGGGCCATTATGCATGTCTGAATTTTAATTGCACCTCACTGCACTATATCCTCTAGACTACAATGTAGTGAGAACTGGGCATATAGAAAACCATTGTTTATGTGGCCTCGCAGCAACTCTAGTATTCAGTGTGGGAAAATGTGCAGTCACTGCTCTAGTGCGAACATGCCCTTCAGCCTGCAATAATGTGCAAGTAGGTTGTACAAACTCACACTATGGCAAGAACATATTTAAAATTCCACTTCAATACATGAAGGGCTTAGTCACACATATGCATTTATCCTTCGGATCTGTTAAGTCACACTTTGCAGTGCACTCTGGATTGAACATGCATCAAAACACCACACCAGAATTGTTTTTTTTTAATTAAGTCAAAAAAACAAACACACACACCTTAACGATCTGGGAAAAAACGAAAGTAGCAAATGTACATTATAAATGCCACATTTTTTATTTTATTTTTTTATAAAATGACCTCATGTTAATTCTCAGATCGCAAAAAGTGAAGCGCTCAAAAGACAACTGAAACAAACAAGCATATTAAAAAAATAAAAAAAATAAACACATGCAAAAACTAGCATGACTCATTAGAAAATATAAATGAAATTATGAACTCTACATACTTTTGGAGGTTTGAAGGGGTAGTCTGTTGGAAAATGAATAGTCAAGAAAAATACACCGCCTTGATATGGACTGTCATTCTATGAGAAGAAAATAATAAAACAAAAACAGGTTTTAGGTACTGGGATAGTCCATTCAACTTTCAAAAATATTGTAAGTGAACCTATGCTTTCACCATGCAACTTAAAGATCTTACTATAAAAAGACATCTGTTGCCTAGGACAGAAAAAAAAAAAAAAGGACTAGCCGTTTCTCAAATAACTTCCTCACTCCACTCCCTTGCCACCTAAAATACTCCTGTTCTCCTCCTACCCAAGCATTCTGTTGACGTCCCCTATAAATCCATCTCCTCCCCCCTTTTGTCACAGGTGAGCCCCAAGGCCGAGCCTCTGAACGCTTTCATATCTCTAACCTGATACAATGCAAATCTCTCCACTCCTAAGTTCGCCCCTTCAGCCTCCCTGCTCCATCAAGTCTTCAAACCTGACCTCCATGTTTACTGTAACTGGAAATGTTGTAAACCTCACACATGAAATCTGAACAAAGCACATTTTTATAGTTTCTGCCTCACTCCAGAGCACCGATTGTGATTTCTGTCCGCTGCCTTATTCCACCGCTATCAGAATGACTCACTTGTGACAAGTTTTCCTGACACCAAGAGAAAAAAGGCGACGGGGAGGGACTTCCAGCACACAGCCTGTGATCGACAACCTCATCTCCACACAGCGCTGTGTACTATATGTAGCTTAGGCTACATACAGTAGGGGTGTTGGATAAAAATCGCAGCACCACGATTCAGACGTTCAAGATGCTGCGAGTCGGCCGAATCTATCGGATGTCACCCGTCGCTCTTCCTCCACTGGCAATACAATCAGACTATTTCAGAATTCCTGTTCGTGGACTTGGGGGGGGGGGGGGGGTGTTCTGCTGCTCAGTGTTTCTCTCCCCCCCCCCCCAACCCCCCTTCGGTGCCTCCAGTGAACCCTCTCCTTATGTCAGGTCTCATCGAGAACCTCCCCCCTGCACTGGCTTTCATTTAATCAGCTGACTTTCTGCTTCAGTGAAGGGGGCCTTTATCCACCATGCAGGCTCTGCCTCTGTTTTCTGCTGGAGAGGTGGCCACCAAGTAATCCAGTTCTCCACTCCTGGGATGCAGACTGCAGAGATCACTGAACAGTGATTTCCCATCCATAAGATTATCTGGCTTGCATACTGCTTTGAGACTGCATGACTCTTGGTGCCCCCTCGATGTTTGATGGCATTGTCGGATTGAACCCCAATTGCGTGTCCTTGCAATAGGGAGTAGAGTGTTGCAGAGCCACACGTATTTCTCTGAACTCCAGGATGTTGATGGGAGCTTAGCTTCCACCAATGGACTGGAACACTTCTCCCCAGCCTGGGGATCCACCAAGCTAGGAAAATGCTTTATCTTGCTTGACAGGAGTATGGGTAGGCTGAGAGAAGGTGCATGTTTGTTCCAGCTCGGAAAGGTCTCAAATGAAACTGGGCGAATTGTACAGCCTTGAAAAGAGGCCATTAGATGTCAAATCTCAAGTGGGCTCTGAGAAAAAAAACAATTTTCTTCAATATAAACCTGAGCCTGGAATGGGTTTAGGACTGGACCCAAATATTCTATGTGAAGTCGAAGCTGGACAGCAGATTTTTTTTAAAAACATTCATCCAACCAAAAGGCCACAAAAGGAGAAGAGTCCTTCAACATGGAAGATGTTTCAAAAGTAGGACTTGTGAGTGAGGTAGGGTTATAGTGAAGGCGCCCATAGGGCATGTCGTTTAAAGCTTTGGCAGTGTCCAATCACCTGAAAAGTAGGAGTCTATAACCCAGGGTCTATGAACAGTGGCCTGTATGATTAAGATATTTACATTTTTTACTTAGCCAGTGCTCGGTCCCATAAGGACTCGTATAGGCGGTGAGTAGGCAAGTGCTGCCAAGCAAAGACTAGTGTATAGGCGTGTGTCCACAGTAGAGGGCATTTGGCATGGAAGGGTAAATTCTCTGCAGCTTCTGCTTCAAAAATCAGGGTCCTCCATACTTTTCCTCATAATATCCTCAAGGAAAGGAGGCTCAAATTCTGAATCTGGAACAAGATTGGGGGAATAGACCTGTAGCATTTCTGGTCTCTGGAAACCAAAGGTTCTGGAAGAGCAGAGAGTGTTCCAAGAAATTCAGGCAATGGCAGAGAAATTTACTTGTCAAACAAGCCTCATACTGCAGGCCTCAGAGGGAACAAAAGTCTGATAGATAACGGGAGTAGTGTCATAGGACATTGGTCCGGGACAAGGGAACAGCTATCATCCTGAGCTGTATTTAAACTAGTTTCCTGTAGGATGTCTATAAGAACACATGATATTTGGTCTTTGTCCCAGCTCCCTTGCACACGTGATCTTCCATTGCAAAGTGAGGGGATCCCCAATTATGGAGCGCAAAATGGATGGGGTTAGGCACGTTTGGTATAACTCAGGTGCTGACCATGTCCCCGTGACTGTGTGCCTGTAAAACAGGGCAGCAGGAGTGCAGAAACATGCCGTTTGCATTCCCAGCATAAAAGGTGGGAGGGAAGGAGTCATCTAGACAGGGTGACAGGAAGAGGAGTGTATGTCAATGCAGGCAAACAATGAAGGAAAACTGAATGATACACATGGTACTTCAGGAGCAGAAGTGGTGGTGTACTTCCTCTAGGCTGAACGGCATCAAAGAGTACCAAGTGCTGCCCAGGTCAACAATCTGTTCCAATAGCCCTAAACCCTTCCACGGTAAAGCCAGCAGTGGCAGGAAATTTTGAAAGCTCACACATGGGTACCAACCTGTTCGCTCTCGATGCTCCAGCCTTACCCATCAAGTCTTTCAGGAGATGGGTCACACCAGAGAATGCCACAGCTCCGGAGCCTAAAATTACTCTGCAGCCAACTCACACAATACAGTAAAGTGCTACAAAAGGTCACATTCTATGCTAGACTAGCAAAAACAGACTTCAGCAGAACTGAGGAAAAAGGCATCCAATGTGGTAGGACACCAGGAAAAAAAAAAACAGTACGATTGCAGACAGGTTTATACAGGGGAACGGCTTCAACTTTGCTTGCCAGTGTAACAACCTCTCCCAGGAGACAGTGGAACCAAAAAATTCCTGAATTCTTGTCTCGCTTAAGGACAAGAAAAACATCCTTTTACTTAAATTCAGCATAACAGAATTTTGTCAACATTTTAAAATTTTCAATCCATTCAGGCATCTGACGTACAAACCTTTGCATGAGCAGCTTTATCTTGTGCATGGACCTACTACACAAGTATAACACACTCACTGTACCAAAAAAATAAATAAAGCAGACTACTGGTTTACCTTGTTGTCGCTTGTAATTGGCCAAACTTTCAACACATACATTATAATATATATATATATATATATATATATATATATATATATATATATAGATAGATAGATAGAGATATAGAGAGAGAGAATAGTTAGAATTTGGTTATTTAATTGCGCAAACATTTAATACTCACGGGTCCCATAATTGTTGCTTGCCAGTGAAACACTAAGGAGAGAGAAAAAAAAAAAAAAAAAAAACATTAAAAAAATATATAAATATGGTAACCACTAGTTTGGGCATAAAGCCCAAAAGACCTGTTTAAAAAAAAAAAGACACCCATTACAATACTAATGAATTTACTTCCACCGCAGGATAAACATTCTCTCCACTCACACATACATCACATCAAGGTAGCTGGCCTTCCATAGCACTGTATATATGCACATCTGTGTGTGCCAAGTGCACTCAATAGCATACCCTGTGCATGGAGGCTGTGCTGACACTGACCGTTTAGGGTCTTCTACTAATAATTGGGAGCCAGGAGAATGGCATTTGATCACATGATCTGTCACAGCCTTTGATCATGAGCTGAAAAACTGCCCCTTGTAATCCCAATGGTCCCTTACCAAATTAGCTGCTCTCTGGACACATCCGACAGCCATGATAGCAACCAAGGCAGCCATTGTGCAGGAGAGATCTAAAAGGGATTTCCTTGGTGTCAAAAGGGTGGATAGAACCAAGATTAAGGACCCAAGGATTTAAGTTTGGAGAGCCTTTAACCCTTTTGCTGGGGGAGAGGGGGGATTTATATTTCTTTAAAAAAAAAAACCCCAAAAAAAAAAAAAAAAAACACAGGAGTTCGTATAAAGATATGCAAGTTATTTGAGCAGCAGGAGCGGGTCATGAGCTGAGCTGACAGGCAGAGAGGGGGAAGAGAGCACAGAGGAGATAGAGAGGCTGCAGATGACGGAGGCACGTAAAAATGATCACGGTGTCAGGGCTCAGCAGCCATGCAATACTGTGGCCAGTTTACAAAGGGGAGGGTATAGCCAGGTTTTACAGGGGGGCAAATGACACTGCACAAGAACTGTGCTGTATAAAATACTTTAAAAAAAGGCACAGCATCTTTTTTTGGGGGCCAACGCTTTAATTACTATCTATCCAGGTCTAATTACTTTAAGTCGACCCTATAGCAATTTTACTACTACAGGGCATTAGCTATACGCCACATCACACAATATACCACATGATCAAAAACTTCTGGGTAGGGGGCGCGCAAACGCACCCCCAGCTTGCTTCTGCCTTGACTACACACAGTGAAAGCTGATCGGCAGGTGCAGGATAGCAGAGGGCCTCCTGCACCCACCGATCGTCAGGTAGCGACACAGAACTGCAATCTGCCTATGTAAACAAGGCAGATCGCACTTCTGACATGAAGGGAAGGAGTTTGAATAAATTCCATCTCTTCCCCTAGTTAAAGCACCTCACACATAGTAAAAAATAAAAAAAAAACACTGGCTAGGCACAGTTAACCCCTTTGATTGCCCCTGATGTTAACCCATTCCCAGCCAGTGTTATTGGTACAGTGACCTTGCCCATTTTTAGCCCTGATCACCATTAGTGTCACCAGTCCCCAAAAATTGACAAATGCAATATTGCAGTCCCACTATAAGTCATTGATCACCAATATATACAATACGCACGCACACACACACACTTATTAGGGATGCATCGAAATTTCGTCCGAAAATGGCCCTTTGCCGCAAAGATAAATCTAGCCATTAATAGCGCCGGAAAAGGGACGGGGCCCCGCCCCTGGTGCCGCCCAGTACAGGGGTGACATTCTGGAGCTCTCCTCTCCTACAAGGCGGCTGAAAGTGCTCTATGGAGGAAAGCTGTCAGCGCACACACACCGCGTTAAGGAGCAGCTTGTCAGTATGATCAGCGGGAGGAGCATTATCAGTGTGCAGCGCTGTGGGGGTTAAGAGTGCAGGACTACTTGTTTGACATACTGTTGGAAACAGTGAGCCCGCTCGCTTCACCGAGTGGGCTGTTTCTAACAGCATGTCAAGCAACAAGTCCTGCACTCTTAACCCCCGCGGCGCTGCACATCGATAATGCGCCTCCTGCTGATCATACCGACAGGCTGCTCCTTAACGCGGTGTGTGCCGACAGCTTTCCCCCATAGATAAGCAAAGCCAAGAACGCTGCCCCTCTTACTGACATACTAAGGCAGGCTGCAAATGGACACTGGAAGGCTGCATTTGAAGGAACCTGGTGAGGCTGCATTGATCTCCTGTATCACATCTGCAGTCTGGCTATCTCCTGTATAAAAATTTTTTTTTTTAATTTTCGGCACCAAAAAAAATATAAATAAATCACTCGTTTGGTTTGCACAGAATTTATAGCGTCTACAATCAATATATTTATATTGGGATTTTGTTTACCAAACTACATATTGGCCTAAATATGAAGAAATTTTACTTTAAAAAGTTATTGGATGCAGTTTATAGAAGTAAAAAAATTATCCGCTAAATGGTTTGTAGAGAAAACAAACAAAAAAAAAAACACCACACAAACACAGAGGTGATCAAATACCACCAAATTTTATTTGGGTAAAGCATTGCATGACCACACAATTGTCAGTTAAAAAGCAACGCAGTGCCATATCTCCAAAAATGGCCTGGTCATGAAGGGGGGGGGGGGTGAAATCTTCCAGAGGTCAAGTGGCTATTGCTGTGAAAGTTTCCCCCCCCCCTCGCTCATTAACATACTGCTAAAACTTTGTAGAAGTACTGCTTGGACCTTGAAAAAAGGTGCACGTCCACAAAAGCTGGTCCTGAAAATTTGTGTTTGTGCAAATAAAAACTGCCACAGACAGTACTCCATTGTTTTTCCCACAATCCAGGTAATTAACCAAGCATTATAATGATGCGAGAAGCTGTTGGGAGCGACATGCACCGCATTACCTTTTTTATATATCAAACTGTCACAGACCCCGCTAGGTCAGAGCCAGCATACTGGATGTGAGCCATCAAGACAACGCATATCCTTCTCTGCCCATGCAGCGATTACACTATACAAAGACTGTAGGGTTACCACTCTGAGCAGAGGGTGAGGACAGACAGATGGGCTCCCGCTGCTGTCTCAGCCAATGAGGGAGAGTCCCCATACAGCCAAGACCATTGTGAACATTGCTGGATCGAGTGTGGGTGAGAAAAAAAAAGGGGGGGGCGTGGCTTGGACATGAGACAGTGAGGACACGTCTCATGTGAGCTCCAGCGCTGGCACTTATTTAATCTGCTTTATTGACAGCCTATAGTATCCGAACTCTTATGGCAGGCATGGGACGGAGAACAGGGAAGACTCAGCCTAAAAAGGGCAATCCTGCGAACACCATCAGGCGATTCCTCGCCGTGGAGTCGGAGGACTTTCCTGAATCGGATGGCCTAGGCCGGTCGCCTCATGGGTCGAGCGCGGGCTCCGCCCCCTGACACAGGCCTAACACCAGACACCAGTCTCCAGTATCCTCTGGCGGCTCGGGAAGCCCGGTCAGACGCTCGGGAATAGCAGAAACTGTGAACCTTCCCACTACAGCCGACCTTGCCTCTATGCTGCTGGGCTTGGGAAAAATAATTAAAAAAGGAGGTCTCGGCAGTACGGGCAGATCTCGCACAGGTTCTGGAACAAGTAGAGGACTCGGAGCAGCGTCTTGATCGTCACGTGACGGCCATTAGGGACTTGCAGGCTACCACTCGCAATCTAACTATAGCTCACAGGATGGCACTTTACAAGATCGAGGACCAGGAGAACCGTAATAGGAGGAATAATATTCGCATCAGAGGATTGCCTGAGGCGACAAAAGATGACGACCTAGCGGCCTCCATCCGTGGCATATTCAATAGCCTCTTGGGAAACCCTGCGGATCATCCTCTGAAACTGGATAGGGTCCACCGTGCCCTCTGTCCCCGCAACTTATCCTCCAACACCCCCAGGGATGTGATCTGTTGGGTGCATTACTTTGAGGAGAAACTGATTATGCGGAAAGCGAGAGAGGCAGCCACACTAGAATTTGATTGCGTCACCCTCTCCTTTTTCCCAGACCTAGCCAGGGAGACTTTGGAAAGGCGGAGAGCACTCAAACCCCTCACGGAGAAGCTTCGGGAGGCCTCTATCAACTACAGGTGGTGGTTCCCGGCGGCTCTTATTGCGAACAGAGATGGAAAGACAGCCATTCTCCGCTTCCTAGAGGATCTGGAAGCGTTTTGCATGGACCTCAACGTTGTACCCCCTGAGTTACCCGGATAGCAAGACGCCATTCCCGCTTCATCTACCTTCATGGCACGCAAGTATCTTTATGATATATGTGTTATAAAATAGTGGGGCTATCGTTCTATATCTTGAAACGGTACTAACAGTTGTTGATTTCTTTATGTTTTGTGTGATGTTTTTTTTTGTCATTGTGGTCATATTTTACATGGAGGTCCATTGGTTCTCACGATCAGACCCCAGGTCTTAAGGCTGGTTATTGTGATTTGGGTACGTGCCAGCACCAGACTACACAGACAGTGTGTGTATTTTTGGCATGCGTGGTCTGGGTTCCGAGGCGGCCTCTCCCCTCTGCTCGGGGCGGCGGGGGGTGCGGCTTGCCATTGCGGCCATCCCGGCTGGGGTGGCGCGCTCTGTGCTGTTCCGGGTTTTGCACCGCAAGGATTTGCGTGCAATTCATGGACGAATTTATGTTCCGATTGTTTTTTTTTTGTTCTTTTGTTTTTTCTCTTTGCTTCTACCTTCCTCTTTCCTTTTTTCCTTTCCCCGCCCACCCTTCTCTCCAGCCTTGCAGGTTACTTGTGTACGCCCGAAACTCCCAACGGATACTATCAATTTGATTTCCCTAAATGTGAGGAGGACTCCACGCACCCGGTAAGAGACAAGCTCTTTATAGAGAACTTAAGCGGATGCAAGGGGACGTTGTCTTCCTGCAGGAAACTCATCTCACACACACACCACTTCAGTTAAACTTTATGCCCACCAATACCCCACTTGGTATTATAGCCTCTCCGATGTTTCGAAGGCAAAGGGAGTGGCCATTGGATTCCGGGGTTCCTCTTTTACATTGGAGGACACTCTTGTGGACCCGTTTGGTAGATTTCTATTTCTGAAGGGCAGTCTGGGTAATTTACCTTGTACTTTTGCTAACCTATATGCTCCTAACCAGGGACAAGCAAGCTTTAGGTCCACTTCCTTAACTAAATTGAGGGATTTTGCTCGCGGATGTATTGTTCTGGCAGGGGACTTTAATATCCCTATGGAACCCCTTTTAGATACTTCGCAGGGGAAATCTAGCATTTCCCACAGGCGGCTTGTGTTCATACGCAAACAGCTATGCAAAGCTCAGACACTTGGAGGATAAATGCATCTGCGAGACAAAGACTATACGCATTATTCACGCCTTCACCACTCCCACTCAAGGATAGATTATTTTTTCATTAATCATCATTACTTAGAGCACCTCTCACGTTCCCCCATTGAAATATCTACAATTTCTGATCACACTCCTATTAGCCTGTTGATCCACGTACCCTCCTTACCTGAGCTAAATTATTCCCTTATCTCAGAGGAGATTGACATGAAAGAGATTGGGACTGGGCGCTCTCTCCATTTCCGGGAAAATGCTTCCCCAGAGATCTCCCATGGGGTTCTCTGGGAGGCCCATAAGGCTCAAATCCATGGCAAACTTATAGAATTAGGCTCGCGGAAGAAGAGAGAGAACGTTTCAGCAATCACAACTCATTGCAGAAATTGGTAGGCTAGAGAGAAAATCACAAACTATTAAACTCTTCTATTTTTCATTCCCTCACGCAGAAGAGAAGAATTAAAGGCTCTTTTCGAGGAGAATACTTCCCAGCTCTGATTAGTGTCCCAACAATTTTACGAATGGGGTAATAAGCCCAGTCGTATATTGGCTCGTTCTCTACAACAGGAAAAAAAAATTAAAAAATCGGCCTCTCACATAGCAAAAATTAAAATCACCCTCAGACACCTTGTTGCATAAAACCAGCGAAATCGCAAAGGAGTTTCATGACTTTATCAGCAACTTTACCACGTTAATATTACCGCCACAGATGAGACAACTAGGAATGTGCTCATCCAAGATTACCTCACACAGGCTGTAATGCCGACACTTCCAGTTTCAGGCTTACGGGCTCTGGAGGGTGAGTTCACCACCGCAGATTTCAGAGCGGCACTTAAATCTATGGCTAATGGCAAAGTACCAGGCCCTGACGGTCTAACAATGGCCTATTACCGTGCTTATGCTAACATGTTACTCCCACATTTAACGTCATATGCCAACTCGGCCTCTGCGGGTGGGAGCTTCCGTCCGGAGACTCCATGCCCACATCACAGTACTCCCTAAACCCGGTAAGGACCCGAGTTTGTGCGGTAGTTACCACCCAATTTCCTTAATGAACTTCGATGCCAAATTATATGCCAAAGTGCTTGCAATTAGGCTCCTGCCCGATTCCACAATGAGTTTCAAATGACCAAACTGGTTTTATCCCGGGTAGGGAAGCGCAGGATAACTCTTTGAACGCTCTCCTTGATTTCCTACATGCGCCGGGTGCTCCCAGCCCACCCTGCTCCTGTCTACTGATGCTGAGAAAGCTTTCGACAGGGTGGACTGGGGGTACCTGATGTCTACGCTACTACATCTAGGTTTGGGCCAAAACATGATGTCGAGAATCTCAGCGTTATACCAAATCACCCACGGCACAGTTGAGAATTAATGGTACACTGAGCGATTCTTTCTCCCTGTATAAAATGGAACCCGGCAAGGATGCCCCCTTTCCCCTATTCTTTTTGCACTCATTAGAACCCTTCCTAGCGATGGTACACAATTACCCCAACATCCACAGCGTTACCATACGTACGACAGAACACAAATACGCGGCGTACGCAGAGGACATTTTTTATGTTCAACAGCCCCTTATTACACTTCCCAATCTCATGACGGCCTTTACTAAATATGGAACCCTCTCCAATTTTAAAAATTAACCTGACCAAATCGGAAATCTTGAATATATATCAGTCCCTCACAGAATGGCGGCATTATTGAAACCCTCGTTTCCCTTTAGTTGGCAACCCCACTCACTGAAATATTTAGGAATCTACCTCACTCCTAATCCAACATCCCTGTTTCGCAGGAATTGTATCCCTTTGCTGAATTCCATTAGAGTGGATTTACATTTACAAAAATGGACACAGATGGCTCACTCTTGGTTGGGACGCATCAGTGTGGTAAAGATGAATATTTTGCCCAGACTTCTCTTTTTATTCCAAATGATTCCCTACAAGATTCCTCCCGGATTCTTTAAGGTGGTACAATCTCTGATATGTAAATATGTATGGAACTGTAAGCGCCCTAGAATTGCATTTAGATGGCTTGTTAACCCAAAGCAGGGGGGTGGGCTTGCGCTTCTGGACTTTAAGCGCTACTTTCTAGCTATTGCACTGAATCGTATTTCTGATTGGAAATATCAGGACTCAAAACTCTGGGTACAAATGGAAATAGATATGAGTGGGGTAGACTTGTTCCCGCTCATTTGGATACCTGGCAAATTCCGTAAGTTCATCCCATCTGTTTTGCCACTTACCAAATCAACTTTTGCATGTGGGACTTGTTCTGCAAAAGGCAAAAATGGCCCTATAATTCTCCGCTCATGCAACTCACTGGTCATGACTACTTTCCGCCTGGGAATATGGACCCCAAATACGCCACTTCTATTACACCAAATGACTTTGAACACTGGCATCCGACCTATATCTGACTTGTTACTTTCGACGCCAATTTCATTTATGGATCATTAGAAGCACCACCAACTTTTGAAATTTGTCAAATCTCTTCCTCAACCGTTGCGGTCGGAGTCGGAGCTGAATCCCGTAGAAAGCCTACTTGTGGGTGATCAACCCCCGGATAAACCCATTTTGTTGTTTTATCAGTCTCTATTGTCTTTGCCTCCTGTTGCTCAGCGGACTTTTCTGGCTAAATGGGAACAAGAGCTCCAAAGCTCTTTAATCTGACGTTCAACTATACTCCATTTGTCTTATGTTTCAGCTATTTCTTCGAAAGCAGCGTAAGTAAACTACAAGTTGGTGGCAAGATGGCATTACACACCAGTAGTGCTTCACAAAACTTTCCTTGACATATCAGATCTCTGCTGGAGGGGATGTGGAGATCAGGGGTCTCATGCCCATATATGGTGGTCTTGTCCTCTCATTAGACCATATTGAAATAATGTGTTACATTGGATCAAAGAAATGCAAGGCAGTGCGGTTCCTAATGACCCCTGGGCGATATTGCTTCATTGCACGAGTGAACCAATAGGATCATATAAAAAATCTATTATACCCCACCTCTAGAACATAAGTCGCTTATTCCAAAATTCTGGAAACAATCAATTCCCACGATACGTCAATGGCTGGAGGATCACTTCTACCATATGGAAAAAAAGCACACTTACGCTAAGAAACAAATCTGACTCAGCGAATAAGATATGGTCCTGTTGGTTCGCCTTCAAATATACTGCTGCGTATGCAAGCATTATGGCCCAACAGGGATAGCGGAGGGTGAATTGTATAGTTTTTATTAGAACAATTTGCTGTAAAGGCTGGTTATCTCCCCTCCTCCCCCTCCCTTTTCACCTTCTCCCCCTTATTTTCTTCCTTATCTTTCCATTTATTCTTTCATTTTAAGGTTTTATGAACAATTTTTTTTATTTGCATGACACCTGGAATGTTTTCACGTTTTGAGGGTGGTATCACCTTGACGATACACAGTCTGTAATGGCATCAGCCTCAAGTCCTTGACTTTTTCCAGATTTGATGGAATGTCTGGACTGTAGCTTGGATAGTAGTTTACAAGGTTTTAAAACTTTGCTTGACTGGCCTCGGCCACATATTAAGTTGTAAGCTTGATAAAAAAATAAAAAAAAAAAAGTGTCGTGTGGGGATGCTGTACCTCATTACAAATTTTCTGTTTTTTTATTGTGTCATATTCCTCATTATAATAACGTATTGAACACACACACACACACACACATGCGCAGCCTTTAGCACCGCTTTAAAAAAAAACTCAAATACTCGCCCTTTAAGAAGTTGATTAAAAGCGTCATATTAATCTTCTGATCCCCAACAAAACCCAGTGTGATCATTGCCTGTACATTCACTCGCTTGGCAGCCAGCCTTAGTCTTTACATGAATGGACAAAGAAAGTTGTGCTTACTCTGCTAGTGGATTGAACGTACTGAACACTTTTGCATCTGGGCTGCAACTATACAGCTCTAAAATCACACATCTTATACATTAAGTTACCTGATATTGGATTGGATATCAAGTGTGCAGGAACTTTGTTTAATTCATTGGTATATGACCTTCAATGCTTTTTAATCCCTGTGCCTTCTTTACCTCCTGGCCAAACACACTTATAGGGTGGTTAGTCCTTCCATTGATTCAGAATATTTGCAGTGATCCAACCATGGACTGATTTCTCTAAGGAGCTACCAAGCTAAAGGGCATTACTCTAACCCTGAGACCTTTCTTTACCAGACTAGCATACAAATACATTGCTCCAAGTTCCCATTTCAGGACAATACCACCATTAGATCATTTCCAACCACGTACCATCCATCAGAAATAGCTCATCAGCATTGCTCCTGAATTAGCGAGGTCAGTGAGTGACCTCAATTTCCTGGGTGCCATTCACATAACAAGCGTCAGTAAAACTTGATCAGTTTTCTTCATGCAATTAAGTGATAATTATAGCACGACAGCCTTATGTGAATGGTATTTGGCATCAGGACTTTTGTTTTTGTGTCACGTTTGTTTTTTTCTGTCTACTTCCATTCTTCACTTAAGTGTTTTAAACTCTTGAAGCATGTGTGAAGTTGCAAAGATACTGCTTTCCATATTGTGCACTTAGCGGGTAATTTTATGAATGTAATACCTTTTGTACTTTTATGATTAGCCCTGACCAAGACCCTCTGTTGCCTTAGTAGCCGCTTTTCTTACCCGGGTAGTCTTACCAGGGTTTCTGACTGTGGTGAGTGGTATAAGGGTAATAATAACCAACACTTCTTTGTGGATATACCTAAACAGTAGGGCTGCAACTAACGATTATTTTCATAATCGATTAGTTGGCCGATTATTGTTTCGATTAATCGGTTAACAACCTTAACAAAAAAAAAAAAAAGTGATTTTGCAGTGATTTGCATTTTTACATTTTTTTGGGCCAATTTGTTGGGCAGATTAAAAAACACAAATTGCCGCAAAAAGGCATTAAATGCTTTTCTGCAGCTTCTCCATTGGAGTATATTGAACCAAAAAAACAAAATAGCACCGTTTTGCATTAAAAAAAGTCCTTGCCCTTTCCAGATAAGCAGCAGCTGAAAAAAGCTTTGATGTGAACGTGTCCCATAGGAAACCATGTAAATGGACTGTAGTGTGTTTCTGCAAAAAGCACCAAAAAACACAGAGGTGTGACCCAGGCCTGAGAGGTTGAGTAACATAATGGGTTTAAAAAAACTAAAATTAGTACAAAAAGAGCAAATAATCGCTACTGTAAGGGATTCATTTTTTACTGTGGGACAGTGAAAGTAATATTTACAGTAGCGATTAGCTCTTTTTGTACTATAAAGGGCTAATTTTAGTTTTTTTTAACCCCATTATTTTACTGGCCGATTAATCGATTATAAAAATAGTAATCGATTAATGTCATAATCGATTAGTTGTTTCGGCCCTACTAAACAGGACATGTTACTTTTCTCCATGTTTATGTCTATAAAACACTCCAGTCTACAACACTTTGCACAGGTTGACTTGAAACAGGTCCATCTTTCAGACTCTGCAAATTATGCAACTTTCTTCACAGCTCTGATGGCAGGTGGGATTGAATACATCCTAATTAGCATTCAATCCTGCTCAGTCACACCAACAGAAAGAGTCCAAACCTCTCAAGTCCCACCCCACAGATCACAGCATTAAGGAGGAAACACCTTTATACACAGCCTGTTCTGAATGGTAGCTTTGCTGCTGCTGGGCAGGATTGAATGGATCACAATTAGAATTCAATCCTGCCCAGTTAAATATGCCATCAAGTGTGAACAGGGAGAGTCCCACGACTCAGATCCCACCCTCCCAGAAGAGATTCATTTACATATGAAGGTTTCGAAACCTTCATAAGCTCAACTAGCCCTTCCTCTGTAGTCTTGCAGTAAACCACCATTCTTCTTTGGCATGCTGCAAGACAGGAATGACACAGGAGGTATGACACATTCACAACTTTCCCCACCAACTTCAACTCCCAGAACTCCTGAAACTACAGAGGCTCAAAGGATCATGGGACATGCAGTATAAGGACTGGCAAAGGAAGGAAACCGAGTCAGAACTTAAAATTCAGCCAGGAGGAGTGACAAGACATAGAAACCTGCTTATACAGCTAAAGGAGGCAAGTTATACAAAAACTGAGTGGGGTTGTGATTCATTTACATGCATATGTTTTGGGGAGGAAAAGCTGGAGTTTAAGAGTGCTTTCACAATGAAAGCACCCGGGCGTCGGCGGGGTGCTTTTAACCCCCGCTAGTGGCTGAAAAAGGGTTAAAAGTGCCCGCAAAGCTTCAGCAGCGCTGCCCATTAATTTCAATGGGCAGGGGCACTTTAGGAGTGCCCCTGCCCCTACTAAAGCGCTGCAGGACTTTTTTTTTTTTTGACGCCCTGCCAGCGCAGCGCCCCAGTGTAAAAGCACTCGGGCATTCACACTGGGATTGCAGCCGAGGCTTATTCAGGCGCTATTTTTAGCGCCAAAACGTCTCCAATGTGAAAGGGGTCTAATTTTAAACTTTACTGCCATCACGTAGGAAGCCAACAAGCCTTCTATACAATCGCAGAATGGAAGTGACAAGTCAAATTAGACCCAACGTCACTTGTGAACCACACTGAAGCTGTTGAAACAGATCATGTTGCACCAACCTCTTCTGACCACACTGGAGGAATAACAGGCCAAAACCTGAAGTGCCAAAATCCTCGTTGTTTGAAGCTTCATTTACCAACAGGTGGGATCAGGGATTGGCTATTAGTCAATCTCCCTTCTTTCTAGACACCCACACTTGACATTCCATTTCTTGGTCTGCAGAAGGGACAAAAGGAGCCTAGGATAAGTGTTGGCTGTACCATCTTAGGCCCAAACAAGTGGTTGGGTATCACTACAGCCACCCAGATCACTTGTACCCTGCCTGAGACAATTTTGCTTCTTAGAAATCCATACACAAGCTTAAGTTTTTCAGGAAACAATATAAAAGCTTACTGTCATCTCCAACTGGGCCTGCAGAACATTGTGCTGGAGGATCACGAGCCAAATCATTCAGTTCCTAGGAGGGAAAAAAAAAAAAAGGCCTAGTTTTAATAAAACTCAATATAAAAGCAGACAACCCAAGGAGAAAAAACACAATGAAGATAATGAAGACAGATATATATTTATTCACAACATATTAAGACCTTTCACATAGTATCCCTATGATAGAGGCTGCCACCTATCAAAAGCAATCTGCAGTATCACTTTTTCAGGGGAGATTTAGAGCCGGTTCAGACAGACATTCAGAAGGCAATATTGCCACCACCTGAAAAAGCCCGTTTTTTTTTTCTTCAATGTAAAAAGTGCCACAACCACATACCAATTGCTTGGCACATGGTTGCAGCAGAAACCCATTGAACTTCAATGGACAAGTGTGTCTACATAAAGACCCGAGTGTAGATATGAAACATTTTTGGAAATTGTGAAGGCATGAGAAATCTCCCTGGTTTCTCTTCACCCCGATAAAAAAAAAAAAAAAAATGAAATTTAGCATGTAGTTTTACAAAATTGAAAGTCATTTTGTTACACTTTGGAACATGAAATGCAGTGTATATAAAATTATGCGTGAAAAAGTACAGCTTATTCAGTAAATAAACTAAACTTGCTTTTTAACCACTCATGGTGTACGTTTAATATACCGTGATATTTCACTGCTGCTGAGTTCACGGTTCTTCTCAGGAGATATCTGTTCTCCCCCTTGTGGTAGTTTAATATACAGTGTAGATCACTTCTCCCACTGTGAATAGAAGTGATCTACAAATGCTTTGAGAATCCCAAACGGCTTTTGTTAATGAAATCTCCCGAGGTATGGCGAGATTACAGCATCAGAACCCCAAAGTGAAACACGAAACACTCCACATACACTGCACATATTAACTTAATAAAGTTATAATCCCCCTACCCAATAGACAGACACCCCATAACTGCAAAACATTATAATGATTAATACATAAGCATAACACATGTGCATATTTATGTGAATGGTGTATTCTGAAATGATTGTACTGTATTTGTCATGCAGCTATGCACCATTCATATAAAAACAATAAAAATTAAATAGTTAAATAATATAAAAAAAGCATAATAAAAATATTAAATTAATAATATATACATATATATATATATATATATATATATATATGTTTTTTTTTAATTTAAATCAAATCATTTTAAATAAAGAGAAACCCCTGTATAATAAAATTAGAATAGTCCATGAGCTGAACCAAATGTTAGGTTTAAAATAAATAAAAAATAATTAAAAAGACTTAAATAAAAGACAATTTAATTTAAATAATACCAGTTCAAAGGAAGTGGCTTTGTGTTATTTTTAATACGCAAATTGAATTGATAAAAAAAAAAAAATAAAAAAAAAAAAAGGCATTTTACAAATATATATGTTGTGTTAGAAAACTCCCATAATGTGTTAATAATGGTACAATCAGTGGCGGTGCGTTCATAGAGGGCGCCGGAGCACCGCCCCCTCTCGCTCCTGCACCGCCACTGAAAAACAATACATAGGTTCATGCATTGCATGAACCTATGTATTGTCGCAGCTGCCGCCCACTATTCAGATGGCCGGCCCCCTGGCGAGCACCGGCCATCTGAATTACAGCGGTGGGTGTGTTTTGGAAGTGTCCATCAGAGCCAACCTGATTGAAGCGACATCGAGGGCGGGACTTAAGAGAAGACATCGAGGGAGGATTGCTGACCAGAGAGAAGTAAGTGCTGGGAGAAGCAATCTGGCGGTTTTTGAGGGGGCAAACTGGCGGCAATTAATGCGCACAGTGGCGACAATTAATGGGCACA
The DNA here is from genome assembly GCA_029206835.1 of Rana muscosa. NCBI lineage: Eukaryota > Metazoa > Chordata > Amphibia > Anura > Ranidae > Rana > Rana muscosa. Next base: position 409,057,830 of record CM055116.1, on the reverse strand, counting down.
GTGGCGACAATTAATGGGCACAGTAAGGCTGCAATTGATTTTTTTTTGTTCGTTTGTTTGTGCCCCCCCAAAAATTTTGATCACCAGCCGCCACTGGGTACAATCCTGTAAAAGTTAAGTTAAACTATTAAGCATTTGAGGGTATAAGATCGGAAGCAAGATGCAGGGTCAGAAAAAAAAGATTTGCAAAATTTTCTTACACACTAAATATGGCGCGCAGAGCGTCGTGGTCAACAGTGGACATGTCTTAAATTGCGCTAAATATTGGCTTAAGGGGGTGTTAAAGAGAGTCTGAGATGACTTGTATAGTGCAGAATGTGGTAATGTTAAATAGGGAGTGCAGAGTGTATGGAGGTGGGTAATATGTACAGGAGTGGATTGTGGAATGTATGGCGGGGGGTAAAATGTACCCATCCAGAGTGCCCCCTTACACCCCCCCCCCCCCGAGTGCCCCCTTAGTACTACTATACAAAGGGGCACTCTGGAGAAAGTAAAGGGGCACTCTGGAGAAAGTAAGGGGCGGAAGTAAGGGGGCACTCTGGAGGCACACAGATAGTACCTCCAGAGTGCCCCCTGCAGAGAGTCCTGAGGAGTGATAGCCATTAATCCATGCCAGGTGAATGTTAGGAAAAGCAGAGCACACCACCCAGTCCTGCTTGCTCTCTCCCTGCCACAGCCCTGACATAAGCCCGGTCCAGCCTGTGGTGTATGTCCCCATGTTGTTTTTAGAGATGTATGTACAGTATATATGGCGTTTTTCACACAGGCGTACTAACATACACTTATGCAAATGCAGCGTTTACTGGACTCATCTGATGCTCTTAATTTTACAGCCATGCATGTACACATCACCTTGCGTTATCAGCGATGCATCATCTGCGCAGCAGTCAAAATCACAGCATCGGTTGTACTTTTGTAGCCACAACACTGCCTTTGCACGGTTGTACACTGTAATACACAAATGTGAAGGACTCGAAGGAGATGTGTGTGTGAGATATAGATATATCTATATATAGATAGATATATATACACACACACACACACACAGATATATATATATATATATATATATTATATATCTGTGTGTAATTGTATAGTTAATGTAATTCTAACCTGGTTTTTATGTATTTTTAACTGAAGTAGAGAAAGATTTTACTTTCACTTTTAACCACGCAGGCAGATGGATGAAGGAAGAAGCTATTCACTGGCCGAGATCTCCTCTTTCTTCCTGCTATCTCCACCTCTGGGCTGGAGAAGCAAGAAAGGAGAACTTGAAGGAGAAGCACAGTGATAAAGTGGCATCACTGGATATTAAATGGGCCGTTTCTGTTACAGTGAATGCAGCCGTTCTGTGCACTGAGATGAGAGGAGGAGAATAGTTCTCCAGTACTCATCTCAGTATATTAAAAACGGCAATGCTCTGTGATAAGCGGTGATCATCATGATCTCCGCTTATCATGGTTTATTAAACGTACACCTAAGCCTCTGAGATTGTGTTTACAAGTTAAAAACATTTTTTCTTCTAGGAAATTATTTAGAACCTCCAAATATAATAAATAAATTATATATATATATATATATATATATATATATATATATATATATATATATAAAAGCGCAATAAAAACTTGTTTGAATAAAAAAAAGTAAAAAAAAGGTAGCCTTTTTTGAATAGTGTGAAAGATAATGTTACGCCGAGTAAATTGATACCCAACAGTGATGCTTCAAAGTTGCGCCCACTCATGGAATGTCGACAAACTTTTACCCTGAAAAATCTCCATAGGCGACGTTTAAAAAAATTCTAGTTTGCATGTTTTGAGTTATAGGAGTTCTAGGGCTAGAATTATTGCTCTTGCTCTACCAATCGCAGCGATACCTCACTTGTGTGCTTTGAACATTGTTTTCATATGCTGGCACTGCTCACTTATGCGTTCGCTTCTGCGCACAAGCTAGTCAGGACGCGGCACTTTAAATATATTTTTCTTCTTATTGGTTTTACATTATTTTAATTTATTTTGACACCGTTTAAAAAAAAAAAATGGGTCACTTATTTTTATTATAAGGAATGTAAACATCCCTTGTAATAGAAAAAAGCATGACAGGTCCTCTTAAATATGAGATATGGGCTCAAAAAGGCCTCAGGTCTCATATTTGGACTAAAATTAAATAAAAAAATAAAATAAAATTGTCCCTTTAAGAACTATGGGCGGAAGTGACATTTTGTCACTTCCGCCCTGCAGTGATATGGAGATGGGTGGGGGCCATGTTTCCTTCACTCGTCTCCATACACAGCGAGGGAGAAGACCCCGATCGCCTCCGCCGTCACAGGCGGCTCTGGTAAGCGGCGGAGGGAACCGGAGAGCAGCGGGAGTGACCATCAGTGCTGCATATCAGTTCCGCCTTATTGGTGCTGCCTTATCAGTGTCCATCAGTGAAGGAAAAAACATATTTACAAAATTTTATAACAAAAAGTTAAAAAAATTAAAATCTATTTATCAAAAAATAAAAAAAACTGCAGAGGTGATCAAATTCCACCAAAAGAAAGCTCTATTTGTGGGAACAAAATGATAAAATTTGTTAGGGTACTGTGTAGCATGACCGAGGAAGTGTCAAACAGCGACAGTGCTGAAAGCTGAAAATTGGCTTGGGCAGGAGTAAAAGTGCCTGGCATTGAAGTGGTTAAAAAAAAAAAAAGTGTTATCGGCGAATATTTGAAAAGTATTGGTACTTGTACTCGGTCTTAAAGTGGTATTTGTGCAACCATAATTCCTACTGTATTGTAAGGTCTGCCTTTACGTTATGCGCTATGTAAACTCTCGGCGCTATATAAATCTTGTAAAATAATTTTTCAATGATCAATATAGGACATGGTATTGACACTATATAACATAAATTACTTGATGAAAGATTTTGGAGACTCTTTATGTAAAGTCTTACGTTATTTCAAGTTTTCTCAGCTGAAGACCAGCAAATCCTGGAATACAATTCAAGCAACTACTTTTCAATGCAGTTTTCAAACAAGAGATATGTATTTCTACCACTAGGGGGCACTACAGGGGAAAGGCTCCAGTTTAGTTTGCTTGTGGGCTCAATCTTGTACCTCCTAGTTAGGCTTTATATACACGGGACGTTGTCCAACCTTTACTGAACGATTTAACTTGACAGCTAGAAACTGGCGTCCGTTTAGCCGCGTTTGCGTCTAGGAGGGTTTGAAAAGAATTTTTTTTTGGGTTAAAATGAAAAAAGTCTGTAAACGCAACGCTGCTAAATGCGGGTTACCGCATTTGGCGCTTGAAAGGCCTCTAAATACAGCTTCTGAACGCATTTTTTTGGGTTCCAGAAAAAGCCTCTAAACTCAACTGCCTAGAAACTACTATAAAACGACCCTGTGTACATGTACTGATTAGATAACAGAGGAGAGTTCAGGATCAGTTGAAAAAAAATGCCCAACTGCTCCTAAACTTCCCGTTTACCAGCAGCAGTGTACATGAGGCCTTAGGTGTTATACAGCAGATGGTTTGTCCTCTCAGGCCTTAATATACAGGTAAGAGGGTAACAAGGAGGCCTCAATTGTATCTAGATTAAAAAGGGGGGTACCATCCAAATTATATTAGAAATTGGGGGTGGACACGGTTCCCCCACACTAGTCTCCAAAGAGCAAGGAAATGGGACTCTCTCCGTACCAATTTGACAGAATCCACGTTGGGTAAAAAATAGGATTTTTGTACTCACCGTAAAATCCGTTTCTCCGAAGTCCATGGACTGACACAGCTGGATACTGTAAAACGTGTGGTTATATGTCCCTGCTTGCAGGACAAGATCTAGGCAGAATGTTAGAAACATACATTCTATTACAAGCCAGAGCTGAACAGCCCCGCCCAAGGGGCGGTCCCTCCGGACATTACCCTCCCACCTGCAGCTAGCAGCCTCAGTTCGTAACAAAGCAGTACAAACCTTAAAAAGGAAGGGTGGGTGCTGTGTCAGTCCATGGACGTCAGAGAAATGGATTTTACGGCGAGTACAAAAATCCTATTTTCTCTTATTGTCCATGGACTGACACAGCTGGATACTGTAAACGTGTGGGATGTTCCAAAGCAGTATCAGAAGGGTGGGAGCAGTAGTAAAAAGGAATAACCAAAACTTCACTCCAAACAAGCAGAGCTCCTCAACGGAGGAGTTGCAACATTAAACAGCGGCCTGCAACACTTTGCGGCCGAAGGGAGCATCCGAAGATGCAGCCACATCAACCTTATAGAATTTTGAAAAGGTATGAATGGACGACCAGGTCGCTGCCTTGCACACTTGTGCAACCGGCGCTTGATGTAGGAAAGCCCAGGAAGCACCAATTGCCTTGATGGAATGCGCCGCAGCTGCAACCGGAAAGGGAGGCGCCCGCCCTTAAGGGCATAGGCCTGTATGACTGTCTGCCTGATCCACCTAAAGACTGTGGCAGACGACACCGCTTGGCCCTGTTTTGGTCCAGAGACAGACACAAACAGTGAGTCAGACTTCCGAATGGAAACCGTAGCAGACAGGTAAACCCGTAAGGCTCGTAACAATCTTAATGTATGAAGCGTAAACTCTCAGGGATGCGATGCGTGAGGACACAAGGACAGAAGAACAAAGTCCTCCTTAAGGTGAAAGGCCGAGACCACCTTATGAAAAGGACGGTCGTGAGCGCAACACTGCCATATCCTTATGGAGGACCAAGTAAGGCGATTTACAGGACAAGGCCGCCAAAACAGACACCCGTCTAACCGAAGTAATGGCCACTAAGAAGGCCACCTTCTGGGACAAGGTCAAGAGAGGAATCTCTGATATTCTCAAAGGGATATTCTTTGAGAACCGAGATGCATCAAATTCAGATCCCAAGTAGGGAGAGGAGGCCTTGACAGGGGGGGGGGGGGGAAATCACATGGCGAACCCCCTGACAAAAAATGCTAATCAAGGAATGGCCCATAGCGGTCGTTGAAAAAGACAGCCCGGGCCGAAATCCGACCCTCAAGTGGTATGGCAAGGCCAGCTTTTGGGTCACACCACGCTGTAAAGACAGCAAAATCCTGGGAACGGAATACGTCCGAGGACACCAATCAAGTTCCTCGCACATAGCAGTGTAAGCCTTCCAGGTACGGTGATATATCTTTCTGGAGGAAGATTTCCGCGCCAACAACATCGATGAGATGACCGAATCCGAGAGACCTCGGTCCCTCAGCAACTGGCTTTAAACAGCCATGCCATTAAAGCCAAGGACTGTAAAGCAGGATGAAGTATGGGATCATGAGACAGAAGGTCCACCCCAATAGGCAGTCGCCAAGGCCAATGTCGCTGTTCCAGAGCAATGAGGATCACCGGAATGGCCTCGACCCCTACACTGCGAAGCAACAGTAGCGGAGGGTAAGCATATATCAGGCTTTACTGCCCCCACGGGCCACCAACACGTCTGACCAGGGGTCCCTGGACCTGGCCACAAATCTTGACAGCTTGCGAGTGAGTCGAGAGGCCATAAAGGTCCACATCCGGTGCCCCACCTCCGGTAAAGGAGGTGTAAACACCTCTGGATGCAAGGACCCTTCCCCTGCAATGCACACGGCCGACAGGACCATCCTGCAGCGAGATGTATGAAAATCCCAAAGAGACCCCGCAATGTATCGGAGAAGAGAGGCCCCGGCTTACAGGGTGCCTCAACTGTTGGCCAAGAAAGGCAACTTGACAGAGCTTCCCTAGAAACTCGGTCAGAGGACCAATAACGCAGCCTCCACAAGTGGTGCAAACCCACCCCGGGCACAGAGACCCTAAAGGCTAAAGTAGTTGCAGTGCACCTGCTGGTCGACTGATTGGGCAAAAGCCTCTGCTTCATCTGTCATTGAGCTTGAGAAACACCAGAGACGCAGCCACTAACGGGCGTAACGCTAACCTCGGCCTGGCGAACACAGTCCAAGCCAGCGCTTCTGATCACTACTGAAGGCAGGTGGAAAGTGGTACCCCTGATACCAGGGATCCTTATGACAATGCTCCATCCAGCAGCTACCCCATTGATAAGTGCCGATTGTACAAACACATAGTTTATACTGTGTATTGCGTCAAAACGCGCAAATAGAGTGTGGGAGGAAACCCACCCAGCCACAAAGAGCATAATACAACCACATACGGTGTATGTAGTTTAGTATGTGTGGATAAACATATTAAACACGTTTATACTGTGCCAGCATCATCGGGGCTTGGACGGAAACCAGCCACGCAGATTGCGTACACAACCGTGTAGGTATGTTAGCCTGCGAACAAATTGCACATGTTTATACTGTGCATAGCGCTGAAAATGCGCACACCATTGGAGCGCAGGGGAGAACCCGGAGCACCCGGATGAAACCCACGCAGACTGCATATGCATACCGTGTAGGTACTATAGTATGTGTGATAAACATTTTGCACAAGCCTATGTGTGCATAGCACCGAAGGCGCTCACACCGTTGGCGCGTGGGAGGAACCGAAGTACCCCACGCAGACCCAGAGAATGCAATACATACAACTACTGTGAATGTATTTAGTGTTGTGTATAAACATAATGTGTATGTTTACACTGTGTATTGCACCAAAGGCACGCATGTCATGTAGCGTAGGCTGAAACCCAGAGGAAACCCACGCAGACTGCACAGACATACCGAGTAGGTATGTTAGTATGTGGATATCAAATCGCACAAATTTAGGCTGTGCAAAGCGCCCATACCAATGGAGTGCAGGAGGGAACCGGAGTACCCGGAGGAAACCCACAAAGACTGCATACACATACCGTGTAGGTATTATAGCATGCGTGATAAACATTGAACATGTTTAACTGTGCAGAAGGCCAAAGGCGCACATACCGTCAGCGCGTGGGAGGAAACCGGAACACTCGGAAAAACTCCACGCAGACAGCACACAGATACCGTGTAGGAATGATAGCATGTGAATAAACATATTGCACGTTTATGCTGTGCATTTCCATTGGAGCGTGGGAGGAAACCGGAGTACCCGGAGGAACCCCACGCAAACAGTATACCCATACTGTAAACATGTATAGTATGTGCAATAAACATATTGAACATGTCTATACTGTGCGGAGAGCCGAAGCACACATACCATGAGAGTGCGGGAGGACACCGGAGCCCCTGGAGGAAACACGCGCTGACCCAGAGAGTATAATACATTCATATACTGTGACTGTATCTGGAGTCGTGGGGGGGGGGGGGAACACCCACGCAGACACAGAGACCAATAACACATACATACACACACTGTGAATGTATGCAGTGTAGAGGTATAGGTTGAGTTTAAATTATGGCGCAGAGGCGCATAATCTTCTCTATCATTCCAACCTGCTTAACTGTGCTGCCGAAGCAGCATGCAGGTAACAGGTAACCTCTGATCCTCAGACCGTGGGCCTGTCAGAGCTCAGAGCGTTCCCCAGGAAATGGCGGGAAACCACAGGTGCAGAGACCCTGAAGATGCCTCAGGACATCACACAGAAGGCTCACAGGGACTAGAGACAAATGAATAAAGTCCCCCCACCCCAATTTCTAAGGTAAGAGGGTACTTTTTTCTCCATTACACAATGTTTACCTCAAGTCTTGTCAGTAGTTTCTTTTCCTCCTCCGTAAAATGCTGAGACCAACATCTAGAGCAGGGATATGCAATTAGCGGACCTCCAGCTGTTGCAGAACTACAAGTCCCATGAGGCATAGCAAGACTGACAACCACAAGCATGACACCCAGAGACAGAGGCATGATGGGACTTGTAGTTTTGCAACAGCTGGAGGTCCGCTAATCGCATATCCCTGATCTAGAGTTTGGAAACCTTTCTGCAGTGCAATTTCTGCTGAGAGCATAGCTGCAATTTGCAAATATTGTGAGAAGAAAGATTTCCAAATGCTACAGGGATGATAAAAACCCATCCTGGTATGCCAAAGGTGCCCCAAAAACACTGAAAAATGTGAACCATAATGCGGGAGCCGCCGGTAACGGCACAGTCTAACTGAAGCAATGGCACGACGTGCCATTGCTTCAGTGCCGATGACTTTGGCAGATGCACAGATTAGGAGATATCTGGGGTAGCTACAGGTAAGCCTTATTATAAGCTTACCTGTAGCAAACAGAGTGTTTGTAAACCCTTACAAAACCACTAAGACCCCTTTCATACTGGAGGCATTTTTCAGGCGCTTTAGCGCTAAAAATAGGAGCATGTGAAGCGCCTGAAAAATGCCTCAGCTGCAATCCGTGTGAAAGTCGAGTGCTTTCACACTGGGGGCGCTGCGCTGGCAGGGCGTCAAAAAAAGTCTTTGCAGCGCTTTAGGAGCGGTGAATACACTGCTCCTAAAGCGCCCCTGCCCATTGAAATCAATGGGTAGCACCGCCGAACCACCGGCAAAGCTGCAGCGGTGCTTTTACCCCCTTTTTTGGGCGCTAGCAGGGGTTAACCCACTTGAGCCTCGGAAAGGATTTACCCCTTCCTGACCAGAGCACTTTTTGCGTTTCGGCACTGCGTCGGTTAACTGACAGACAATTGCGTGGTCGTGAGACGTGGTACCCAAACAAAATTTACGTCTTTTTTTCCCCCCACAAATTCTCTTGGTGGTATTTGATCACCTCTGCGGTTTTATTTTTTGCGCTATAAACAAAGAGCGACAAATTTGAAATATAAATATATAAAAACATTTTTGCTATAATAAATATCCCCAAAAAATAAAAAAACATTTTTTCCTCAGTTTAGGCCGATACGTATTCTACATATTTTTGGTAAATAAAAAAAATAAAAATATCGCAATAAGCGTATATTGATTGGTTTGCACAAAAGTTATAGCGTCTACAAAAATAGGGGATAGTTTTATGGCATTTTTATTATTTTTCTACCAATAATGGTGGCAATCTGAGATTATCGCGACTGCGACATTACGGCGACACATGACGCCATTTTGGGACCATTGTCATTTATACAGCGATCAGCGCTTTAAAAATGCACGGATTACTGTGTAAATGACACTGGCAGGGAAGGGGTTAATCACTAGGGGGCAAGGAAGGGGTTAAGTGTGTCCTAGGGAGTGATTCCAACTGTGAGGGGGCTGGGCTATGAGTGACACGACAGTGATCACTGTCCTGGCACTAGGCAGAACAGGGAAATGCCTTGTTTACACAGGCATCCTCCTGTTCCGCAGCTCCGTGACACGATCGCGGGACACTGGCGGACATAGACTTTGCGGGTCCCGCAGACACGGAGCTCTACTTTAAAGTAGAATTCCAGCCAAACATGATATTCTCACAAATTTCTAGTTAAACTTCACTTCTGTATGATACACCTTTTACTTTTATAAATGGAACAGAAACAACGATCAATCCATTCAAGACCTCTCCCTCACACTTCCCTGTTCCATGGTCAGTTCCAGATGTCACAGCCAGCCAGATCTGCCTCTCATTTCCCTTTCATGCGAGGTATGCATATCACAGGCTTGTGTGTAGTTGTCAGTTTTAGTGCTATCAGCCAGCATCACTCTTCATCACACTTCCTTACTCAGTCCTGTCTCTTAACTCTTCCTTCACTCACATGCCTTCTCATGAAAAACGCTGGCGCTAGAAGATAATGTGCATGCCCACTAGCAGCTGTTTGCGCCAGTGCAGGGGGACTGCGGTCACGTGAAAGGGAGCATTAAAAAAAGTTACATTTTTGGAGCATATCAGGAAAGGCATTGATTGCTTAGGGTTGCAGTGGCTCTTGGCATTGAAGCTTTAAAACCACTTTAAGCTACGTGAATAACATGAAACAAATAGGTGCTATCTCAATCTGTCTGAAAAAGCAGAAATCCACTTTAAGGTCCAGCAGCTTAACCCCATGTAAATCTGCATTAAGGCCCCTTTCACACTGAGGAGTTGAAAAAAACGCTAAGAAATTATGGGTTTTTTTTACCGCGTTTTTGCGGTAAAAAGGGACTATTTGGTATCCCACAATCCTCCACTCTACTGCGGTCATGTGACCTTCTCACAGCTTCTGGGTGTTTTTTACCGCGTTTTTACAGCGGTACTCATTCATTTCAATGGGGATAGGCGTTTTTACAGTACTATTTTATGCGCCCCCAAAGATGCTCCAAAGAAGCTGTTTTGCTGGCTGTGCGTTGGAAAAAATCCTGCAAACGCCTCAGTGTGAAAGCCCTCAGGGCTTTCACATTGAGAATGATGGGGCAGGATTTTTTCAGGCATTTATACAGCGCTGTTTATACCACAAAAACGCAGTAAAAACGCCTCAGTGTGAAAGGGGCCTTATAGGGCAACATTTTTGTTAACCCAGGCAGACAGACATCACACCCTTCCCCACTAAATGCATTTGTCTTTGGCCTCATTGGATCAGATATCTCATCACTTCTTGCTAGGGTTGTCCCGATACCACTTTAAGACAGAGTACAAGTACCGATACTTTTTTTTTTAAAGTACTCGCTGATACCGATTATCAATACTTTTTTTTCAATGTCATGTGACAGTTTGACAGATGGGCACCGACTGGTGGCTGGCACTGAAATGCTGCGAAAAATGACACGAGGAAAGGTTTTATTTAAAAAAGAACTATGCTGTGAAGCCCATCTTGGTACACCCTGCACTCGGCTGCAGTAAGCAGCAGCAGACATTTTGTTACACCCAGACCGAACTATATGGGGCTGGGTGTAACAAGATGTCCGCTGCTGGCTTACTGCAGCCGAGTGCAGGGTGTACCAAGATGGGCATAGGGATGTTCAGCCAACGACCGATTGTGACAGCACCGGTCACCGATCCTAATGCGACGCCCTACACCCCTGCCAGCATACCAAGTTCCACTGCAGGTGAGGACTGAGGACTCGCTCTCCGCCCGCCCTCCCTCCCTCTCCCGTCCGACACCCCGCCCGCACTCTCCAGCCACTGACTCCACCCGCCGACCGGGTAAGGCATCGGGAGCATTTGTGCGAGTGCAAGTACTCGCGCGCAAATGCTCGGCATCGATACTAGTATCGGGACAACCCTACTTCTGGCCCACTATATAACAAACATAACTTGGTGAATACACATGTGTTCAGTATATTAATTCTACATACCTAATTTTCCAAAATTATAATCAGACCTAGCTGTCTAGGAATGACAGCAGTTGCAGAAAAACACAAGGAGTGTTAAAGTGGTTATAAACCTCAGACGTGAAATATGAACAAAGCATACCCCCTCTACAGTGAGGGGAAAAAAGTATTTGATCCAGAGCTGCACGATTCTGGATGACATGAGAAACATTTTTTTTACTTAAACTAAAGAATACAATTCTCGGCGTAACATTTCACATTAAAGAAAAAAAAAAAAAAAAAGCCAACTTTACTGTTCGTTTTTTTAAATTGAAGTGTCATTTTCCCCCAAAAATTGCCGTGGCACAAATAGTGTGACATAAAATATTACAACGATCGCCATTTTATTCTCTAGGGTCTCCGCTTAAAAAAGCTCTCTCGCGCTCTATATATATGTTCGGGGGTTCCAAGTAATCTTCTAGCAAAAAAAAAAAAAAAATGATTTTAACTTGTAAGCAACAAGTGTCAGAAAAAAGCTTAATCTTTTTTGGCGATACGGCAGAGTTATTGTAACTGACAATTGCCTGGTAGTGGGACGCTGTGCCCAAATAAAATTTAGGTCCTTTTTCTCCCCCTCAAATGGAGCTCTCTTTTGGCGGTATTTGATCACCTCTGGTTTTTGCACCATACACTCAAAAAAATAGTTTTTTTTTTGGGGGGGGGGGGGGAGTTTTATTTTCAGCTGTAAAAACACAGCCAATAAAAATGTAAAGAGAAAACAAATTTCTTCATCAATTTAGGCCAATATGTATTCGGCTACATATTTTTGGTAAAAAAAAACTCAATTACCGTATATCGGGTTCCCAACCTTTTAAGGAGCGAGGGCCACTTAAGCAACTTCGTAACCAGTCGCAGGCCACAATGAGTGGAGCGGGCGGATGACAGGTCCATGTCCACCGTGAGTATGCAGAGCGGACACGGCTCACTCTGCAGCCACGCATCGGGACAATGTCTCCCTGCCTGTGATTAGCGCAGCGCCGTGCAGACTTCCTGGCGGGCTCTGCACGTGGCGTATGCCTAGAGGTGAACGGAGGGTCCGATTAGGTCGAACCGATCATGCCAAAGGGGCTTAGGCTGGGTTCACACTAGTGCGACACGACATCTGTCCTACTTTGGATCCGACTTTGCCCTGCGACATGAAGCCGACATATGTCCGACTTTCAATGAACGGGGATCCGACTTGGATCCCCGCCAATAGCAGGCACTGTGTTTGGTATGAATCTTGAGGGGGAACTCCAGGCCAAATTTTAAATAAAAAACCGGCATGGGTTCCCCCTCCAAAAGCATACCAGGCCCTTGGGTCTGGTCTGGATTTGAAGGGGAACCCCCTACGCTGAAAAAACGGCGTGGGGTCCCCCCCCCAAAATCCAAACCAGACCCTTATCCGAGCACGCAACCTAGCAGGCCGCAGGGGAAGAGGGGGGGACGAGAGAGCGCCCCCCCTCCCTCCTGAACCGTACCAGGCCGCATGCCCTCAACATGGGGGGTTTGGTGCTCCGGGGCAGGGGGGGCGACCTGCGGCCCCCTCACCCCAGAGCACCCTGCCCCCATGTTGATGAGGACAGGGCCTCTTCCCGACAACCCTGGCCGTTGGTTGTCGGGGTCTGCGGGGGGCTTATCGGAATCCGGAAGCCCCCTTTAATAAAGGGGCCCCCGGATCCCGGCCCCCCCCCACCCTATATGTGAATGAGTATGGGGTACATCGTACCCCTATGCATTCACCTGGTGAAAAAAAATTGCAATAAAAAAAGAGCTTTTTAAAGTATTTTATTGCACAGCTCCGGGGGTCTCCGGTGTAGTCGCCGCGCTCTCCGGTTCTTTCTGCCGCCGGGCCACCGCTAACTTCTTTAGCTCTTTTGCTAGCGGGGCCCGGTCTTCTCCGTCACCTTCTCCCCTCTTCTCTCCGGTTCTTTCCTTCTTCCGCCGGGCCTCCGCTAACTTATTTTAGCTCTTTTGCTAACGGAGGCCCGGTCTTCTCCGTCGCCTTCTTCTCCCGCTATCCGGTTCTTCTCCCGCTTCTTTCTTCTGCCGGGCCTCCGCTAACTTCTTTAGCTCTTTTGCTAGCGGAGGGGCCGGTCTTCCCGTCGTCGCCATCTTCTTCTCTCTTCTCGATGTTGACTCATCGCTTCCTCTCGCAGTAATGCTAAATCTTCGGTCCGCAGAGATTTATATAGGCTTCTCATGACGTCACAGTCACATGCTCCGGGTGGCCCCGGAGCATGTGACTGATGTCATGGGTACATGTGACTGACATCATGAGAAGCCTATATTAAATCTCTGCGGACCGAAGATTTAGCATTACTGCGAGAGGAAGCGACGAGTCAACATCGAGGAGGAAAAGAGGGAAGAAGACGCCGGGAAGACCGGCCCCTCCACTAGCAAAAGAGCTAAAGAAGTTAGTGGAGGGGCCGGCAGAAGGACAACGGAGAGCCGGACAAGACCGGGCCTCCGCTAGCAAAAGAGCTAAAAGAAGTTAGCAGAGGCCCGGCAGAAGAAGGAAAGAACCGGAGAGAAGAAGAGGGGAGAAGGCGACGGAGAAGACCAGGCCCCGCTAGCAAAAGAAGTTAGCGGTGGCCCGGCAGAAGAAAGAACCAGAGAGCGCGGTGACGACACCGGAGACCCCCGAAGTCGGAAGAAGAACCCCGGAGCTGTGCAATAAAATACTTTAAAAAGCTGTGCGTTTTTTTTATTGCAATTTTTTTTCCACCAGGTGAATGGGTAGGTGTACGATGTACCCCATACTCATTCACATATAGGGTGGGGGGGGGCCGGGATCCGGGGGCCCCTTTATTAAAGGGGGCTTCCTGATTCCGATAAGCCACCCGCCCGCAGACCGACAACCAACGGCCAGGGTTGTCGGGAAGAGGCCCTGTCCTCAACATGGGGGCAGGGTGCTCTGGGGTGGGGGGGGCCGCCGGTCGCCCCCCTGCCCCAGAGCACCAAACCCCCCATGTTGAGGGCATGCGGCCTGGTACGGTTCAGGAGGGAGGGGGGCCGCTCTCTCGTCCCCCCCCTCTTCCCCTGCGGCCTGCCAGGTTGCGTGCTCGGATAAGGGTCTGGTTTGGATTTTGGGGGGACCCCCACGCCGTTTTTTCAGCGTAGGGGTTCCCCTTCAAATCCAGACCAGACCCAAGGGCCTGGTATGCTCCTGGAGGGGGAACCCATGCCGGTTTTTTATTTAAAATTTGGTCTGGAGTTCCCCCTCAAGAGCAGCACAGCACAAGTCGCATGCCAAAGTCAGATCATGCAAGACTGCGGTCCGACTTTGATCCGACTTCAATGATAGTCAATGGGCTGAAGTCGGATCAAAGTCAGACCGAAGTAGTACAGGGAGAATTTTCAAAGTCGGACCGACATGTGTCGGACCAGTTAAGACGGCTCCCATAGGGAAACATTGATTTTTACACGTCATGCGCTCCCAATGTCAGAGCATTTATCGCCCCAGTGTGAACCAGGCCTTAAGGCTGCTTTCACACTGATGCACTGTGGTTTACCTGCAATGCAGGTGCAGTGTAGTACACCTGTGGACTTCCTGCGGGTTAGCTGCACTTTGCTTTAGACTTCTATTATATCCTGCAGGTGTGGTGCACTTTCTGAAAATTCACCACACCTGCAGGTAATAACAGAAGTCTATGGCTCCATGCAGGTAGCCCACAGGTGTTCTGTGCTGCACCTGTGAATCAGTTTGAAAGCAGCCCAGTAACCATTGCAGAAGAGATATGCCCACACACACACACACACACACACACACACACACACACACGATTTTAGTAATAAACTTACCTTTAATAACACTCTTCCATTCAGGTATTGCCTGCTGTTGCCGTCCCAGGTAGAGAACATTTGGCATCACTCCGCCTGTGACAGGAGGCGACGCTATAAAGGAAGCATCGGCTTATGCGGCTCTGTAGCAGCTTACGTTCTCTGCTGCCGGCTTCATTAACACTGGTGCTCTGGGATGGTGGGTCGGCAACCCACCATCTGGGCTTGCCAACCCACCATCCCAGAGGAGGTCGCAGGCCACATGTGGCCCCCGGGCCACTGGTTGGGCACCCCTGGCGTAAATTGATTGCTTTGTGCAAATGTCTACAAACTATGGCATATTTTTTTTAATTTTTTTACTAGTAATGGCGGCAATCAGCGATTTTCAGTGGGACAGACACGGTGGCGGACAAATTGGACACCAAGTAACACTTTTTGGGGACAGTGACACCAATACAGTGATCAGTGCTAAAAAAAAATGCACTGTCACTGTATAACACTGGCAGGGAAGGGGCTAACATCAGGAGTGATCAAAGGGTTAAGTGTGCTCCTAGGGAGTGATTTTTAACTGTGTGGGGATTGACTGACTGAAGAGAGACATTGTGTTTTTGATCATCTCTCTCCCTCTAACAGAACCGCCGTTCTGCCCCTCCTACAAACGATCAGTGGGTCCCAGGCTCCCCAGAGCAGTATATGTGCAGTGGGTGGCCCGGGATCGGTTAAACTGCCCTCATTTGCAGACCGAAGTTAATCCCATTAAATTGAAAAGAACCAAATGATACAATGTTTTTAATCTCAGCGTTGAGCAATGCTGTGATAAACTTTTTTGACAGCTCTGAGCAGAGAACGGCTCTGCACATGTTACATGAATCGTGGAAATGTCTCCAGATCGTGAGGGGGGGTTGAATCAAGATTGCTTTTATTTTATTTTTTTAACAATTGTGTAGCTCTGCTGAGAACTCTTCTGATGTACCAACTGGGCTGCCCCGACGTCCCTCTCATACTGGTAGGGGATTTTAATGGCCATTTAGACACCTACTAAACAAACATTACTCCCCAGCGGTAGGGACCAGGTACCCCCACACTACACTGTGGAAGTTTGTAGAAGAAGCAGGTTGGATAGACCCATGTAGGAGCAGTAATCCACTCCAGAAGCAATTCTCCTGCTTCTCCAAGTCCCATTTATCCCTGTCGAGAATTGATCTGTGTACTCCAGCTGCCTCACTCTTCATCCAGGAAGTGCAAAACCTGGCGAGAGGAATAGCCGACAGTTCTCCCTTGGTGATTTCTCTAGTGGTGGGCCCTACCTCGACACTCCTGAGCGCTCCATCAAAGCTTATTATGCCTTTTGGATAAAAAAAAAAAAAAAAACTTATTCCCCTCACATGATAGAATAACTGCAGAGGTCACCACTTACTGGCAGGCCAATAGGGCACATCCAGAGCCCCTAGTCAAGAATGAGGTTAATGCAGCTAGTTTGATTAGGAGGCAGAGTTTATGGCCAACTCATCGGATGCTTCTAGAGAAGCATGGATAGCCGCCCAGGCGGCCGTAGACAGCTTGGCAACATCCTTGGCAGACAAGAAGCGCTTCTTCAGCAGGCTGGCCTTTTATGAGGAGGGCGAACAGACAGGTAGGCTGCTAGCCAAGATTGTGCAGTCCAACCAGGCTTCCCCAACTATAGGGGCTATACTACTCGGGGAACAGTGGTGAATGACCCGACTCTTATTATGCAGGAACTGGTGTGCGAGTTTTACTCTGACTCATATCGCTCTAGGCAGGATTACACAACAGAGGAACTGCAGGATTTTCTGCACGGGATGGAGTTACCCTGTCTGTCAGCCTCCCAGAGGCAGTTACTAGATTCCCCCATAACAGAAGAGGTGTTGCAATGTCCGGTCAACTCCTTTCCAAATTGCAAAGCCCCTGGGGACAACGGGCTCCCAATTGAGGTGTTCAAGAAGTACGGGGAAGTGATACTACCTCATCTTCTCCAGGTGTTTAATACAGCCAGGGAGAATCAGACTCTCCATGACCAAAGCTAATATTGTCCTGTTAAAACCCGGGAAGGACCATCTAGACCCGAGCTCGTACAGGCCCATATCCCTTTTACAGGTGGATATTAAGATTCTGGCCAAAGTGCTGGCCACGAGAGTTAATAAAGCCATATCAGTGATTATATATCCGGACCAATCAGGATTTATTCCTGAGAGGTCCACCTCGATTAATTTGCGCAGACTCTTCCTCAACATTCAGTCCCAAGCAGACTGCCTACTTCTGGGGGGACACGTCAGATACCCTGAGAGGCTACGGCAGTCGTCGTCAAGCATGGCACATTTTTGGGTCTGGTGATCAACTGGACCAAATCCTCGCTCTTAATGCTAGACTCCTCAGCTGACGGACAGGGTGACACGCCAAAACATCCCAGTGACCTCTTAAATATCTGGAAGTGCATGTTACCTCACAGCCCCGCAATTACATTACCCTCAATCTATCGCCACTGTTGGGTCGAATAAGGGAAAAACAAAATATGGTCCAAGCTTAAAATGTCAATGGTAGGAAGAGTGATCAAAAAAAATATGTTTTTCATGCCACAGCTCCTTTACATCCTGCACAATACCCCCATGGTTCTACTTAAAAGAGCGGAACAGCGAATTTATGATGCAAAAAGTTTTATCTGGCGTAATAAACCTCAGAGGGTCAGGCGCGAGCAACTGCAAAAAAAAAAAAAAAAAAAAAAAAAAAAAAAAAGAAGTGTGGGGGTCTGGCTTTACCCTTTCGTGTTGATGCAGAAGGCGTGGAACAAGGACAGGCAAATGCAAGAGGGGGCATAGTCCTATTTGGGACAACGGGCATTACAAGCACTTGGTACACATCTTCTCCAACGGCAAACTGCGCTCCTTTTCATCCTGACAAAGTTACACCTCCCCCAAACAATGCATTTCCCATACCTACAGTTACACCACGCTGTCCAGGTGCAATCGGATGGGTCCCTGTCCCCAGTCCCCCCCCCCCCATCTATTATACGACAGAGGTTCCCCATTTTAAGGGATTTATATCCCGATGTTAGGCCATGCTAGCCTCCACATACTTGAAGGGCTTCCCGACCAAAGTGGTACCCCTGTGGGAGAGCGAAGTGGGCGAGTTTGAGGACGACCAGTGGAAGGAGGCCCTCCAGGCGATTCAATCGAGTTCTCTTAACGTGGCACATCACTTGTCCCAGTTATACATAGTGTTGTGGGTACATCTTACCCCCGCAAGGCTGTGGAAGATGGGTCAGAGAAAATTCGGAGTGCATTAGATGCTCCAGAGACCATGGTGACCTCATACATCTATTGTGGCGCTGCCCAAGCTCCATCTATACGGGACGGGGTGGCAACAACCATTAATAGGGTGTTTTGGGTACAGGTCCCGATGGACCTTAAGCCCTGTATATTAGGTATACTAGACAACCTCTCCATTGCGGAAATTCCTTAACAAGCCATAGCACTCTTTCAGGCACGCAGACTTATCCTTAGACATTGGAAAGGCGTGGAACCCCCCACTTTGAGAATGGACGACTCAGACACTCTGCACATGGAGAAGTGCATCTTCCAGCACAGGGGTCGCGCAGAAAAAGTTCACACTATGGTCAGCATGGTTGGATACCCCTGGTCTTAGTCCAGTAGATTTGGTCTTGGACAGACTGTTACTCTAAGCATGCAAGCGGAATCGGGATGGGACGTGGAGAGGTGGCCCTTGGGATTAGTGCACGACAGATAACTATGGTGGGAGACCAGTTGGGGGGGGGGGTGTAGAGAGTCAGGGTAAAAAGCAGAAATGTACTGCAGACGTTTATACTTGTGGAAAGTGATAATCTGTGCTTAGATATTTTTTATGGAACCTGTACTGTTGGATTGTATACTGATGTTTGCTTCAATAAAAATTTTGAGACAAAAAAACAAAAAACAAAATTGCAGCTGCAGGCATCATCCCGGTACCGTTGTTTAGAGCCGGCGATTGGCTATCCAGGCATAACAATCGATGCAGCTAAAAGCCGCTCGGTTGCTATATACGGGAGGAGCCCCCCCCCCCCGCCCCACCGGGAGGCCCGATCTACGATCCGCCGCCTTCGGTGCCTAGCCCCAGACTGGAACGAAGCCGTAAACGGCTTCAATTCAGTCTCCGCAATGTAAACACGGAAGCGACGTCACTTCCGGGTTAATCGGCTGACAATGGCACCAGATTTTAAAAAATACACAGTATTCAGAATTGACGTTTTCGGCGATCTGAATACTTTGAAGTGCAAAAGGAGGGATTGGGGGTCGTTTAGACCCCCAATCCCTCCATAAAGAGTACCACCTGTCACAACCTATTACTGTCACAAGGGATGTTTACATTCCTTGTGACAGCAATAAAAGTGATCAACATTTTTTTTTTTTTTAAAACACAATTACAAAAAGAAAAAAAAAATAAGTTTAAAGCGCACCCCTCCCCGCGAGCTCGCGCAGCAAAGAAAACGCATACGAAGTCGCACCCGCATATGTAAACGGTGTTCAAATCACACGTGAGGTATCGCCGCGATCGTCAGAGCTAGAACAAAAATTCTAGCACTAGACCGCCTCTAACTCTAACCTGGTAACCGTAGTAATAATAATAATAATAATAAATAAAAAGTTCAAGCGTCGCCTATGGAAATTTTTTTTAGGTACCGTAGTTTGTCGCCATTCCACGAGTGCGTGCAATTATAAAGCATAACATGTTTGGTATCTATTTACTCGGCGTAACATCTTTCACATTATACAAAAAAACTAAATTGGGCCAACTTTACTTTTTCATTTTTTTTTTAATTCATGAAATAGGATATTTGTACTCGCCGTAAAATCCGTTTGACGTCCATGGACTAAAAGCACCCACCCTTCCTTTTAAAAGGTTTGTACTGCTTTGTTACGAACTGAGGCTGCTGGCTGCAGGTAGGAGGGGTATGTCCGGAGGGACCGCCCCCTGGGCAGGGCTGTTCAGCTCTGGTTTTGGAATGTATGTTGTAACATCTAACATTCTGCCTAGTCTTCTCCTATGAGCAGGGACATAAACCCACTCTTCAAGTATGAAGAGGCTGTGTCAGTCCATGGACGTCAGAGAAACTGATTTTACGGCGAGTACAAAAATCTTTTTTTGCTCGAAAATTATTTGAAACCTACAAACATTATAATATATATTTTTTAGCAGAGAATCTAGAGAATAAAATGGCGATTGTTGCAATATTTTATGTCACATGGTATTTGTGCAGAGGTGTTTTAAACGCAACCTTTTTGGAAAAATTTACTTTTCTCTTACCATCCATGGACTGACACAGCCTCTTCATACTTGACAAGTGGGACGTCCCAAAAGCAGTGTCAAAGAAGAGGGGTGGGAGCAGTTTTAACAGAAAAAAAAACAAAACAAAAAAAACTTTGCTCCAAACAAGCAGAGCTCCTCAACAGAGGAGTTGCAACATTAAACAGCCGCCTGCAAAACCTTGCGGCCGAAAGGAAGCATCAGAAGATGCAGCCACATCAACCTTGTAAAACTTTGAAAAGTTTTGTGCGGACGACCAGGTCACCGCCTTGCACACTTGTGCAACCGACGCTTGATGTCGGAAAGCCCAGGAAGCACCAATTGCCCTGGTTGAATGCGCCGTAACCGGAAAGGGAGGCACCCGCCCCTTAAGGGCATAGGCCTGTATGACGGTCTGCCTGATGCACCTAGAAATGGTGGCAGACGGCACCGCTTGGCCCTGTTGTGGACCAGACAGCCACAGTGAGTCAGACTTCCGAATGGGAGCAATAACAGACCGGTACACCGCAAGGCACGTACCACGTCTAACGTGTGAAGCGCAAACTCCCTGGGATGCGATGGAGGAGGACACAAGGACGGAAGAACAATGTCCTCGTTAAGGTGAAAGGCCGAGCCCACCTTCTGAAGAAAAGGCCGCGGACGAAACACTGCCTTATCCTTATGGAGGACCAGGTAAGGCGGCTTGCAAGACAATGCCGCCAACTCAGACACCCTCCTGACAGAAGTAATGGCTACCAGGAAAGCCACCTTCCGAGACAAGGTTAAGAGAGGGATATCTGACGTTTTCAAAGGGCGGTTCTTGAAGAACCGAGAGCACCAAATTCACCCAAGGAGGGAGAGGAGGTTTAACAGAGGGGAACACATGGCGAACCCCCTGCACAAAAGGTGCCAATCAGGGAATGGCCTGCCAGCGGTCGTTGAAAGAAGACAGCCAAGGCCAAAATCTGACCCTTGATGGTACTTAAAGCAAGCTTTTGGGCCACACCACGCTGTAAGAACAGCAGGATCCTAGGAACGGAATACGTCCGTGAATGCCAATCCAGCTCCTCGCACAGAGCAATGTAAGCCTTCCAGGTACGGTGATATAATCTTTGAGGAAGATTTCCGTGCCCTCAGCATGCTCGAGATGACCGAATCCGAGAGACCTCGGTCTCTCAGCACCTGGCTTTCAATAGCCATGCCGTTAAAGCCAGCAACTGTAAAGCAGGATGAAGTATGGGACCTTGAGACAGAAGGTCCTCCCACAATGGCAGACGCCAGGGAACATCCGCGACGAGGCGCACAAGAATGGCGTACCAATGACGCCGTGGCCAATCCGGAGCAAAGAGAATCACCGGAATGCCCTCGGCCTCCACCCTGCGAAGCAGGCGAGGAAGCAACTGCAGCAGAGGGTAGGCATACAGCAGGCAATACTGACTCCACGGGGAAACCCAAGCGTCTGAGGCGTCTGCCCAGGGATCCCTGGACCTGGCCAAGAATCTCGACACCTTGCGATTAAGTCGAGAGGCCAACAGGTCCACATCCAGCGTGCCCCACCGCCAGGAAAGTTGAGCATTGAAACACCTCCGGATGCAAGGACCACTCCCCCTGGTCCAACGTCTGGCGGCTCAGATAGTCCGCCTGCCAGTTGTCTATTCCTGGAATATAAGCGGCCAACAGAGCCGGCAAGCTTCTTTCCACCCATCTTAGGATGTGAGCGACCTCGGACACCGCAGCTGAGCTCCAAGTTCCCCCCTGATGGTTGACATAAGCCACCGCTGTGGCGTTGTCCGACTGGATTCTGACCGAGTGTCCCTGTAGCCTCTCCGACCACGAGGAGAGGCACAGTCTGATTGCCCGGAGTTCCAGGACATTGATCGGTAGACGGTATTCGTCCGGAGTCCAAAGCCCTTGGGCTGATAGGACTCCCCAAACTCCACCCCAGCCCGTAAGGCTGGTGTCCGTCGTGATCACCGTCCACTGGATAGGAAGGAACGACTTCCCGGACCGATGGGCCGGGGATCTCAACCACATCAGGGATGCCCTGACCAGGTGACTCACCTGGATCTGACGATCCAATGAGAACTTGTCCCAAGTGGACAGGATCTCCCTCTGTAAGGCCCGAGTGTGTGATTGGGCATACAGACCGGCCTCGAAGGAGGCCACCATGAGTCCAAGGACCCTCATGCAGAAACGGATCGACGACCATTTTCGGGACGTCCGAACCGCAGATTGAAGAGTCGGTAACTTCTCGAAAGCGAAGGTATTCCTTCTCTTGGAGGAGTCCAGGATCAAACCTAGATACTCCAGGCACCGAGTCGGGAACCAGGACCAACTTCTGAGTGTTCAGTAGCCAACCGAAGTCCCGGAGGGTCTGACTATCGTCACATTTTCTTCTAAATCTGAGCCAGAGTCTGCTCTCAGAAGAAGATCGTCCAGATAGCCTACGATAGCAATGCCTCGCTGTCTCAGCAAAGCCAGAATCAGGGCAAGCACCTTGGTGAAAACCCGCGGTGCCAACGCTAAGCCGAAGGGAAGGGCCACAAATTGATAGTGGACCTCGCCGATTGCAAAGCGCAGAAACTTCTGGTGACTCGCGCATTGGGACATGCAAGTAGGCGTCCTTGATGTCCAAGGACGCCAGAAAGTCCCCAAGATGTAGCGCCGCAATCACCTCGCGAATGGGATTCCATGCAGAACTTTTGAACCTTCACAAAGGCATTTAAGGCCTTGAGGTCCAGGATTGGACGTACTCTGTCCTTTGGGACCACAAACAGATTCAAATAAAATCCCTGAAACCTCTCCTGTGACGGTACCGCCACAATTACTCGGTACCTGAGCAGGTCCTGCACTGCCCCCAAGAGGGCCGCCCGACGCGCTGGAAGGAGAGGGAGATTTGAGGGAAAAAAAATCTGGAGGCCAGGAACGGAACTCTATCCTGTACCCCCAGGTGACCACCTCGCACACCCACCGGTCAGAGATCCGGGAGGTCCATCGATCCGTGAACCTGCGAAGTCGTCCCCCCCCACCCCGGAGTCGGGCGGGGCAAGACTTCATGCGGTGACGGTCTTGGTAGCCGGCTTGTTCGGCTTACGCACCCTGTCATGTACTGACTCAGAGCAAGAGTCTTCCCCACAAGGAATGTCCTGTTCAAAAAAAAAAAAGAAGAGCTAGGCCCATATCTGAATCAGAGCACTCCCCTTGTGGAGATGAGATAGCATGAGACACATCCTGCTGACCCTGCTGACAGAGAGAGGACGTGCGTACAGCAGCTCCTGACATCCAGGGCTGCACTGCTTTCTCTTCCCAGTTCTCCCTGGCTTTCCCCCGTGCTTTCCTCCTCTCCCCCTGGTCCCCCCACCCCTTCATAGAAAGGACAGACAAAACGATCACGAAACCCTCTGCCGCCGAGCACCCCCCCCCCCCCCCCCGCAGTCGCCGTCAGGCAAGACCACGGCTGCGGCCTAGCACCATCGGGCATCGGTCCCCCTACAGGCGCATCCCCTGCTCCAG
The DNA here is from genome assembly GCA_029206835.1 of Rana muscosa. Lineage (NCBI taxonomy): Eukaryota > Metazoa > Chordata > Amphibia > Anura > Ranidae > Rana > Rana muscosa. The sequence continues at coordinate 409,034,161 of CM055116.1, read as the reverse complement.
CACAGTGCCCAGCTCACCAGCCGCCACCCGCCGCACTCGGCATCACCTCCACCCGCAGCTGCCGTCAGGAAAGTCCCCGGCTGCGGCCTAGTTGCGGCCGGACACCGCCTTAACTTACGTATCCCCTCTCCTACAGCCGGACCTTCAGTTAGCCGCTCCCCCCCCCCAGGTCCAGAGCCAAGCCTAGGCGCCAGAGGGCTCCCGAAGCAGCACTAGCAGCTTCCTGGCCCGACAGGATAGTCTGCGGCTTCGGCCTAGCCCCGGCGGCCATCTTGAGCCACCCAGCCTCGGCCCTTAACACCCTCTCCCGGCCCCCTTGGATCACTCCGACCCGGTAAACCACCGGATGGCACCCCCTCACTAACCAAGTGCCCGTGTCCCCCACTGGATCACTCCCAAAAGGCTGCCAGGAGGACGAAGCAAAGATCCGGCCTGGCAAGCAGCGGCCATCTTGGTACACCCAGGAGTTGGCCTCAATCACTGACACACAAAAAAAGTTTTTTTTTTTTTTTTTTTTTTTTTTTTTTTTTACTCTCATTCTATATATCCTACTGTTATTGCCCCCCCTCCCTCCCACCCCACCCCACCACTATTCTTCACAAAACCTCTAAAAACGCTTTCTCCACTCATTACGGTTCTTCCCCACCCGTCGCACTCAGGCTACCCAACCTACAGCTCCGACCACCGCTACTGCACCATCTTCCCAGATCCTCACACACGGTCGAGCAAAACGGACGTTGTAACAGGACCCCTAACCTCATCGCCTCACAGAGCAATCCACACACATGGTCCAGGGGAACGGACGTGTGTGGCAGGAGCTCTGACCTCACCGCTGCACAGAGCAATCCACACGCACGGTCTAGGGTAACGGACGTGTGTGGCAGGAGCTCTGGCCATCCAGGACCCTCCCTAGACTCCTCCATTTTCGCTCCCCTAACAAACGTAAACCTGATGACCTGGGGCTTTCCCTGGACCACACTCTCCCCCAGTTCAGATCACCCAGCTCACCATCACGTTGTCCGCAGCCGCTGACTGCTCCCTGCCGCCATCTTGGCACCCGCCTCTAGACTACTAGACCTGCAGGACAGACAGCGACTGCGGCTTAACTCCGACCATCCCATCACCCTCTCCCCGTTTCGCGCTCCAGCGGGCCCGTGTGTGGTGACCTGGTAAGCACACTCGGGCACCTCCTACCTCTAGGAAGTTGATCCAGGGTTTACCCGATCGCCTCTCGGGTCAGGAAGGAATTTTCCCCTGCTGTAGCAATTGGCCTGACTCGGCTGGGGTTTTTCGCCTTCCTCTGGACCAACAGGGGGGAGGTTAGGTCATTGGGCCCTATTCACCATCCCACCACCTTTTTTTTCTTCCCATCATGTGCAACTTTAAATACTCAGCGGACACCCTCCAGAGGCTAAGGAATACTGCCTCAACATTACCAACCTCCACCCAAAAAATACTACGAAAAGAACAACTGCTAAGGATCAATCGACAATCGACTATCAAAAACACGAAAACACCACTTCAACTACAACATATAGCTTGCGCCCTGATCAACACCAGATCGGCAGTCAAGCACAGACAGGAAATTCACGACTTCATCACGCAAAACGACATAGATTGCCTCTTTATCACGGAAAGCTGGCTAACACCTGACTGTAACACCATCCTAACAGAATTGGTGCCTGAGAACTACTCCATCCTAACTGAGCATAGAACAGGACAAAGAGGAGGAGGCCTAGCAGTGATCTTCAAATCTCACCTCTCTATCATCAAACCAACTCTACAGAACTCATTGCCGTTCATGGAGACACTCACTCTGCAACTCCAAACAACACCCCAGGACACCATTCACATACTGCTATGCTACAGACCGCCAGGACCAAAGGCAAATCTCCTCACACCCTTTACCGAATTCATCTCGACATACACTTTAAAAACCAAAAACTTCCTATTACTCGGGGACTTCAATCTCTGGGCTAACTCCACTCAGGACCCCATCGCCACCTCCTGCATCAACCAATTGGAAGAATTAGGTCTGCAGCAACTGATAAATGCCCCCACGCATGGATCGGGGCACATTCTGGACCTCATCTTCAAACAAAATCTGGACATCAACACAGTGGACAACATGCCGTTACCATGGACGGATCACCACGCTATCAAATTTAAACTTACCACCAACACCATCTCCCAAAAATCAGAACACTCAATAACAACAAAATGGACAAGATCTCAGAAGAAACTACACTCGGAACTCTTCAAAACTACTCTATCAAATAAAAAAGGAACGCAAAATCTCAACCACTCAACGGAACAAACACTCAACTCCTTAAACAAAGCATTACTACAAACAGCAGACACAGTCGCTCCGAGACGCAGGGCCCTCATTCGCAGAAACAACTCCGGCTGGTTTAATGACACTCTTACCCTACTGAAGCAAGAACGCAGAAGAGCCGAAGGAGCCTGGAGAAGAAACCCAACTAAGGAAAACCACATTAATTACAAAGCACTCACTAAGAAATATCACAAAGCAATTTTCAAAGCAAAAAAGGAACATTTCTCAAACACCATCAAAAAAGGCCTAAACCGACCTCGTGAACTCTTCAAACTAGTAACTCAAACTATGAACCCCACCTGCCTAGAACCTTCAGCAAACGAAACACAAGAGTTCTGTAATGAGCTATCGGACTTTTTTATCGACAAAATCGAAAACATTCGAGAATCAATTCAACAGAAAAAAACAAACAACCAACCCTGCTCTGCCAAAGCAAATAGAGGAAATCAATATGAACACTATACAATTGACAAAATTTTCGCTGGTCCCGATCACAATCGACACCACCAAAAATATAATCAGAAGCCTCAGAGACAGCACATCTCCAAATGACATAATCTCTACAAAACTCCTGAAAGAATGTACCGACATTTTAGCACCCACCATAACACACCTCGTAAATCAATCATTCAAAGAAGGTATTGTTCCAATCTCTCTCAAGCAAGGCATAATCAAACCCCTCCTAAAGAAACCCAACCTGGACCCCAAAGACCCAAACTACCGCAGACCGGTAACAAGCCTCAACACCATCTCCAAGATCATGGAGAAAGCAGTAGTACAACAGCTACAACTCTATTTGGACACCCACAAACTCTTGGATCCACTACAATCAGGCTTCCGCCCAGGCCATGGCACAGAAACAGCACTTCTTAAAATATGGGATGACACCCTCGAAGCAGCAGATGACGGAGAATCATGTCTCCTGGTGCTGCTGGACCTCAGTGCAGCGTTCGACACAGTAGACCACAAAACTCTACTCATTCGCCTTAAAGAAGTAGCCGGAGTCGCAGACCCTGACCTACACTGGTTCGCATCCTTCCTAGACAATCGTTCCCAGACAGTGAAACTAGGAGCCTTCACCTCTGAAACTCGCACAATTTCTTGCGGAGTCCCCCAAGGATCACCCCTGTCACCCGTGCTCTTTAACATCTACCTCCGCCCACTCCTCAAAATCATCAGCAAACAGGGCCTGTGCTACCACTCATATGCTGACGACACCCAACTCTACTTTCGTATCACCGGGAAAAAAGACCAATATCACGGATTGGAAACCTGTCTCACATTGATCGATGAATGGATGACTGAGAATTCCCTCAAACTCAACGGATCCAAAACAGAACTCCTTCTCCTCAACGCAAACCGAAAGACAAAAACTAAGACTTCTTGGACACTCCCCACTATCCTTGGACAGACCGTTACCCCGAGCACCAAAGTCAAAAGTCTCGGAGTCATCTTTGACTCGGAGATGTCGATGGACGCACAAATTGGATCAGTAGTCAGCGGAGCTCACCATCTCCTCCGTCTACTACGTAGACTCATCCCCTTCATCCCAAAAGAGGATACAGCAGTAGTAGTTGGAACAATTATCAACTCCCGACTCGATTACGCAAACGCCCTCTACCTCGGACTACCCAAATACCAGATTTCGCGCCTACAAGTCATCCAGAACACGGCTGCCAGGCTGGTAACGGGAAAAAAACCTTGGGAATCCATCACCCCATCACTAATGACCCTTCATTGGCTAACCGTAAAGGATCGGATCACATTCAAGACCCTCTGTCTCACCCACAAGTGCACACAGGGAAATGCTCCACAATATCTATGCGAGAAGATAAAACACTACACCCCCAATCGCAATCTCCGATCAACCAACCAAAACCTCCTTCACATCCCCAAGTCCCGCTACAAATCAAAGGGAGAACGAAGATTTGCAGTCCAAGGACCACGGCTATGGAACGCTCTACCCACCAACATCCGCATGGAAGAAAACCACCGGGCCTTCAGGAAAAAACTTAAGACCCACCTATTCTGAAGGGTCAGGATGTCACTGGATGCAAAGCGCCTTGAGGCGATTTAGTTCGCATTTGTAGCGCTATACAAGTTATTCACTCACTCATTGTGTGGGGAGAGGGCGCTTAATAGCTCCCCTGCGCTCGCACGCCTTTTCCATCCTGGCAAGAAATAATTCCAGGACTGCCGACAACTGGTCTATGGGGACCGCAGGAGCACTGCCTGTTGCCTCTGACATGTATGGGGAAACAGGTGAACCAGGCTCCATAACTCGCCACTCTTAGACTTTTGTCAATAGTAAAAAAAAAAGCCCACCCTCGGGCTGCGCTGACTGTGGGGGGTTACCCAGGGGACTCACCAACCTGGATAGGACCGCTCGGCTCCGCAGCCTGTGCTGTGCTTACAGTGCGAGTGAGGTGAATCGCGCCATGTCAGCAGTACTAGAGGCCAAACGGCACAAAAAGCGCGCGGCTCCAAGAAAAGGGCCACCGCAATGTAACTGCGCCATAGCGATCTACGGCAGGATGGCCACCATGCGCACTATGTAAAAAAACATACAGTATGAGGAAAAAACATGGCACCGGACGGCGCACCAGGCCCCACTGAAGATATTCCCCAGCTCAATGCAGACACCATTAGGCCCCCCGGCACAGCGCCAGAGAAAGGTGACAGAGAGCCACAACCAACAAGGGGGAGACAGGGAAAAACACCCATACAGAGGAACACACAGCACGTACTCACCTGCGGAGGCAGGAGATACTACTTACCCGTCCCAGAAGGAACCACTGGTGTGTTCCTGACAGACCTATCACAGTTCAGTACTGAGTAGCTGTCGGCCCAGTCCGCCGCAAAAGATACAGAACTGTTCAATCTTATGCGGACCTCACA